>OZ018318.1:215928112-216368335 GCA_963969495.1 Ceratothoa steindachneri
TGTATAGCTATAGTAAGCAAGAAATAATAGAGTAAATAAAGAATTCACCTTAACTCAAGGAAAATGTGAAATAAGAGGGTGAAAATTTACTTTGTTATAAATTATATTTTATAAGAAAAAAAGCATATAGAACTCTGAACTAATATATTTAAGCATTTGAAATGCAGGCTGAACTCGAACTTGAATCGAATTCGACTCCAAATCCATATTAAAAAATTGAAAAGCAGAAAAATTTGAATCGAAAAAAAATATAGAGAACACGAATCGAAATCCGAATTGATATTTTTAAAAATGCCAAACTCAAATTGAAACTCGAATCGATATTCATTTCAGTTTCCAGCCCTGGTTGATATGGATCAGGTTTTCTAGATGTTACTTCTCTAGGAAAGTTAACTTTAAGTCTCAGGCCGATTGGAATGATAAATGACCATCTTAGCCCAATTATAGAGAAGAGAATCCCTTCTAAACTCCTCAGGTTTAGACTTAAGGATAAGCCATGGTTAAAAGCTGAATGTAAGCTTGCCTATCAAACAAAGCAAGAAGCTTACAATTTATGGAGGAACGATAAATGTGACTTCTTGTGGCATAATTTCACTGAGCAGAAGACAAGCTCAGGTTATCTATGTGAGAGCTGAGAGAGCTTATAATGATGGTGTAAAGGAGGCCCTGCTTTCCAGTAGTAGTGATCATAAGTAGTGGTCTATCCTTAAGTCATCACTCTTCGGAGTTGATTCTAGTATGCCTCCACTCCTAAAGGCTGACGGAAGTGCCATCTACTGCCCTAAAGTTAAGGCTGAACCTTTGGTTGATCTCTTTGATAGTAAGCAGCGTGGTGAGTCTCTGTTGTTGCCTCAGTCATGCTTTCCAGAACCTAAGTTGCGTGCAATAGCCTTCAGATCTAGTGAGGTTAAAACATTGCTTTTGAATCTTGACAGTCATGCTGATATTGACCCTAATGGGATATTCTCCATTTTCTTGAAAAAGACTGCGGATTTTATTGCTCCAAAAATTGCGATAATTTTTCGCAAGTTAGTTAGATTCGCTAGTTTTCCATCAGTGTGGAGGATGGGAAATATTGCAGCATTACCTAAAGGACTAAGTCCATCCTCATCTCCTTCAGAATACAGGCAAATATCAATTACCCCAGTCTTATCTAAAGTATTTGAGAAATTGCTCTCTAAGCGCCTTTGTAGATTTGCTAAAGATAATAATCTTCTACCATCATTACAGGTTGGGTTTCGTAAGGGGATTGGAACTTGTGATGCACTCTTGTCAATCTCTACAACTTTGCAAAGTGCTCTTGATGAAGGCGCAGAGGCACGCATGGTAAGTTTAGATTTCAGTACAGCCTTTGATCGTTTGAATCATAGAGCACTTATCTTCAAGTTAAGATTATCAGAGATTGGTGGCTCTTTTCTTTATATTTTAAGTGAATTCTTGCTTGGCAGAAATCAGAGGGTCTGTGTTGATGGCTAGTATAGTAGTGTTAGAAATGTCATCTCAGGTGTCACTCAGGGTAGCGTTCTTAGTCCCTTGCTATTTATTATTTATACAAGTGACATGTGCCATGGTTCGGAAAACAAACTGATTGCATATGTTGATGATGCAACCAACTCTTTAAGCTGTTGTTCCTTCTCCCCGCTTGAGGAATGCAGTAGCAGATTCCATGATTGTTGCATAAAATGTACTACAGTGATAAACATCCTTTGCATTTGTCCTTACCTGATCTAGCTGTTGTTGTTCGTAATACAAAGCAGGCAACAGTGCTAATAGTGTGACATTTTCTAGGATCAGGTATAGTACTAACCAGTTTGCCAGGAGTTTTATTGTGGCTGCAACCGTGATGTGAAATCGTTTGCCTAGTGCTGCTGTGGAGTCTACTGATCTCCATACATTTAAGAGGGCAGCTAACTCATTCTTATTCTCTGCTGACATCACCTGCTTTCCGGTGTTATTGTTTTTTTCCTCATATTTAATCTTTACTCTTGTTTTGTCTCTATAATATTTTTATTTGCAGGCTGATCTCCCTCTGGAGCCCCTTGGGTTTATAGTCTTTCGACATTTTCCATGGGGGTGGTCAGCTCAAGATTTAAAGAAAGAAAGAAAGATATTAAGGAAATTACAACCAGGTTAACCTCAGGATTAATGAATCTCGACTGCTTTGACCGGGTCAACCTGGACATCTTTACAAGGTTCAATTATTCCCAGGGTTCGTTGCTACTCCCAACCAAGTAAAACAACCAACAAGTGTTAGAATTTTATTTCATATTATAAATTCCTGAATGTTATAGCCAAAATGTTTTTTTTTAATCTAATTTCTTCTCGAAATATTTTAGTTGAATGATATGAATAGATTTTGTGAAAGTGCTTTGTGAGTTATTACGCGTTGTATTCTAGCAATACTGTTTCTGTCCAAACCGTCCCCTGTTTGCGTCGGATTAGGCTAATCCATTGGTTTTTCTTTATTTTCTTTTGCAATTTTTTTCTTCTTATCAAGAATCATCATCGTTATGTTCTTTTAAAATTTGCTTTTGTTTTCATTTGATTAGATAGCATGCACAACCAACTAGATAGCTTCGAACGTCGTCTAATTATAAAGTATTACATTTAAACGGTTAAAATTGCTTCTCCTCTCCAAATCGCAAACGTTGCGTCGTATATCTAATTGAGACGAAGCTGTGGGTGGCTAAATTTAAATGCAATCTCCCCTCTCCTGTCTTCTTTTATGTAAAATATCACGAAATTTATATATTTATTATCGAGTGATTATTTGAGATTAGTGATAGTTCATGGAATGTTTAAGTTCTATATTTGCCATGCAAAACGAAAAAAATAATAACGATATACTTTTTATATTTGTTTAGCCAAGTACATTGTTTTATCAATGGTAAGTTTTGCACATGGTTTAGAAAGAGATTGGAAATCGTGTAATCCAACCGAGTTCAATACGCCGGGGAGGAGGGGGTATTCCCTTGCATAATATAGAGGGCCTATTACTTACGTGGGATCCAACCCACGGTTCACTATAATATCTGGCAAAGTTGACTCAACCTAAATCAGGTGCCCATTCGACGACTAAATATATCAAATGAAGCCGACTTTGCCAATGACAGTAACTTGCATTTCAAATGTGTTCACTCATAGTCTTCGTCTTGGGAGATGGAACTATCCTCGCCTTCCATCCCACTGTGCAATAATTTGGCTGCAGGGGTGACTAACTGATCAACTGTCTACTAATTGGATGAATCCATTCCCAGTAAACATCCCTCGGCGTATACTTCGGAGGTTCTCCATCGTCCTTTCTTTGCCTCGCGATTGAAGGCGAAGTAAATCCATTGGTACGACTTGTGAACCGGTACAACGGGCATCGCTTATACCCTGCCCATTATAACGGTCACAACTCATAACGATAGTTAAATGTCCAATGTCAGGCGAGGCGGGGCGTTTACCGGGGGACCATCTGGACGCAGCTGAGTCATTTTCCATTTATCTTTATTAAATATGAAAATTAATGGTGGTATCTCCACTAGCAAGATTTGAAGGGAAATTCATAGAGTGGTAAAGTTAGGGAAAGTAAATTATGTGTGAAGAAGGGGGAGGGTCTAATTTCTACAAGAGGAGTCTAATTAGGTCAATAACGACTTGGAGATGCACCTCTCCCTTTGCTCGAGCCATGGAAGAGGAGCTGACAGAAAGACACTAGAGGGGAAAGAATAAAAACGGGGATACCAGGTTTACTATCAGGTCGGACAGTAAAGAAGCAACCCGTACAAGCAGGGTGAATAATCGTTCTCAACTACTACACTAAACCCCACAAACAATCAATACAAATGCAAACCCCCCCCCAATAATATTGATCATTAGAACACAAGCTTCTTACCTCGCCCGGAAGCAGCTATAAAAAACATTGGAATTAAAGTCAGAGTTGAACTTGTTCGCAAGTTAAAGTCTCGCGTTGCCTTTCCTCAGGGTGGGTTAATCCTTCCTTATCTCTCTCTTTAGCACCGTTTCCAAAGCCTTGACTTAATCACACTCTGTGAGATTAATAGTATAAACAACTTAACTACAACCTTTTTATCATAATTTATCGCTTACATTCTCCTATAGCCAATGGGAATCAAAAACCTAATATCTCAAAGGAGGGGAGATTTCTAAAACATAAATCTTTTGTTGTGCCCGTATATACTCGGATAAATGAAGTATATTCGGGGATTATATTAACGAGTATATTCGGGCAAATTCGTTAAGTCGTTAAAGAAGTATGGATGATTTCAAGACTGCTTCAGTTTGGGTAAGAATTTCGAAAGAATCGTTGCCACCCTTTGTTTTTCGAGGGACTGAAAAAATTAAAAAAACAACAACACAGGAGAGAAAATTTAATATCGAATAAAAAGTGAGGGAAATGTTATGTAATTCAACCAGGGCATTTCACTCATTGGGAAGAATAGAAGAGGTATATCAGAGAAAAAGTTAAAAGGAATGAATAGAAAGCAGAAGAATAATATAATCAAATGAGGGGATTATTTGATTTGATTTTCATTTTAGGAACCCATCTGGCGACTGCCGCCTACTAGGCCAAAACAATTAACAAGTAAACAAACAAATAGCAAAGATAAAAACAGAAACAAAGATTAAGAAACAAGCTAAGAACAAAAACAAATAAAAAACAAAATACAGGACAGGCAAAAATGCAACAAGAAGGAAACGAGCTCCGTCGCCAGGGGTATGTCGCCTCCCCCCGGCACATGACATGCGACCTACAACAAAGAGAGTCAAATAAAATGTAGGAGGCCAGCCTCCTCCAAAATGTCATATAGTCCCCAATTCTGTGTACACCGGAATTATTTGAAACAAAGGGGAGTAACCAACAGTGGCATTTACTCAAAGTTCTTGGAAAGAAGTTCGTACTGAAAGGAGTGAAGTTAGGGAAATGAAGGTTTAATGTACATATGTAAAATAGACCTAAAAGGAGACCTATTGGAGCAATAGGACCGAGGCTCTCCTGAACCTGCGGGAAATCAAACCTAAATGCGGAAATCCTGGAAGGAATAGTTTAAGCTTCCAGGGGATGTTTGCAGCAACGAACAGAGACTCAAACGTACGAACTTAAACCCATTTTTAAGGTCAAGAGGAGACCGTGAGAGAGATCTACTAGACAGACCACACGTAGCGCTTCGATCTCAGTCTCCTTTCGCGTAATAACAAGTTAAAACCTTAATTAAAAACAAAAAAATTGTCGTCTAAAACAATATAATTTCTAATGGTGTTTTAAATGATGGATTCGCCCCCCTCATCCCATAGGAATCTATAATCTCTTCACTTTCAAAGTGAGGTACAGACTAGTCAAGTAGAACCACTACTTCTACTTTCACTGAAGTTAAGCCAACCGGGTTTGGTTAGTCGCTGGATGGAGTCTCCTGATTCAGACCGACGTCACGGCGGCTGCGACACGTAGTTTGGATCTCAGGCTAAACTGTAGGTGCCTACTGATAAATAAAAGGCCTGAAAACGAGTGTAAATTGAGGTAAAACCCCTAACAAATTCACTTGCAAGGTTCGGGGCAGAATTAAGAACCAATCGGGCCATAAAAGGCCAAGAAAGGGATATCAACTTCCTGTATCACACGTACCTCGGGATTACGCCGAGGAGTGATGATCTTCGAGTATCCAGCGAGACGTCAAACACTTACGTCTCGGAGTGGCGAAAGATGTGGTTGATAGCATTTGGAGGAATGTTAAGCATGGCGTTGTAAAATTTGAAGTAGACGGAAGAAAAATCGTATTTATCTCGTATTAATGGTCTTTCTTTGATCCACAAATCGAGTTTTAGATGCCTGTTGCACAAACCTCACCATCAATATGGAAAAATTAGTCGAAACGGACAGCGAAAAGGGTGAAATCGTGAAGACGGGAGTTTTTCTTCCGTCAGCCTTGGGAAGGACATTTGAACGAGCGTCTAAAGAACGGGTGTTTCTCTAGTCCCCAGGGCAGCTCTAACGGATATGCCTCCCTGACACTGACTGCTGGAGGCGTTGCTCCGTTCTCACCAGGTTAACACAGGCGTCGAAAAATTGTGTCGAACATCTGTGTTGAGACTGACTGCTGGAGGCGTTGCTCCCTTCTCACCAGGCTAGCACAGGCGTCGGAAAATTGTGTCGAACATCTGTGTTGAGTTTCGTTGCCACGTGACCCTCACTCCCCCGCCATCTTCATAAATAACCCCCAAACACTTATCTTCACACCTCGAATAAAAGAGTAAATCAAAGGTCCGTCGATTTATGAGCGTCAAGTTATGGCCTTTACCCTCGGTCAGAGCTACAAAGCTTTGAAACGGTTTCACGTAACTCCGAAGAACACGGAGGCGGTGTCTTGCTTATGAGAAAGGGCCGTTCGCGTTGTATAATGAGACTAAAAAGAGCTGCTCAAGTAAGCCCTTTTCCTCAATCAATATTGGTATTGAAGAGGACCTGTTGCAAAACTGTGTCTGACAAAGGAGAGTTATGCGCCCTGCTCGGTCAAAAGTGCCTAAGTACTTTGGATTGGGAAGGGGGAGGGGGCAGATTAGAATCCTTCGTATTACCCTTAAACAAGTGCAATGTTTTGAGAATCTAGAATGTATCGTGGATGATGATAGTGACGACCAGGCATGCGCCAGAAAGCTTCAGGAGCATCAGAGTATACTGGTACCATCAATGGTGTATGAGAGAGACGATCGTATGTAAGGTAAAGGAAATATCTCGAGGGGGGGGGGGGCAGTGGAAATGGACAACTTGAGAGGGATTACAAATACTAAGGATAAAGTGACTATTATGTGGGTAAGAGGTGTGTAAGGTATGAAGTTGTAAGTGAGAGTGCGTGGAGGTGGTATGGGCATGTAGGAAGAGTGGCTGTAAAGAGAATACCCGAGAGAGGGACAGGGGTGGCGAAGAGTCGGAAGGAAGAGCGGGTACAAAGTGGGTTGATTGTGTGGAAGTGTTTGTGAGAGAAAGAGTTGATTGAGGAAGATGTGGATAAGATTTTGTATGATGAGGTGGGTATGAAGGGGGGTTGGGCGGGGGCGTCCTTGGGGCCTGACTGTACGATATGCTACACAACCCATAGCTCCCCATCGTTATGAAGGGTCAATGTGGTGTGGGCAAAACGACGAGTGGCTTTGTGTTTGATAGGGCACTAAGTGGAGGGTACGGGGGGCAGGGGTTAGTTTCAGTGGTGCTGATGCGTGCCGACTCCATTCTGCGAGAAGGTGGTTGATGTTGATGGTTAATTTCAGAAAGTCTCGACATTTTGTCTCTTTTTTTCTTCTTCATAATTCACTGTTTATTTTTTCTTCGTCACCCATTATTTTTCTTCTTTCTTCACTAGTCTGACATTTTCGTCATTCTCACTTTTGCACAATTCATAATTTTTCGTCGTATATTTTATGTATTCATAATTCTTCATATTTCTTCATTCATTATCACTTCTCTTTATTCGACATTCCTTATTCGGGCTCAATAGTGATTGTCATTCTGATCTATATGCGCATATCATTATCTAGTAAGGCGATCTCGTTCACGATGCAAGCGGCGAAAGGCATTCCCTACCTCCAAATTGGGACATAAACAAGTACTCAAAAGTTCCTATTAAATTGTTTGACAGGAAAAAAATGAGTTCTTTCAAGAACTCGCAGACAAATTGGAAGTTCTTGTGAGATCTCACAAACAATTGAGAAGTTCTTATAAGAATTATTGAACAAATGGGGAGTTCTTGTAGAACTCGCAAATAAATTGGGAGTTCGTGTATGTTCTCGTACACAAATGGAGAGTTCTTGTAACAAGTCGCATTTAAATGGGGAATTCTTGTAACAAATTACAGAAAAATGAAAAGTTTTTGTTATATCCCGCACACAAATGGGAGTTCTTATAGGGAGCTGTGAAATGGGATATTCTTGTAAGAACTGGCAGATAAATAGGAAATTCTTGTGAGAACTCGTTAACAAGGAGGGATTTTTTAAGAACTCGCAGACAAATGTGAACTTGCAGGGTTACATTTCCCATTAATCGATTTCCCATTAAATGACATTAAGTTTTAAATCCTCCTTAGGTTTTATTCCTCCACGATTGTAAAAAAATGGTGAAGTTGGGAAAGAGAAAATCCGTGAAGATAAATATCCTTTGCCTAAAAGTATACAGCAACCCTCATAAATTTATCTATTTAACATATTTAATCAAATTTTTTAGAATATATCATAAATATGTATGATAATAATGTGTATTTTTGCTTAGACATGTGTTTGAATATTTTCATAATTTCTTAATCCTTAGTATTTTACTAAATGATGTCTAATTAATAAAATGGTGTGTTTTCTAAAATGAGAATTTAAACAATATTCATGATATTTCAATTTAAATTTATAAATATTGTGTATTTAATATCGTTACAAATAAGTAATATGATAAAACTAAAGAACTTACAGAAGCACAGAGAGCACAAATCTGACTACTACATAGCCAAGGGTTATCAAGGTGGAAATTGCTAAAAAAATAAAATGTTCAAGATTTGGTGTCCAAACCACTTTCAAACGATATCAAGAGAACAATAGTTTTGCATCGAGGGAGATAAGTGGTAGTCTGCATAATATGGCTACACTAATTTTATGTTTTCTCTATGCGGAAGGCACTGGTCGCAAGACGAAGGCCGGTGTGGTGGATCGAGTCCACCTTCTGGAATAAACGCTCGGCTGCAGATGCATAAAACTCGCATCCGTAGTCGAGCTTCGAACGAACAAAGGATCGATAAAAAAGTAAGGCAGTAGCCCTATCAGCACCCCAAGCGCTGAATTTCACGGAACGGAGAATATCCATGGCGCGGGTACAAGAGTCCCTAAGACTGCGAATATGAACCTCCCCGGTAAGGCGTCGGTCAAATACAAGACCCAGGAAACGGTGCGATTTATTATGCATGGAATTTGTCAATTTCTTAATAGTAGCCGGTTGGACATTTTATACTGTAGCTTTGATGGTCCCTCATAAGGACTTTTTTAAGCGAAAATTGAGGTCCATCGACATAAATATCTTGTTTAATGATGGACCACAAATTTTTAATTGGGTTGAGATCCGGAGTCTTTTCAACTTGTATGCCGTAAAAGCCTAGGAACGCTTGAGTGCCCCTAGCAGAGTGGAATAGAGCGTTGTCAAGAATGAAAACTGGACTTCTTAGAAGTGAAAACAGTATGTCATCTAGCCAGGAATCCAATACCTTCTTCAAGAGATTGCAGTAGGTCGCTGCGGTCACTTTAACACGTTGGCTGCGAAGGCTTTCAAAGAGCTAAGAGTAAGTTATACATGTATTATATGTTATGAACAGCGCCCTTAACTGTTAATGCTTAAAGAGTGATAGCAAAAAAACTTGTAAGGATAAATTATTTGATACTATCAGTGTACGATATATGGCCCAACTTGTGTTCAATATGTTAACCCCATCAAGCACCCTGACTGGGCTAACTATTCTGTGTCAGGCATCCCGACTGGGTCAGCAAGTCAGTGTCCAATGATACCTGCCCATAACACGACTCATCCTCCAAGCTGTTGACGTCGTAAACGTTGATGGCACTCACCTCCAAAATAGACGCAACCAATTGCCCAACCGTCAGGCCCGTCAGGGGTCGCTCTGCTCTCGTCAATGAAGAATAATCAATTCACGTCCAACATCATGTACTTTTGAGCCCATTAAAGACTCAAAGTCTCGACGGGCCGTTAAAGGATGAAATTTCAGGGGAGCTCGCACGAAATTCATGATCCCTAAGATAAGGTTCCTGGTGGTCTTTGGTATAGTGGCGATGAAAATGACTTTGCTTTTTTGTCCGGATTTCCCACGTAACTGGTGACCAATATTCTGTTTCAGTCTTGGAGTTCCCACAATCGGATCACTTCTTCATTAGCGTAGGGTTTTGCGAAGGGTCCTTCAGAAATCTTCTAACCGTGTCCACATGGTGAACTAACTTCTCCGCAATAAAATGAAAAGCTGTGCCTTCAGCACTTTCCTTGATGATAAAGAATTTTTTTTCATGGTTGAAGCCTCTGCCACACTCCATTGTTCTTAAAAAGGATAGATGCTATTAGCGTGGTTAATCCCCAAAACGATGAATCTCAAATATGAATTGAAGGACGTAACACTACATAATGAACACACAATATTAGTGTTGCCATATTGTGAAGAACAGCTGGGAAAAGTTTCATCAAAATTGATTCACAGAGAACGGAGAAATCCTAGCTTTCCCTAACAAGTTATCAGCGTGGTTCAGCGTATGAGGTGATTTGTAGGAATGTAAAAAAAGACGCATAACATATAAGAGAAAAGAAGTATTAAAATAAAAAAACCCAAATGATCTTGAGAGTCCTTATCACATGCATATTCATTGAATTTATCATTAGCCTTATTGACTGTTTCATTTGGGAGTCTGAAGTGTTGACACGCACGAGTCAGATGATCCTTAGATCTTTATCAATTTCGGATATAGTCTTTGTTATAGCAAACTCGAAAGATTGAATGGTACTATGTGGATGTTGATTGATCTCTATCTTGACGATGCCCCATACGTAATTGTATAGTGGTTTGAGATCGGGTGAGGTAGGAAGCCATGTGTCTGGGAGAACATGATCGTGAAAATAGGCACACATCCAAGCTTGTGTTGTTCTATCCTTATGAGATAGTGCACAGCCTTGCTGGAAGATTTAAGGTGGTCCGTTGCATACTCTCTCTATCCAGGAGCTCGTACCCTTCCCCAAAACCTCTGTGTAGCAGCAACATTGACTCTTAAGCCTTGTGAAAAAAGTGTGGGGTGCATGACATCCCCTTCACTGATAACGACTCCCAGAACCATCAAAGATGCTGGAAACTTCGTATGCATTACAGTTGGAACCTCACTCGGTACTCTGCATAAACATTCGTCATTCCTTGAGTTTACCTTTTGATCTTGGTTGAAGTTTTTCTAATCGGAGAAAAACCACAACATTTCGGCCTATTGATGTTTTAACATGGAGAGCAAGCGACTTGAACGCATCCAACGATTCTCTTTCGTCTTACCTGATGAGAACTAAGCTCGCCGCATCACATACCACTTGTAACAGATCTCTTCATGCATAATTTTTCTGATGGCGCATTCTGAAAGCTTGAAGACCTCTACAAGGGCTCTTAGCGACTTTCCAGAGTTTTCTTCATTCTTTCCTCTACTTTATGCACAAATTCCTGTGTTCTGTTGATATTAGAACCCTTGGCCTGTGTTTTGCGTTTATTTGCTATTGTTGGATCTCTATCAGTAGCTTATAGAGCTTATAGATCTTTTCTAATTTTAATAACGAAAGATCGGGAAACTCTCAAAAAGCGAATAACCTCTGTATCATTGTGCTATGCTTTTATGGCAACGATTACAGCGTGCCTTTTCATTTGTTTACTCACTTTAATCTTTAATGTCATTCATTATTAATCTAAAAAATAAATTAAAAAAAATAGTTATGAGCGTGTTCGAGATATTCAAGGGGATGTCCTCAAAATACTGACACACTCTTTCTCTCTCTCTCTCTCTCTCTCTCTCTCTCTCTCTCTCTCTCTCTCTCTCTCTCTCTCTATATATATATATATATATATATATATATATATATATATATATATATATATATATATATATATAAGGACGCCTCCATCATCTTGAGACTCCAAAACAGCAGAAGATTGCAGATGGCCGAAGCCGTCATTATTCAAATGAAGAAACCGGCAATTAACATTAATGACGCTGCCAAAGCTGTAGACTTCAATAGTACATGTATACAACATAACCTTTTACCTAATTCTCTCTCTCTCTCTCATACTCTATCTCTCTCTCATACTCTCTCTCTCTCTCTCTCTCTCTCTCTCTCTCTCTCTCTATATATATATATATATATATATATATATATATATATATATATATATATATATATTGAATTCATTTACCACTTACCATAAATATTTAATTAGATTATACGAATGATTCCATAGTGTACATACTTTGGCCCAAGGGTGCATACATAGCCTGCTTCTATTACTCAATGGTAAAAGAACCTACACCATAAACCAGCAAGACCAAAAGACACGTATTGAAAGAGTCCTGTTGGTCTTAATGCCCTCTTTCGCCATCAATCGGCTTTCCAAACTAATGGAACTTTATTCCTTCTACAAATCTCTATATTATCCTTTTGCGACACTTTTTCTCGGGTTCCTTCGATCGCACATATTTACTCTTTTGGAAGATTTCTGGCGAATATGAGAGCGGGAGCATAAAACCTCTTGTGAATGCAAAATGCCCAATAATCGCTGTTTCTAGTTTGGATTAGAAAGATGGTCCTTGCTACCGGGCCCTGTTTAGGGTTGCTTTTCCAGAAAAGGTTGCTAGGATAAAAATGTGGTTTCTATGTCTACTGGGACAAATTTATCCTACATGTATATTTAGCATTCATGCTTGTGGAAGAATAGTGCTTGAGGTCCACCTCGCACCCTCAGAAATACACGTGGCCTTAAACCGAAACAAAGAGCGTGAGGAGCAAGGTTGAAGGGGGTAGGGATCGGTTCAACGCGGCTTTATTGAGCACAGCTGTGTTTACTCGAGGAGACCTATCCACCGCGCTTGGGTCGATTTGATCTCTCAACCCAAAGCCTCGAAGCGAGAAAGAACTCGAAAGAATATTCTATAGGTGTCCTATCTCGAATTCCTTGGCTGGAAGCTGGATATTCCCTGAGCTCCATGTTTGTCTAAGGAGAGCAGGCCGTGGCCTGAGGCTATTTCCCTGCTTCGTCAACCCCTATTTAACCCAAGGTTTGGCTGGATCGAGTTAGTGCCCGCTCGCCCTACACACGAAAATACGTCACGATTCTAGATTCGGCTCCCCATTGGTTTATTCGAGCACCGAAGCCTAGAACTCTTCCCCCGTTGGAGGTTGCCCCAGACGATTAGCAAGCTCCGTGAAACGGCCGTTCTTTCGTGGATTTCGTGGATTTCCCCTGTGGCAAAAAGCTCAGAGCCAAGAACAACACTCTGTCCGTAGCCACAAAACGGTCTCTTACCTCGTGAAAGAAGGCCTTTTGTACCGCGCTTACTCGGATGGCAATAACCCCGAGGCTCATTCGCTGTGTGTCCCACGCTCACACATTCCGCTCATCCTTAAAATCGCCCATGGTAGTGTGTTTTCTGGCCACTTTAGTCATAACAAGACTGGGCAGAGGATTTATCGGTATTTCTGTTGGCCTGGTGCTGCCGTTGACATTTCGGATTACTGCCAATCCTGTGATATTTGCCAGAAAACTACGGCAAAAGGGCGCATCAAGCTTGCCCCCTTTCAGAAGGGATAAATCATTTCCGAGCCGTTCTCCCGTGTGGCCATTGACCTCATTGGCCTGATTCACCCCCCTTCTAGCGAAGGGCATAGTTATGTCCTCACCCTCGTGGATTTTGCTACTTGCTTCCCCGAAGCAGTGCCCTTGAAGCGAATTGACAGCGTAACCTGTGCCGAGCCCCTCATATCCATTTTTCTAGGGTAGGCATACCGAAGGAGATATGGTCCGACCGAGGTAGACAATTTGCTTCAGAGTTACTGGAGTATGTTGGGAAGCTTTTGATGGTAAAACCTTTTTTTAAAACCCCATTTCACCCCTCCGCAAATCGAATTTGCGAAAAATTAAATGGGACCCTGAAGTCTGTTATGCACTGACCAACCCCGGGAGTAGCATCGCTATTTGCCGGTAGCACTATTCGCCTTCAGGGAGATTCCCCACCGTGCACTGGTATTTGCTCCCTTCGCGTTACTCTACGGTCGTAATATGCGCGGTCTTCTTAGCATTCTCAACGAATTATTTTCTAATCCCCAGCTCGATAAGGAAATTCAGTCTTCTTATGCATATTTTCTGGATCTTCGACGAAGACTAGAAAAGTGTGCCAAAATTGCCTATGATAATGCGGATCTTAATTAAAAAAAGTACAGGACATACTTCGATGTCAAATCGAAGAAGAGAAGGTTCAAGCCCGGTGACGAAGTTTTGTTGCTGCTACCCACCAAGAGCAACAAGCTTCTTAGCCAGTGGAAGGGCCCCTTCTTTGTTCTCGATACTCGACAACCTGTGGACTACCTCATCAAAACACCCACAGAAGAGAAACCTTTTCATGTCAATATGTTGAAAAGGTACCACCACCCCGCGTGCATAAACAACATAGTGACCCTCGATGAAGAATCAGCTATGGAGGTAGATTACTACATGGATTCATTGAATGTGATACATGTCGTGTCCGTGCAGCAGGATAAGAATTATCCTCTCCCTACCAAGCCCGGCGCACCAGAATTACCACCCACTTTTCTAGACGTTGACGCACGGGTGACTCCCGAACAAAATAGTCAGTTGCAGCAGTTGGTAAATAGGTTTGGAGACGTAAGCTCAGTAATCCCCGGTTATGTCACACAATTTGAGCACGACATTACGCTTACAACTCAAGAACCCATCCATTCGAAGCCGTATCCCCTCCCTATTTACTTGAGGCAAGCATTTAACTCCGAGGTTGAAAAGTTGCTTAATCTTAAAATCATCGAGCCCTCCAATTCAAGTTATTGCTCCCCTATAGTGATGGTACGGAAGTATGATAATACGTACCGTATGTACGTCGATTTTCGCAAGATTAATTCCGTGAATGTCTTTGATGATGAACGAATTCCACTAATTTGGACAGAACCTCCACCTTTTCAAAGAAGTGAAATTCATCACCGAGTGAGATCATTGCAAGGCATATTATATTATCAGATCCCCTTTAAAAAAAGCAAAGAAAATATACAGCGTTTCCAATCAATAAAGGCCTAATGCAGTTCCGTCGGCTCCCTTTTTGCTTAGTAACGGCCTGCAGGAACTATAATACGTAGAATGATGCGCAGAATCCTGGACAGGTTGTCAAATGTCACTTTCTACTTTCTATTTTGACAACATATACGTTGCCACCCGTGATTGGGACCAGCACTTGGTCTCCCTCCAAGCACTGTTGAGTAAACTATGCGAGCATTGCCTCACAATTGGCCCCAGCAAGTGCCACTTCGCCTATGATACAATTAAATATCTTGGTTTCCACATTGGGAATAACCAACTTGGGCCACATGAGGACAACAAGGTCAGGGCTATAGTTGACATGCCCCTCCCGTGTAATAAAAAACAGATTAGATCCTTCTTGGGATCCGGCTCCTTATATATATATATATATATATATATATATATATATATATATATATATATATATAATTGCTATACCACGTCAGTGCCATTTATTCTATTGTTATGTTTATTAAAACTATCTACACTTATTTGTTTGCGCACTAGAGGTTTATACACAGGTGAGATTAGTATACAGGAGAGATTTATACACATGCAAGATATGATAGACGATATATTTGTACACAGGCAAAATGAGGACAGACGTGAGATTTATACATAAAGACGCTCCGAAGATGATCGAATAAGATCGAAAGCTCATCAATTTAGTTTGGTTTTTACCAAACTCATTCATTTAAAAGAGAGATGAATACCGGACAAGTAATCCACCATCTACAAGGGGAATAAAAAAGACAGTTAGAAGAATAGAAAGTTGCCAAAGGAAATTGGTTAAGGCAAAATACACCATGGTCTTCAACAAAATATGCATGCAAGAAAGACTGCTACCCATCTACACTAATATCTAAAATATAGCAGAAAAATAAGGATAGCCAGGATAGATGATGATAGAGGAGAGATTTACACGCAGGCGAAATGCGGACAAATTAGAGATTTATACACAAAAATGATGCTGACATGAGGTATTTATACACAGGCAAGATGAGGCCAGCCAAGAGATTAATTTATACACTTACTCTCAAGAGATTAGGACATAAGAGAGGAGGAGAGATGTACTTACAAGATAGAGGAGAGATTTATACACAGGCCACCTGAGGGTAGACAAAAGATTTAAAGACAGGAAAGATAGGACAGACAAGATATTACTGCATTTGAAAGTAGGAAATACGAGAGATTTATGCACAGGAAAGATGTGGACAGACGAGATTTAATTATACATTTTCAAGATCATGATAGACGAGATATTTATACATAGTCAAAATATTAACAGACGAGAGATTGATTCCCATTATAAATTTGGAAGGACGATAGATTTATATATAGGAAAGATGAGGACAGATGAGAGATTTATACACATGGAAACTGATAACAGAGAAGAGATTTATACACAGGAAAGGTGGTAGCATATAAAAGATTTATACACAGGCAAGATGAGGACAGACGAGAGATTTATTTATAAGCTTTGAAGATGAGGACAGAGGAGAACATTATTCACCTTAAAGTTAAGGGCAGATGAGAGATTTATACACAGGAAAGATGAAGACAGATGAGAGATTTATACACAGGAAAGATGAAGACAGATGAGAGATTCATACAGAGACAAGATGTAAAGAGGCAACGGATGTATACACATTAAATTCATGGTATATATGAAGCGACCTGTTAGTCTAATTATAAGTTTTTATCACGTTCATAAAGAGGGGAATCGCACAAAAAAGAGAAAAAACTACCAGTACTAGACTAATACTATACAATCACTAAATGGTAGATTCTCAAAGAATTTCAAGTATTCTTCTAGTGCTTTCCCCCCCTCAAATTTAAAGCGCAATAGCGACGAGGCCCAATCAAGGATAAGGTTGGTATGGAGAGATTTGAAAAGAGAGTGGCAAAACGAGGGAAAGTATAAATATGCGGAACATATACAACGGCAATCTTTTCTGTAGGCTCGGGGCAGGGAGGACAAACTGCAGAAGCTGGGGACGGAAGGGCTCATAAGCCTTCAGATGTGACTTGACATCCAATTTCAGGAGACTTCAAGGAAAGATGAACTACAGAATAAATCTTAACGTGAGTGTAAATTTAATACCTAAACCAGTGGTTTCCAATCGTGATCCTGCGAGAGCGATAAAAAAAAAATAAAATGGCTAAATTGTAAACAAATATTAACTTAAAAAATGTATTAAAAAGTTTAATAACACTTGCAAGTATTTTGAAATTAGCTTATCTGCATTGCGAAAGATAAAAACAAGGAAAATTGAAAGATTGCATACAGTGAAGGAATAAATGAGAGTTGCCTCATCAACTTTACGTCCTAATATTAAAGAATTATGTGATACTAATCAAGTTCCAAATTTCCATTAATCTTTTAATGGTAGAATTTATTTATTTTCAAATTTTATTGTTCTATTTCGTTTAAATTAAGTTAAAGGTCAATTGTGGTTAATTTTGAAGTGCTTTCCACCTAATTTTGTATCTTTAGGTAAGTTATATTATAGATATAATTTACATCTGCTTCTAGATAGCGTCGGCTTCTAGATAGCAATTTGGGTGGCAGGATCCTATAAAAAGGTTGAAAAGCCACTGATCTAAACAAAAGGTACGTTTAAACTCACTATTCGATCCTTATTTTACTACTTTTATTTCTAATGAGTGGTAAAATGTATAGATCCACAAGTGTACGTCTTTTGCTAGTGGCAGCCACCTACATGTATACCAAAAATTCATGCAATTTCCTTTACTGTTAAATCTGAAATTACTGATACTGATACATGTGCAGTAAAGATTTATGCCATTAGTTTTATGTTACTAAAGCGTCACTAAGGATCAGTCGTTCTACTCACGGCTATTCCCAATTGTTTGAATCATTCATAACATAGAAAAGAAAAGGCAAGATTTTAAGCACACGTCACTTCTTGCTGTAGAGGTGAAAAGAATCTACTGCCAGGAAAGCACACAAAGAATGTAAAGAAAATCTCATTTGTACCCTTGCTTAAGGGTGTATTGAACGGGTAGTGAATAAATATTCATTAATACTTATGTCCTTCAGAAAATTAAATATTTAATGAAGTAATACAGATAGCTTAGATATTGTATTACACATAAAAACAAGTTGATGATAAAGATAATTAAATGAGATGGGGGCCGAGAGAGCATTCAGATTTCATTTGCAGTATGATTACCGATGTTATAGCTAAGACAACCTTGCCGGGTATTACGAGATGCGGTAATTCATGCCGGAGTTGCTGGTATTTCCGATCGGGCAAAGTGGGGTCTTAATCCAGCAGTCGATTGCGCTGTTCCCTTGGTTTTCTCTACAGGAGTATGGTTTAAATAATAACAACTTAGTATTAGTGGCCAAAGCAGTTCTCTTCTTTAGATATTCCCGGATAATGTCCTTTCCCAGACTATGGATGGTGATAGCAGATTTGTCTGGATATGCTTGCTTCCTTATTTGGCCCTCTTTCTTGGATTAGATGGGGTTTCCTCATCTGTCGTCGGTGTCACTAATGCGATATATATTCGAAGCTCTCTGATGAAAAGCGTGGAATATATCAATTTTAAAATGGACGCCCCATCCCCGGGATCACGTAGTCTTCATAAAGTGCATGTAGTTCACCAATTTACTTTCTTTCTCGTTAATTACAAATGTTCTCCCGTTCTCTTCTTTTCCCCCACACTCTATTTGGACACAGAAAAGTTTAAAATTAACCGTTGGAATAATGGAGCACACTCACAAGAAAAAGTGAAAGAGAGAACTAAATAAAAGTAGATAAGAGGCAAAAGAAACCTACCACTCATTTGCAAGTGCACTAGCAACACACGAAAAAGGAAATGGGGATAAGCTAGAAAAAGCTATATTCGAGCGTATATATTTCACAGGTGTAGGGGCGCGTTTGATCCGATCTGATCACTGTCAGGTGTTTTTTCCCCCTCGAAATTAACTACCATACAATCATAATTTGTATCTCTTTTTTTTGGTCTTTCTGCTTTCAGGACCAGTAGAAAAAAGGTTTATGTTCGTACGTTCGAGTCTTTGGGATCTTCTAATTCGGATTCAGGGCTAAATTGCAATTCACAACTGAGAATTAGAAGGCCTCTAAACGAGCACACATCGGTGATAAAATTCCTAGAAAATCATCTTTGTTTCTTCGTTAGTCCCGAACCAGCTTTCGTTCATTCACCCCTGGCTGGGTCCAGGGGAAGAAAGGTGATTCACCTTTACCTCTTGACTCTGGATTCGCCACACACCCGTTTTCGTTCTTATGCGACCGCCTCACATTTTCCTATTATTATCATTTTACGAGCTTGGAAAGGGGGTGACAGGTGTTGTAATATAGGCCAAATTGCTGCGGCTGACATCTGGAGTATTGTATGTCTGGTCCCAACGACCACAGTTTGCCATCTCCACAATTTTCAACTGGATACGCCATCTTTAGTACTGCGCTTGAAATACGAGGGTAAAATACTTATTCTCTTTCCATCTGTTTTTTCTTCATTCTCTCCCACCCCTAGACACATTTGAGGGCAAAGGTGGGATTAAAACACAAAAAATCACCGAATTTAAATTTCGAGTCACCCATAAGAGTACGCGCGCATGTTGCAGAGCTTAAAAATCCTATCATCGCATACATAGCTTCCATCCCTTGTTGCACTCACACTAAACCTCCTACGGGAGAGCTAGTTTCTAAAGCAGTTATGGAAGTCCCTGACTTCTAGGAATTCGATAACATGCTCCGAGTTGAAATGACGTCCCCTCCCCCTTGTTTGTTTGGATTCAGATGTGATGGTGAGAGGGAGGAGGGGGAGCAGACCAGTCACTCTACTACGCGTGCAGCATCGCCACCCCTCGCAAGTGTTCAGGCGCTGGCCTCTTTCGAGGCTTGTGCTCTTTATCTGTTTACAAGCCTCCTCCCACGGCTTTTAATTCAATATGACTCTCAGGTACATGAGTGTCTATGAAAGAGAGAGAGAAAGAGAATGTGCGTGTGTGTGCAGGAGAGTGTGCGTGTCTGATATATATATATATATATATATATATATATATATATATATATATATATATATATATATATATATATATAGTTACGCAGATTAATGAAATTTACAACGCACGCAGAAATTTATCTACTAAGTACAACGTAATGATCAGAAAAGCAAAATGCTAGACAGGAAAAAAATGATAACGACAATAGTGAAAATTGACAAGGCAGAAGTTTACAACACAACACATTCATCTAAACATGGTTTAGGCCTTGGTTGAATAATCATTGCTGTCAATTCCTGCTTGCAGGCGCTTTGTCTAGCCTCCTACGATCTTTCTAAGCATTCTCTCTCCCACGAACACACAATCTCTTTCTCTCTCCTTTATAAACATCCCTTATATATATATATATATATATATATATATATATATATATATATATATATATATATATATATATATATACGTTAATAAAAATACTGTGGAAGAGCGTAGTATTTATTATCTCGAGACCATTTTCGGCATGGAGCTTGTCATGCCAGCCTCAGTCGAACACTAAGAATACATACAGTCCCACCAAGCATACAATATAGTTTACAGGGATCCAATTGGAGTTCCTAATCAGGGGGTGTGAATTTAAGTTCATTTAGGATATCTTTTAAGATTAGATCTTTAACGTACACTAACAAAGTATCGCTTGAGGGATGCAAAAAATGCAAACATAACCGACAGGAAAAATGAATCATCATGCCGTTGTTAGTTTTCATGTATGTTCACTGTGCACAAAGATACCAGCTGACGCTCTTTCCTCCCCCTCTAGTTGATAATTAATTACATAATGCAAATATTCTTGTTGATATTTTTCTTAAACTCTCTTTGCTATGCTCAAAGAACTGTAAGTTTTCGTTTAATAATCAATTTTAGATTAAAAAATTCGCTCTTTTGAGACAATTTTACTACCCAATATTCATGGTCCCAATTGTTTGGTTAAGACATAGTGATGACATGATTTGTACATACGAGTATATAACAGAATTCTAAAGATGTTAGTATTTTTCTGAATAACCTTTAATGCCCTCGTACCTATTAAATTCAAACTCGAGCTTGAGCATAGTATACCCTACTATCTTAAAATCTTTTATTACATAGGTCGGTGTCGGTTTTGAAATATTTTGTCTATCGCAAATCTATTAATTTTAATTCATACATTCACTCTTACTCCAGCCATAGTGATGAGGTTAAATTATTCATATTTTCGTGTCATTTCGTGCTTTACGAGATCCTGAAATTTTGGAATTCTGTGTTTGACTAAATCTTTGATATAAGGCACAATATGTGCTATTTTTGCCAAGTTCTTCTCCCTTGTTTAAATTCCGTTAAAAACCTATTCAACAGATCAAACAACTCCACCGAATTTTATTATAAAATCCTCATTTTAACTCCGGCAAGGCAAACCGGTCTATGGGTCATGCAAATCTCGTGTTGTGTTCGTCTTCTGTCCGCATCGAGTAGCTGGCTCAATGTAGGCAGCTAAAACCAATGCTACCAAGGGTAATTGAGGTCACTGAGTTCAAATATGATGGAAGTTGACCACCAGGTGGTGTCATCTAAGGGCTAGAGGTGCTAAATCGGGCATTTTCACCGCAGGTTACTTAGATCATGGACGCTTTTCCATATATATATATATATATATATATATATATATATATATATATATATATATATATATATATATATATATATATATATATATATATATATATATATATATATATATATATATATATATAGAGAAAGGGAGGAAGAGGAGACGGGGAGGGGGAGATACAAAGGGAAGAGAGAAAGGGAGAGAGGAAGCATTGGATAAAGAGTGGGTGAAAGAGTGCGAGCGAGAAAGAAAACAAAGAGAAAGAAAGCTAAAAACTAACTAAATTCTACTAACTATTTAAAAAATAAGTACGAGAAAGAGAGAGCAAGTAAATAAAGAGAGGAAATATACAGGCTATGCGAGGAAAATAGGAAAACAAGGAAAGGGGTAGAAAAAGAGAGTCAGAGTAAGAAAGAATGAGAGAGAGAGAGAGAGGGGAGAGAGAGAGAGCGAGAGAGGGGGGGGGGAGAGAGAGAGAGAGAGAGAGAGTAACAAGGAGTAACAAGGAAATAAGGTACTCTAGAAGACCTTACGGTCCATTCAATGAGGGTACCTTTGGACTAGCAGTCGAGCGGGCACATCTCTGCTCAAATGCTTTACATCCTTAAACAGCCACTTTTCAAGACCCTGTCTAGTCTTGACTTGAACTGGTCAACAGATTCACTGTTGACAACTTCCAATGTAAGCGCGTTTCAACTACCGCAGATACTGTACGTGAAAATTATTCCACACAAATCGCGGTTGTAACCCTTCAGTTCAAATTTAAAGCCGTGATTTCTTGTTCTTCTCTAAACAAGTGTGAACATATCCCTGTAGTCAACATTGTCGAACCCTCGAAGTATTTTGAAAACTTCGATGAGCTAATCACGCAGTCTAAGGGTTTCCAACGAGAACAGATCTAATTCCCTTAATCTATCTTCATAACTTTTATGTCTGATAGAGGGAATCAGTTTGGTTGCCCTGGCTTGCACGCGTTCTAATCTCGCGATGTCCTTTCGAAATGAAGGAATCCAAAATTGTACGGCATACTGCAGGTGCGGTCGGACAAGTGAGTTGTACAAACACAGTACAATCTCCTTGTTGCGATATCCAAACTGGCGCTTTAGGTAGCCTAGCATGCTTTGGGCCTTTTTTTCCGCCTCAATGCACTGTTTTGAGAACTTGAGGTCACTAGTGATTGTTACACCCAAGTCCTTGTCAGTGTCGGTGGATTCAAGAGCAGTGCCCTTAAGGATATACTGAGATTGAGGGTTTCAGTGGCTGATATGCATCACTTTGCATTTGTTCACGTTAAAAGGCATTTGCCACGTGTCTGACCACTCCCCAATCTTCCGAGGATCTTCCTGCAGGCTTGCAGTATTTCGATCCTTTGCAACATTCATACCAAGCTTGGTATCGTCGGCAAATTTGGAAATATTGGCAACCATGTCACCGTCCATGTCAGTGAGGCACCCCGATAGTAACGGGCACCCACTCAGAAGCCTGTCCATTCCCCCCTACCCGTTGCCGTCTGCCACTTAGCCAGTTCTCTATCCAGCCGGCCACTTTTCCGTCTATGCTCAGCGCTCGCACTTTCTGGAGCAGGTGGCGGTGTGGTACCTTATCAAAGGCTTTCTGAAAGTCTAAGTAGACCACATCCACTGCCTTGTCCCGATCGTGATCACTGAAGACGAAGTGGAAGAATTTCACAAGGTTAGTCAGGCATGACCGTTGCCTTCGGAAGCCGTGCTGGGAACTCCTCCGTAGCAGGTTTGACTCTAAATACGACGTCATTTTTTCCACCATCAGGCTTTCCATGAGTTTACCGACTATCGAAGTCAGACTGATAGGTCGGTAGTTTGACGGTTGGCTGGGGTCTCCTTTCTTGAAGATAGGAGTCTCCTCCGCTTCACGCCAGTCTCTAAGAACGCATTCGGTCCGGATTGACATATTGAAGATTGCGCTCAGGTGTCGTGACACTTGATCGCGCACTTCTTTCAACATTTTAGGTAGAAACCCATCCGGGCCACGTTACAATTTACAATTAAGTTGAAAGTGTGGGTGCGTGTAGGGAAGGGCGATAGGGTGTGTGGATAGATAGAGAAAATAGACAGGCGGTGAAAAGAGAAAGAAGTGTGGTAGGGTGCAAAGAGATGCTAGAGCCTGGTGATCAGGCCTATCACTTTCATTATTTTTTTGTAGCGTGTTTTCTGAGTTGTTTCTGTTGATTTTTTTAATTATTTTTTCCTGGCGTTCAAGCCATTTGTCTTAATTACTTTAATTTAGCTTTGTGTGTGTTATGCATTGCTTATTTGTTTATGTTTTTTATACTCTTAAGTGCGTGCCTAATGTTTTTGGTATTCTTTGTATGTGTTTGTGCTTTAGTTTTTTGTTTTTTCTTAGTCGGTAGAGTTCTCGTTTTATTCGGGGTTTTCTTCTTGTCTTCATCGGTGATTATTTGTCATAATTGTGAGTTTTGGTCTTTGATTCGGTTAGATATTACATCTCATCATGCGTAGAACGGCACTTCATCCCCGCCAGCCACTCGGTTGGCAGAGCTCAGAAATCTGGCGCGACATTTTGCTCTTCTGTTCTGGTTAATCATCTGAGTAATTTCTTCACCCAGTTCTCGATTAACCAGATCCTGCATTTTCGAGGTCCATTCTTCAATGACTTTGTTAATGGGAATTATCCCCGCCTCTCTGTGCAGGTCTTCTTGCCGTCTTCTTTCTTGCCTGCGTGTACCTGTGATTAGGTACATGCATTTATTTTGCACTACTTGAAGTCGCCTCTTTTGTGTTTTCGAGACACAAGAGAGGGTGGAGGCGGGGTAAAGTAACGTAGATCTTACAAGGGCATTGTAGATCTTCGTATTGTTGTTTTCACGTAGGTTTCTGAACGTATATAGAGTTCTGACAGCGGCTGAGGCTCTAGAAATTCTTTCTTCGACGTGCTTCGTGTACCCGGTAGAGGTGATTTTCATACCGAGTACATTGCATTCGTTGGTATAGGAAGATCGAGTATCCCCCTCTCGCACGTCTGCTCTCAGGGTGCGTCCAATGGGGACCACCTTGAACTTCTCTTGGTTTGTTCTAATTTTCCATTGAGCCTCGTAGTTGTTCAAATTTGTCGATTTCCATTGCTGTCATGCGAGCTTGCCACGGTGCCTTCCTCCATGGAGATATGATTATCTGGCTTAAATCATCGGCGTATTAAATATTGAGGGAAGAAGGGTACACAGGAGCTGGGACATCCGCGGTGTATATCGAGTAAAGGGTGGGGGACAGACACCCCCCTGCGGAAGGCCCGCAGCGAGCGAAAACTTTGGTCCGTCCGTGCACCCTAAACTGACATACGCCGCTTTCTCCATGACGTAGTCACAGAGAATTCTTTCCAAGTTTTCCCTTAGACCTAGCCGTTATATATTATACTGCATGCCCCGCTGCCACACCTTATCAAACGCCTTTGATACATCCCGACGAACATTATCCACGTAACTCCTGTCCTGTTTGGCTTGGGCAAGCTTTTCCGTAATGATATTGATTGCCATTTCCGTACTTCGCTTCTTTCTAAACCCGTATTTGCAAGGGTTGTAGAGGAAGTTCTCTTCCAGGTGGGACACCAGCCCCCCGTTGTGGATCTTTTCAAAGAGTTTCCCGCCAAATTCCAGAAGTGAAATTGGGTGGTAGCTCTCTCTCAACGTTGGGTCCTTTCCATGCTTGGGCAAGAAGATCATCTCTGCCGTCTTGTAAGCACCTGGAAAGTACCCCGTATTCAGACATGCGTTGAATATACGTCTCATTCCTTCGATGATGTTGGTTGGTGCCTTTTCGAAGTTTAGCTTCGTAAGCCCCGATTAGCCTGGGGCATTTTGGCGGAATGAGCGGAGGGCGCCAAGCATCTCTTCTTCGGTGATCTCGGCGTCTCCATCACGCAGTCTGTCCACCTGGTGATGAGGATGCGTTCTATGTATTTCCGTATTAAGCTCGTCTACGATGTTATTTTCGAACTTTAGGTCAAAATCTTCGTTTTCTTTTTCGGGTATACTGAAGATTCTTTTCCAATAACGCCGGAATATTATCTCGATGTTTCTGTCATCTGTTTCAATAGATCCATCTTCTTTTTGGATTTCCATTTTCTTCTTTTTTCCAGATGATCCTCTGAGACTTCTGACTTTTTTTTCAAAAGTCTTTGGGGGATGTATCTCGATCGAGGCTCTCGATCGCATCGTCCCATTGTCTGTTGTTGTTCGAGAATCAACTGGTTGAGCTCTTCCTTGATCTCTCTACTTCGTTGTAGCGGGTCAACAGATGCGTTTCTGATATTCACTTCGTACATTATTCTCAATTCTCTATAGAGTTCTTTCATGTACCCAGTCCATCTGTATGTTGAGATGGTTTTATACTGGGTTTTGGGGATGCAAGCCCTATCTGCATTTATAAGTTGTTCGTTGAGGTCGTCGAGTGCCTCGTCTATCTCCTCGAGAATTGCCTCGTCCAGATTTGGTAGACGGTAGGCCTCGAGAAGACCCGCGTACCGTGCCCAGTCTGCTCTCCTGTAGTCTTTTCTGACTGGAGCTGGGACTTGTATAAGGTTCCTGTTGATGTTAAGTAGGATCCCTATATGATCGCTACATGGTGCATGGACTGGTTCCATGTAGTAATTGAACGAAAGCGGGCGATTAGCCAGACAAATGTCTGGTTTTGTGGCACTTCTTCCTCGAATATAGGTTGGGAAGTCTGGGCCTATTCTCTGGACCATATTTCGGGCCAGGTGACTTATTTGTCATTAGGTCACTGATCTTCTTTTCTATTTCTCCTTCGGTGAAGTCCATCCCGAGTAGGAATCCATTGGCTGGGGGATGGGACCACACTCTTCAGTAAACACTGAAGACAAGTAGTCGTTGAGGAGTTTAGCATTTTCTGCAGCTGAGTGATTTAATGTCCCCTCCTCATTCCTCAAAGGGCCAATCGTTCGACGGATTGGTTAACGGCTGTTTACATATCCAAAGAACTCCTTGGGATTCTCTTTACAGAGTCTCGCCACTCGGAGTTCCACAGACCGCTTAGCCACCCTTATGCTGGACTTCACTCTCCTGGATAGCCTCCGGTATTCGTCAAAGTCACCCGAGATCTTCGATTGCCGGCACACAGTTCTCTTCTCCCTAAGCAGTTGGCCGATTTCTCGATTAAACCACTTTAGTTGATAGAAGACCGACGCGGGCATTTCAGAGGGATGAAACGCGATTGAAGACTCATAAATGTGGTTTTGAAACTGTTCCACAAGTCTTCAACAGCATCGCACACTTCTAGCCTCGCGTCAGTCAGTTCAGCACGAAGACCTGCAAAGTCTGCTCTTCTCAAATCAAGTTTCTTCGATTTACTAGTTGCAGGCTCTGCCTTGGGGACTTTGACTACAAATCAAATTAGTCGGTGGTCACTGCCACTGACTTCTTCGCCAACAGAGAGGTCCTCAACGATGTCATCCTCAGAGGTGAAAACCAAGTCGAGGATATTGTCTCCTCTTGTTGGCTCTCTCACCCATTGAGTCAGGAACTCGTTGTTCGTGAACTCCAGGAGTAGTGCGTTCTCGCCACAGGGTTCTCTGGTTTCCCAGTCAACTTGTGTGTTGAAATCCCCCATGACAATACACACTCTGTCTTTTACAAGTTCGCCCAACAGCTGGTACAGACTCCTATCCTGTTCCAAGAGTTGGGCAAGGTGTCTGTAAAGCACCAGGGTCCTGTATCTGGCAGGACCTATCTCTAGGTCAACACCTAGTACTTCATGGTCGGATACGATGTTGCAATGCGTCGAGCTTAGAGTATCATTGACATACAACATCACACCGCCACCCTCTCTGTCTGGCCTATCTTTCAGGAAGAGCTGATAACCTGCAATCGTGAATTCACCTTCAAAATCTCGGCTTGAGGTTTTTATCCACCACTCCGTTATGGCCACCATCTTAGGTTCTTCTGTTGCTACGAGGCCACGAAGTACAAGAAACTTGTTTCTGATAGACCTCGCATTAAACAGAAGAACCTCGAACGAGTCCCCTAGTGTAGGACTCCCTACGCTCTTCCACTTCCCGCTTTCTTTCTCTGTTTCGGGGTCACTCATCTCTTTGTGACCTCAGAAAAGGTCGTTCCCTGGAGTACCACGGGTGTACTGGCGTACGTCCTTCTTTACTCGGGGCCTGACACTACTTTGGGTCCGCTTCACAACATTCTGGATCATGTTCGCGAGTACAGCTTTCCCTTTAAAGGAAAGATGCACTCCGTCCCTTGTGTACAGGTCATTTCTCCCGTAAAAGGTGCGGTAGGGGTCTACAAAAAAGACTCCTTCCGCCGTACAAAGATCTCCCAGGCGTTGGTTTATGGAGGCGTTCCTCTCGTGAGCATTGCGAGATGGACCTCGTTTTGGGAGTATCCCGACCACGACACGTCTGCGGGTTTTTAGCCTACAGTCGTAAACTCCTCCCATAACCATTGTCAGAATCTTCCCGCTGGCGCCTACCTTACCTCCTCGTAGGTAGAGATCGTTGCCGTTTGCCATGAGAGAAACTACTGAGTTCTTAGAGATCTGAGATTTCTCAGCCTCCACCCTTATTCTTCCGCTCCCCTTTCCTGGAAGGCAGCTTACCTTCACAATGGTGCGAATGCGGGCCGCCAGCAAGGGTTGTAGATCCCGCGCTTGGGAGTCACCGTTCACGATGACCCTCATGCATTTGGGTTCAGAGGACAGAAGCTTCCCTTTCAGTATGGGCTCTTTAGATTTTGCTTTCTTCCCCACTTTTTGTTTTTTTCTTCATCGTTTTTTCTTCCGTTTCTACTTTCTCTTCTGTTTTATCTACTGTTTTTCTTCTTTTTGACGCCCTGAGTAACCTCAGCAGCAGCTGGCTCTGGGACGTCGGATGGGTGGCCTGTCTCTATCGACGCGGTGCTTGAAGGCTCAACAGAGGAGCCATCCGCGTCGTTGGGAGTTTTTTGTTGCTCTTGCTCTACCTTGGTTGCTGTCATCTCTGCAATGCTGGCTTCGAGACGACGGATTTGAGTCGCATTCTCAGATTCGAGGATTTTCACTTTTTCTTCCAGCCGTCGTGATTATTCCTCAGAAGATTTGAACAGTTCCTTAAGCTCCTGAAGTTCTGCCCTTATGATGCAGTCCGTGCATATACTTCCAGGGTGGCATTTCGAGAAACACCCCTCCGGAAAATCTACGTATCACTTGTCCCTTTGGCATGTCGAGCAGGTATATTTTAGCGCACCAAGTCCTTTCTTTACAGTCATGCTGAACACTTTATATCTTTGAATACTTTGTAACCACTCAATAAAAAAGAAAGGGGGTGGTGATTTCGCCCCGCGTGAGTCGCTCCCGCCTATGCATCGGAGACGTTTCGGATCTTTCAGAAGGCACGCTCCATGTGCTGCTGTTTGTCTGACCGAGTCGTCAAAACTCGGCGTGCCGTGGCTCCCAACCAAGCAGCACAGACGGTCCCCGAAAGGGCCATCGATTTCTCACCAGGTGAACAACGGAACACGCCCCGTACTAAACTCCTACTAGTTCACTTCACGACGGCCAGGATCTCGGAGTAGCGTTCAATGGATATCCCGCCACACCAAGAGACTCGACCCAAGGCTTTTTATTGGCCTAGCAAGCAACCTGAGAACAAAGGGCCGTCACCTCGGACCGATGCTACCAGAGGCACCCGTCAACGGTCACTGGGAATGGTCAATAATTACGCGCCAGGGAAGGGGTTAACGAGGCACTACCCTCATCCCATTCATCGTGCCCCAACGCCTAGGACACCTCTAGTCCTAGTCTCTCGCAACCAGTGAGCGTCGATTGGCGTTGTTTATAGAGGTTCCAAAGCCTCTCTTCTGACGCATGAGGTAGCTGCCAGGTCCTTATATTTAAAAAGATGTAAAAAAGGGTAAGAATGACTTGATAGTAGTAGGGGTTTGTTTTTTTTTAGTTTTTTTATATAATAATTGAAAGAGATAGGATAAAAGTGAAAAAGGAGAAGGATAGAATAGAAAAAAAGAATGGCGCACTTAGACTGGAACCTAGTTTCCTACCAAATCGACAAGGGAAGCCAGACCAGGTGTACCCAAAAGAGAGGTACCCACGCCGACATAGCTCGAAAAGTCAAAGGTACACACAAGCTCTCTTCCCGCGACAAGGGGGCGTCATTTCTCCTTCTACTTGAGAGAGAGGAGAGCCCTTTTCACTATTTTCCCAATTTTTCTAAATAAAAAAGTGAGGTCACTATAGATCATAATAGGATAACTTAGGTTACTATATATAATATGTCGATAAATAAATTCACTCGATAATAATAAATGAGGCCAGTATTTACAATTATAAAATATGTAACTGGGTAATTGAGGTAATTTTCATGATAATAGAATAATTGTGTTCCTTATTTATGACCTTGAGATAAATGAGGTCACTATATATGATAATGGAGAAATGAGGTCGCTCTATATGATAATGGCATAAATTGCGTTTTGTTCAATATCGGATAAATGAAGTATATATATATATATATATATATATATATATATATATATGTATATATATATATATATATATATATATATATATTGTAGGAGAATGGCCCTTTCTGATCACTTAACACTGGAACGTGAAATACTTCTTTGATGAAGAAGGCTTTGTTCTAAGAGTGCTAATATTGTTATTTTAAAGAAGAGCCGTCTCAAACACGTAAGGATATAGAGAAACGCACAATAATTCCTAAAATAAACTTATATTTTAACTTTAACAATTTAATACACAAAAGCTAAACATTAACCACAGAAATACTCCGAATATTATAATACACAATAATTACTTTAATTAGCTTTCCAATACTCCGAATATTATAATACACAATAATTACTTTAATTAGCTTTCCCTTGTAAAATTAGTAAATTCGCTACACACTTCAATATACAATATGCAGGCTCATTGACTCTACTGGAGTTTAAATACCTCAGGAATGTTATTGCCTCCACGACGCGTGCCGACCGGCCAGATGGAGGTGGTCGAGATGACGAGGTATTTGGGCGAGGGTAGCAGATGGGGGTCCACACGGTATTCAATAGGGGGGTCTTCAATGACGAGAATAATCACAGTGCTTTAGGCGGCACCAAGGTAGGCGGGGTCTCTCTGGTGAGAGTAAGTCGAACTTGGTTCTTAAACCAAGTTAACTTAGAGTTCGGTGTGATCACCGGGTAACGGGCTCGAGGAGGAGCTTTTCTCCTTCGTTACTTAATTCTTAATGAGCGAGGACTGTACTCGGGGAGGATCTTCTTCAAGGGCGAGGATCGAGGAGGAGGGTTTCTCTGACGAGAATAAGTTAAACTAGAATAAGTTAACTTAAAGGTCGGTTTGGTAACCATGAACTAACTCGAAGATGAGCTTCTTCTTAGTTCCAGTCTTCCTCAAGGGCGAGGATAACGGAGGAGGGTTTCTCTGACGAGAATAAGTTGAACTTGGTTCCTCACCCAAGTTAACTTATGAGTTTGGTGTGGCCACCGGGTAACGGGCTTGAGGAGGAGCCTTTTCTTTCTTCTTTTCTTAATTCCTCAAGGACGAGGAATACCCCTGGTGTTTAAGATGCACCAGGATATGAGGAGTTAACTTAACGTTCAGTTTGATAACCAGGGACTAGCTCGGAGATGAGCTGCTTTTTAGCCCCTTAGGTAGGTAGCCCTGCCTCTCTTGCAGGGTACTACGTAGTCTGGCGACCCAAGTAATCTACCTATCCAGTCTCGGTAGCCCGATCTTAATCCGGGGACTTCGTCACTTGGAGACTGACGTATTCTACCCCGTTTTTCCTCTGTGTTTCTTATTTATACCTCGTCACCCCACTGGTGAGGGGTAAGAGGGATGGAGGCTTGGGGACGGGCCAGGAGGGTTCTTATTCCAAACGGTTTTTCTCACCAAGTCTTACATCGGCTCTCGTTAGCCTTCGAGCTTGAGAGGAACGCGTCTCCAATTTCTTACTTGAGGTGAAATTGAATATCACTCTCGTAGGGGAGATCTTGCATTTTAACCTTTAGGCCTTTCATAGCGACGAGTGGTGAGGCGCTGTGGTTACGAGTTTGACCCCACGGTGCCGGGGCCGGATGTTTTTGTGGTAACCATCTCGGGTCTCCACTGAGAGAGAACGGGTGGGTGACGATTCCCCTACATATATATATATATATATATATATATATATATATATATATATATATATATATATATATATATATATATATATTTGTTATATAAAGAAGATAAATAAATATGATAATAGGACAAATGAGATCGCTTTCTATGAAAATAGGATAAATACATGAAAAAGAGATAAATGATGTCATTATTGGTGATCATAAATAGGATAAATTAAGTCAGTATATATGATTGAGGGGTAAATGCCGGACCGACACGTCTTTCAAGGCCTTCCAAGAGGAATGGAAGTTAAGAGAGAGGGCGGCGGTAGCTTGCAGAGTTTTAGGGGTTCATGTTCGGTTTATTTAGGATAAGACGAATGGCAGTGGATTTGGAGTCAATTGTTGATGTTGAAAATATAAAAGAGTTAAGGGAGAAGAAATAGGAGGGACTGAGAATAAAGACTTAGAGGAATGACTCGAAGCGAAGCAGATCTTTTTCGATGAGAGGAGGGAAGGCAATTTCTTAGGGGAGATTGGAGGAAAAAAAAAGTTTGTATGGGGGAGGAAAAGAGGGAGTTAATCGGTGGCGAAGAGTAGATGCAGGAGGTATTCCAGAGCGGTTCTGAACTATGTTGTTAGAGAAGAAAGCTGAAAAATCACTAGGGGAGATAATGAGAGGGGACTGGGATTTCAGAAGGATCATTGAAGTCAATAAATATAATTTGAAAGATGAAATCATAACATGATGAAAAAGATAAATGGTATCAATATTTATCACGGTATGATGAATAAAATCAATATAAACGAAACTAGGATAAATGACGTCATTATATATGATAGCATGATAAAAGGGGTGACTATATATGATAATATGGTAAACAACGTCACTATATGATAAAGAGCTAAATGCGGCAACTATATTTGATAAAAGGATAAATGAAGTCACTATATGATAAAACGATGAATGTGGCCGTTATTTATAATTAGGGTATTAAGGAGGTTATTTTATATGATAATAGGAAATATGCAACACTAAATGATAATAAAATAAATGAAGCCACTATAGGATAAGATGATAAATGGGATAGCTATTTATGGAATAAAATAAGTGACTGTCGTAGAATAGGCTCCCGACGATATATTATATATAACTATTCGTTGAGGGATTTATTCTATATTTCGAGTGCGTGGTAATCTGATTGACCGAGGTTAGTTCAAAAGGATGGGGGGGCTGGAGAGGCTTATTTATCTTCAATAAACTTAAGAAGTGGAACGGAGCACAAGGATAAATAATATGGCTACCATTAATAAAATAGAGTTTTATTAAATAAACTATCAAACAATACACGGAAAATGTTTACATAAACGGAAATTAAAAATGGGAGAAACACAGGAAATGAAAAAGGTCATGGGAATATTTGACTAATCTGAGGATTAAGATTTGGAGAGATTTAAAACGGCAAACAACAAAAAGGGGGAATGGTTCGCTAAACCGTTTAAAGCACAGAGTTGCGTTGACAAAAGGTTAAATGATTAAAGGTAATGCTTAGCTTACGTAATTACAAGGTTGTCGTGCAGAGGAAGGCGATGGGAAGAAATTTTGGGTCCAACTGGCGATTTCCATGAGAAGGGGTTCTTCGGGGGGTTGTCCTTAACGAGGGGGAAGGACTGTCTTCGAGGAGTGAGAGCGAAGTGGGGCTCGGAAGTACGAGCGATCCTTGTGACAGGATATTGAAGATGTTCTAGATGAACAATGGAGGTTATTGTTGTAATCAAGCGTTCTTTTGAAGGACGTTAAAAAGGGGGAATTAAATTATCTTGACGTGATGTCTTGGGAACGAGAACCGTTTCTTGATAAATAGGCTTGAAGAACAATGGCTGTTTTAATGTTGTTCTCTTTCTGAACAACAGGGGGGTGGGTGGGTGAGAACCGTTTTTTTGTCGAACGGCCTCAAAGAACAATGGCTGTTCTAACGTTGTTCTCTTTCTGAACAACAGGGGGGGCCTATGTTGACTTGGCGTCTCGAAAGGCACGAACCTTGACACTCAAGGGATATTGTCCTCTTCTGGACAATAAGGGTTTTCTCGGCAGAGTTCCTAGGTGCACAAGGGAGACCGGATCGGCTTGATGCCTCGCGAAGATAATCTGGATCTGCTTCAATTGGGAAAAGCTATGGTATAAATAGCCTGAGCCATCCCCATGGCGTAGGGGACAATTGGGTGGGGGGGACTTCGAGGGAATGTCTCGGTGGCGCCTGGGAAAATATTTTATCTGCCCATAAGCCTAATTCAATCTGGCGAGATCAACGTATGGAGGCGAAACGGGGGAGTGAACCTACTTGATTAAACATTGGCTATGATGGGCGATAACGCGCCTTCTGCTTCCTCTCGCAGAATACACGTGGGTAAGCATGTGTTTTAACATGCAATAGAGGCTGAATCAAAGCGGCCTCAGATCGTTCTATCACAGTGACTATTATCAGAGTAGGCCACAAATGAGGTCCCTATATATGATATTAGGAGAAATGAAGTCTTTATATATGATAATGGAATAAATGGAGTCATTCTATGATAACATGATAAATGAAGTGATTATATGATAAAAAGACAAATGAGATCACTATTTATGATAAAGGAATCAGTATACATATGATACGTTGAGTGAAGCCACTATTTATCACACTAGGATATATGGAGTCACTAATATGATAGAAGGATGAATGATAATTGGATAAATGGAGTCCCTCTATATAAAAAAACAGGATAAATGAAGTGATTATATTATACAAAGATACATGAGTCAGTATTTATGAAAATACTATGATTGGGTCACTATAAATGATAACAGGATGAATGAATTAACTATATATGATTATCTAAATGCGGTCATTATATAAAATGATATAAAGGTCAATATATATATATATATATATATATGACAAAAGGATCACTATATATGATAATGGGATAAATGAGGTCACTATTCTAAGAAGATACGATGAATATGGTCACATTATATGAACGAAGTCACTGTATGCTAAAAGTATATATGAGTCACTTTATGATTAATTAAGTCACTATATAAGATATTAGGCGCAAATAAGATTAGTATATTTCAATATGGTAAAGAAAGTCACTATAATTTTAATATGATCATTCAGGTTATTCTCCTATGTTAATTAATAGATCAGATGAAGTTCCAATTTGTGATAATAGGATAATCAATAGTAGAAACGATACTCTATTTATCCACCCAACAACCTATTGTTTTTCGTCATGGCTTAATTTTGTACTTTAAGGTCTCCGTATTTCTTAACCCTTTGGCTGCTGCTGGTCTCTATATGGTCTCTCTCAGAAACAGCGATTGACTGCACCCGATCCAAATATGGGTTCTGCCTTCTCTCTTGTTCTATACCAAGTCAGTTCCTCTCTATGACAAATAGATAGATGTTGACATGTATTAAATAAGTAGAAGATAATTTAATTATCTTTTTTAAACCTCAGGACTGAGAATAAGGCCTTGAATTATAACTGACGCAGTTCAAGTGTTAAATGTGGCCCTTCTTGGAGTATTTATGAAACAATTTTGATGGATTTAAACGTTGGTCTTATTATTACGAAATTTCGCTTTCCTTCCTTTTTATTTATGTTCATCACCCAACAATTATGATCCTTAGTTTCTTCTTCGTATACAGATTCATTCTACAGTTTCTTTATAATCCGCCTTGGCATACAGTTTCATTCTACAGTTTCTTTATAATTCGCCTTGGTATACAGTTTCATTTTACAGTTTCTTTATAATTCGCCTTAGTATACAGTTTAATGCTACAGTTTCTTTATAATTCGCCTTGGTATACAGTTTCATTTTACAGTTTCTTTATAAGAGACCTTGGCATACAGTTTCATTTTACAATTACCTTATAATTCGCCTTTGTATGCGGTTTCATTCTACAGTTTATTTATAATTAGCCTTGGCATACAGTTTCATTTTACAGTTACTTTAAAATTCGCCTTGGCATACAGTTTTATTTTATAGTTACTTTACACTTCTCCTTGTCATACAGTTTCTTTATAATTAGCCCTGCAATACTGTTTCATTTTATAGTTACTTTATAATCCGCCTTGGCATACAGTTTCATTCTACAGTTTATTTATAATTCGCCTTAGTATACAGTTTCATTCTACAGTTTCTTTATAATTCGCCTTGGCATACAGTTTCATTCTACAGTTTCTTTATAATTCGCCTTAGTATACAGTTTCATGCTACAGTTTCTTTATAATTCGCCTTAGTATGCAGTTTCATGCTACAGTTTCTTTATAATTCGCCTTGGTATACAGTTTCATTTTACAGTTTCTTTATAAGAGACCTTGGCATACAGTTTCATTTTACAATTACCTTATAATTCGCCTTGGTATGCGGTTTCATTCTACAGTTTCTTTATAATTCGTCTTGGTATAAAGTTTCGTTTTACAGTTTCTTTATAAGAGACCTTGGCATACAGTTTCATTTTACAATTACCTTATAATTCGCCTTGGTATGCAGTTTCATTCTACAGTTTCTTTATAATTAGCCTTGGCATACAGTTTCATTTTACAGGTACTTTAAAATTCACCTTGGCATACAGTTTTATTTTATAGTTACTTTACACTTCTCCTTGGCATACAGTTTCTTTATAATTAGCCTTAGGATACTGTTTCATTTTATAGTTACTTTATAATTCGCCTTGGTATACAGTTTCATTCTACAGTTTCTTTATAATTCGCCTTGGCATACAGTTTCATCTTAAGTTACTTTATAATTCGACTTGATATACAGTTACTTTATATCTCTCCTTGGCATACAGTTTCATTCTATAGTTTCTTTAGAAATAGACCTTGGTATACAGTTCCATTCTACAGTTTCTTTATAATTCACCTTGGCATACAGTTTCACTTTACAGTTACTTTATAACTCCCCTTGGCATACAGTTACATTCTACAGTTTATTTATAATTCGCCTTCATATACATTTCATTCTACAGTTTCTTTATAATTCGCCTTGGCATACAGTTTCATTTTACAGTTACTTCATAATTTGCCTTGGTATGCAGTTTGATTCTACAGTTTCTTTATAATTTGCCCTGGCATACTGTTTCATTTTACAGTTACTTTATAATTCGCCTTGGCATAGAGTTTCATTTTACAGTTACTTTATAATTCGCCTGGGCATAGAATTTTATTTTACAGTTAATTTATACTTCCCCTTGTCATACAGTTTCTTTATCATTCACCTTGGTATACAGTTTCATTCTACAGTTTCTTTATAATTAGCCTTGGCATACAGTTTCATTTTACAGTTACTTTATAATTCGCCTTGTTATACAGTTTTATTTTACAGTTACTTTATTCTTCGCCTTGTCATACAGTTTATCTATAATTCACTTTGGTATACAGTTTCATTTTACAGTTGCTTTATAATCATCCCTGGCATACAATTTCATTTTACAATTACTTTATAATTCGCTTTATATGCAGTTTCATTCTACTGTTTCTTTATAATTCGCCTTGGCATACAGTTTCATCTTAAGTTACTTTATAATTAGCCTTGGTATACAGTTTCATTTTACAGTTACTTTATATTTTCCCTTGACATACAGTTTAATTCTATAGTTTCTTTTTTTTCGCTTTGGTATACAGTTTAATTCTATAGTTTCTTTTTTTTCGCTTTGGTATACAGTTTCATTCTACAGTTTCTTTATAATTCGCCTTGGCATACAATTTAATTTTACAGTTACTTTATAACTTCCCGTGGCATACAGTTTCTTTTTACAGTTTCTTTATAATCACCTTAGCATACCGTTTCATTTGACTGTTACTTTATAATTCCCCTTGGCTACAGTTTCACTCTTCAGTTTCTTTATAATTCACTTGGCATACAGTTTTCTTCTACAGTTTATTTATACTTTGCCTGATATAAAATTTGTTTTTACAGTTTCTTGATAGCCACCCTTGGCATACAGTTTTATTCTACATTTTCTTTATAAATAATTTACCTTTGCATACAGTTTCACTTTACAGTTACTTTATAACTCCCCGTAGCATACAGTTTCATTTTACAGTTTCTTTATAATCACCTTAGCATACCGTTTCATTTTACTGTTACTTTATAATTCCCCTTGGCTACAGTTTCACTCTTCAGTTTCTTTATAATTTCCCTTGGCATACAGTTTCCTTCTACAGTTTCTTTATAATTCACTGGGCATATAGTTTCCTTCTACAGTTTCTTTCTAATTTGCCTGGTATTCAGTTTCTTTTTAATTCGCCTTAGCATACAGTTTTATTTTACAGTTACTTTATAATTCCCCTTGGCTACAGTTTCATGTTTAACTTTCGTTATAATTCGCTTAGCATACAGTTTCTTTATAATTCGCATGCTATACAGTTTGATTCTTCAGCTTCTTTATAATTCGCTTGTCATACAGTTTCCTTCTTCAGTTTCTTTATAATTCGCTTAACATACAGTTTCCTTCTACAGTTTCTTTATAATTTTCGTGGTATACAGTTTCATTCCACAGTTTCCGTATAATCTCTCTTGACAGTGTAATATATTCTACCAGTGACTTTTCTGGTTGCACCTTGATGCCCTCTTTCATTCGTATCCTCCGCAAGGGGGCGTCATCTGTAGCATGGGCCAGCATGCTGAACTACCATCTGAAGGATAACGTGCCCACCCGTCCCCAACACCGCCAGGATGTTTTGCAGCTATTATACCCCGTATTTTCTCTTCCTCTCTCTTTCACTCTCTTTACGTATCTCTTCTTTCCCTTTCTGGGGGATTTGCCCTCGTTGGTCTTTACTTAGAATTAAAAGAACACCCTTATCCGAGTCTATCCTGACAGTGTTGAGAATAAGGTGGGAACAGACAGACCAAGAAAAAATACAATAAATAGAAAAAAATGAAGCCGTTAATAAACAAGATTGCTACAGCAATATTTACCACTAAATGCTACATCCCACGACGCTAAATTGGGAGCCATCAATCATATCGCAAATTTGTATTTCCTTGACGCTTAAAATGAGCAAAAGATCTAAAAAATATGATCTTTAGAATACCCTGGCAAGGCTCTTTATAAAATAAAAATAAACCTATTGTTAAGTGATCAATAAAAACATCCAATAGTATTAAATAAAATGGCAACCAATGCCATCTTACCTGTTCAGATTCTTCAGGACATCGAAAATTCCGTGCAAAATGGACATTTTCACATTTCTTTCTCAAACTGCTTCATGGCTATATTTATTGATGGCGTTGATAGATTACCGCACTGGTTTGAGGCTCCCTCCAAAGTGCACTAACAGTAATAACTGAGCGCAAGTGTGGAACATTTGTCCCTGAATTTACGTCATGTCTATATTTCCTAAACTCACACATCACAGTTACACGTACATACATACAACGACATAATGCAGTTAGAGAGAGAATTAGATTGTGCGTTCCAAAATATCACGTGAATGTTTTGAATTAGTATAGGGTTTGATTCGATATTTTCTCTATTCTTGGTGTCAGACTTATCAGAGGACATTGGTAGTTGTAATTAATCTGACCTGGGTTTACTTAATGCACTTCATTTTTAGATATGTCCTTTAAAATAACATAATTTCACGGATGACCAAAGCCACAAGGGCCTATCAAAGGTGATCTGCATCTGTCAAAATCCACCCACAAAATGAATCCATAGGATTATGTCAGATCATGCATCTACAATTCGAATGTGTCAAAAGCTAAAAGCATCAGCATTAAGACTCGTCAAAATCCAAATCAATCGTAATATAAAATAATAAAAAACTGCATCCACAGGAATTAGTCCAGAATACCCCCCTCCCCCAACGTTAACCCTCCCTCCCCATATGATCATCTAATCTGCGTTTGAAAACATTCAAGTTTGGACTGTCTACCGTCCCAGATGGCAAACTATTCCAGTAATCTACCACTCTATTGGTGAAAAGATATTTTCTAACATCCAACCTGGCCCTCTGTCTTTTAATTTTCAAGTGGTGACCCCTAGTCCTATTACTACCTTCCAACTCAAATAACTCGCTAAAATCCAGTATTATCAGAGGAGTTATAAAGTAACTGTAAAATAAAACTGTATCCAGTAATATCGTTGGTCTTTACTTAGAATTAAAAGAACACCCTTATCCGAGTCTATCCTATATTGGCGAAAAAATATTTTCTAACATCCAACCTGCACCTCTGTTTATTATTTTTTAAGTGGTGACCCCTAGTCCTATTATTACCTTCAAACTCAAATAACTTGCTAAAATACAACTTATCTATCCCAGAACAGATTTTAAAAAGCTCAATTATATCTCCCCTAACACATCTTCTTTCAAATGAGAACATATTTAGTACCCTCAGTCTATCTTCATATTCAAGGTGCTTCAGAGAAGGTATTATTTATATTGCCCTCCTTTGTACTGAGTCTAACAGGTTGATGTCATGTTTAAAATGTGGTGACCATTCTTGTATACAGTACTCTAAATGTTGCCTAACATACGAGTTGTAGAGTTTAAGGATAACCTCTTTACTCTTGTAGCTAACATTCCTCTTAATATATCCTAGCAGCCTATTTGCTCTATTTTTTGCCTCAATACTCTGCTTTAAAAAGCTTCAGTGACCTATCTACTACTACACTTAAGTCCTTCTTATCCTCAACTGAATTCAGCCAATGCCCATCCATTTCATAGCTAAATTCCCTATTATCCCTTCCCATGTTAAGAACTTTGCATTTTTTTAAGGTTAAATGTCATCTGCCACTTCTGAACCCAAGCTAATAACTTATTTAAGTCACTCTGCACTTTAAAGCTACCCTCAACTTCTTTGACTGCAGCTGTCAATTTAGTGTCATCAGCAAAAATGGACACTTTGCTATTTACAGCCTCTCCAAGATCATTTATATAAACTATGAATAATAAAGAGCCTAGAACGGATCCATGAGGTATGCCACTGATAACGTCCCTCCACTGTGACCTCACCCCATTCAGCACAACTCTCTGTTTCCTGTCTTTCAGCAATTCAGCTATCCATTTCAAAACTTTACCAAACGATCTACCGATTCTAAACCAATGCTGAGCATCATTTATTAACCTACCCCACTCTAGATCAGGGGTGGAGAACCTTTTTGTGCATAAAGGCCATCTTACAATTCATCATCACTCATAAAGGCCGCCTAAAAAAAAAATTTAAAGTTATTTTATCCTTTAAGTAATTTATTAGTAATCTAATAAAAAAGACAGTTTTATAGAAATCGAAAGCATAATAATTTCAAATATTTCTATTTAAGTAAGTACTTTTTATACAAGTAATATGTAAATGAAAAATATTGAAAACGTAGAATTTTCAAATATTTTATTTATGTAAGAAGTTTTCAAAATAATGAGGAAATGAATAATATCGAAAGCATGACATTTTCAAATTATTTTAATTAAGAAAGAAGGTTCTTTCTATTCAAGGAACAAGTAAAGGAATAATAATCTTATAAATAGATAGCATATAAACATCGAGAATATAACATTTTCAAATATTCAATATACAGTAGGCAAGCATGTACATTTTTTTATACAAATTAATGACTTATTTGAGTTTGCTTCTTTTGAGAAAGCATTTTGATATCAGGCTCTAACATAGTGGTTCTTAGTCTCAATAGGTCCTCCAAATGCCCGTCTGTCAACTGTGTTCTTAGTGAATTCTTGATTTGCGCCAAGTACGAAAATGTGGATTCACAACAGTATGTTGAAGAAAAACAGGAAATCAGGCGTCGTGCATGTTCACGAAGACGAGGATATTCTATCGCGTTTTTCCAAATTTCGACGGGATTTTCTCATTGGTCAAACAGAGACTTCAGGATATTATCCTCAGTCATTTCAATAAGCTGCATTTGTAACTCTTCAGGAGCCTCTGATACATCAACTAGTGAGGTTGAAAAGCAAGTTTCAGAGTGATGTTTTGCTTTTCAAAATCATTGAATCTTTTATTGTATTCTTCTATCAATGTGTCTAAAACCGACCCATATTCTTCAAAATATCCATAGATATCTTCATTTTCACTCATTACCTTCGTAAGGATGGAAAAGTGTTCTTCTGAAAGTTTTGATTGAGCCAAAAGGGACTTGAAATACAGTAGTTTCTTTCTAAATGCCTGAATATTTTGCCACATATCATAAATGCATTTATTTCTGCCTTGCACTGAAATGTTTAACTCACTTTGTTTTAACATCACATCACATAAAAAGGCAACATCTCTGTAAAAAGTTGGATCTGATAAATCACAATACTTGTTGTTTTCTTTGAAAAAGTTAATAATTTGCCTCCGTAAAGACAAAAGTTTAACCCATACTTTTCCTTGCGACAATCAGCGTACTTTTGAGTGATATGGCAAATCTACACTAATTACTTCGTCATCCATCATCAGCATGTTTCGAAATTGACGATGCTTTGAGGCATTCACTCGAATACAGTTAACAATGCTTATAACCTTTTGCAAAGTGTCATTTAAAGTTACAGATTTTGCACAGAGATTTTGCTGATGTAAAATACAATGAAAAGAAATCAGTACATTTGTTCCTTGAGTTTCTCTCTTAAGATGTCCAATAAATCCTTCATTTTTAGCCATCATAGCTGGGGCAGCATCAGTGCACACACTTAACAAATTAGTAAAATTTAGTCCTATTTTATGACATTGCTCTTTGAAGTTGTTAAAAATATCTATCCCACCTGTCCTTCCTTTAAGGGTGCCTAAAGCAAGAATAAAATACAATAATGTTGCTGAATCAATGGAATCTGTTGATTCATCCTAAGCTACTGAGTAATATCTCGAATATTCTCTTTTTTTATTATATTTTTCAATTGTTCTGTTACATTGCACGCCAATTCATGTTGTCGATCTGTGTTAGTCCTTCTTGAAAGAGGCACCTCATTATACTTATTAACTTTATCGGGATCTATACATCCTATTACTTCTAAAATACATTCCTTTATGAGTTCTGCATCGCTGAATGGCTTATCTTTTTTCCAAGCAAATATGCAACTTTATAGCTTGCTTCTGTCGTAGCATTCCCTTGATGTAATACAGACTGGAAAAATTGTCTTTGCTTCTGTTTTCCATCTTTTAGTTTCTGCAGTCCTATCTTTAGAGGCTCACCCTCTACTTCGGCATATTTATTGTCTTTATAAAGAGCATAGTGTTGCTGTGCAGTGAATTTCTTAACTGTTACAATTGCAGTATCACAAAGCAAGCGAGACATTTTGTCTCCAGTATTCCCTAAAAAATATTGCAGTTCCCATTCTTCATTAAAGATCCTGTTTTCTTGTTTCAAAGTCCGTTTTAACTTTTTTGACCTAATTATGGGCCAAAAAGAAATGTATTTATTCTGAAAAGCCATAAAAAAGGTTAATAATGAATTAGTAAGGCCAGCTGCACACTGACCCAGACAAAACTGTCTTAGACAAGACATCGATAAACCTGCATCCACAACCATGTTATAATAATTATAATAATTATTATTTTAACAACAGCAATATAGATTAGTTATATTTTTCATGTAATTAGTATTATTATTTATCATTAACTAATTGTTTTAGAAACTAACTTACTCTCACAAAACAAGTCGGTATGAAGTAAGCCACAACACAATTACTGAGTAGAGTACGTAATTATTCGAAGTAGCACAGACCACAGTGAGGAGGCGGACGAGACAGGAACTCTTCCTGTATCATACATGAAATCACTCACTCCCACTAGGCTAGTGTAGCTTACATGGAAACATTGCCTTTATATAGCAGTTGCTTTAAGTTTAGATTCACTGAATTTAAGAAAAATGCTTCCAATCTCTGGGAGTTCCATCACTAAACACATAACTTTTCTTTTGTCTGTGTGTGTGCGCATAATGATTTTAGACAAAACGTTCAATGTCAAAAAAGAAATATATATCAAAAGGCCATAGAAGGCCGCACTTGATGGTCTAGAAGGCCGCACCTGATGGTCTTGAAGGCCGTAGGTTCCCCATCCCTGCTTTAGATGGTCAGAAATTCCCTTCTTACTCGTAACTATCTTCTCAAGAATTTTACAAACGATAGAAGTTAAGCTTACCGGCCTAAAGTTATTTGGGTCCGCTTTACTTCCCTTTTTAAAAATTGGCACTACATTCGCTAATTTCCAATCATTAGGTATTTCTCCAAACTCTAGTGATTTAGTATATATCTTCTCAAAAGCTACTGCAATACTATCTACACCTCGAATATGCGGTTCAATTTTGGTCTCCCTCCCTAAACAAGGATATAGCGCAGTTAGAAAGAGTGCAACGTCGGGCTACTAAACTAGTTCTTGTAATCCGAAACAAACCGTACGAAGATAAACTCCGCTCATTAAACTTACTATCCCTTGAAAGTAGACGATTACGTGGACAATTGATCGAGATATTCAAAATCTTAAAAGGATTTACTAATATGGTTTCAAATTAGTGAACAAGCGATTTAACTCTACTATAGCTCAAAATTACTTCACGTTCAAAATCACGCAAACGTGGAATAGCCTGCCCAACCATGTAGTAGAAAGGTCAGTTAATATGTTCAAAAACCGACTTGATGAGTACTTCAATAGTGTAAATGTAAGGTAGTAGGAACATAGAAGAAAACTTCATACGAAATAATGAAATGAGCAATAAAAAGATGCCAGCGACGCCCCCTTGCATGTAGTGAATGTGAATTCCCTTTTTCTTTTTCTGCCTGTCCTATACCTATATTATTTTCATCACTAGCAGACGAAGCCTGTGGGAGAACAGAATACTGTCCTATCAACCATCTTTCCCTGGTTTGAAGAAGAGTGTTCGTGTATTTGAGGGATAGCTGAACCTGCATGTCAAGGGTACACATGTAAATAAGTGTATACCGTAGAAGTGAAATAGTTAGAAAAAGCATGTAAAGAAAGGCCACATGGTACACATGTAGATAAGTGTGTAAAGTAGAATAGAAATATTTAAAAAATCCTGTAAAAAAATATATAAAGGGTACACACGTAGATAAGTGTGTACCGTAGAGTTGAAAAAGGAAAAAAAGCATACAAAAAAACAGCATGTAAAAAGAAAGAGCATGATACACTAACGTTGGAAAGTGGTAGTTAACAGCTTCTGTAGCGGACTGGCCTGAACGGGCATTAGGGTCTTTGCTGGTCCTTGTTTCTGTAGTTCTGTAGTTCTTTGGGTAACCTAAAATGAATGTTCTCTGGGCCAGATGACTTATTGGTATTTAACTCCAATATAAGCCCTTTAATTATTTCCCAGTTCACATTAATGGTATTCAACACTACTTTCCTTGACCTAGAATTATCATCAATTAATCTATCTCGATTCTCTTGTGTAAAATTTGGAGTTTTTGTAGAGTTTGTTGATGTTCGACCTTTCAATATTCTCAAGTTAAAACGAACCATCTGATGATCACTATTTCCCAATGCTTTCCCGACAGTTAATTCCTGAACCAAGTGATCATCATTTGGAAGAACCAGATCTAATATATTGGCACCCTTTGTTGGCTTATTGACAAATTGAGTCAAAACATTAGCCTCAAAGTATTCTATAAACTTACAACCTGCTCCATCACTTACTATCATATTTTCCAGGTCCACAGAATTTGAATTAAAGTTACCAAGAATAACTGTATTTACCTCACATCCTTTCCTTATTTCCCTGATCATTAGATCATCAATACAGTCAGTCTGAGCGGGTGGTCTGTAAAAGGCTCCCAATTGTATTTATCCTATTTTTACTGGCCCTAATATATATCCCCAGTGATTCAACTTCTTCTTGCTGTATAAAATCATTTATATTTGAAGAAATACTATTTCTGATATAGATAACCAACCCACCACCAGTTTTTCTCTCCTTTGACTAATGTACATACTCGTATCATAACCTTGTAGTTCAAATTCACTCACGTTGCCATTAAATTAATTTTAATTAACCCATGATTCATTAACCCATTTCCTTGACCACTATCAGTAACTAGTTTCCCGCCTGCAAAGACCCAACGACGCTATCTAACTCCTGCCACAACACGTCAACCTCAGCTCGGCTCAGATGGAGTCCATCCAATGCATATAATGCCTTATTCCCATAAAAAACATTCCAAACATCTACAAACATTAATCCTGACTTCTCACATAGGCCTTTCACATACTCATTCAGTCCAATTACACGAGACAACCATTCCATCCCCACATCCAATCTCGGAAGCACACCTGAAACAACTCTTTTCACTCATCCTTTCAACTAACCTTTTGTACCTCTCTTGTAAGTCACATGAATCCACCTTCTTTACATCATTTACTCCCACATGCGTAATCACAACTGCTTTCCTCTCACACTCAGACACCACACTATCATAGCTCTCAGATAGATCATTTACATCAGCACCCGGCAAACAAATTCTCACTCCCTTCCATTTGCTCGCACTCAACTTCCTGTCTAAATATCTAATCTGAGAGTCACCCATCACAAGCACCTCAGTCATCCTCCTAGTTCCACTAGGCCTAGCATTACACCCCCTCTCTCGTTCTCTTTCAAACTACCACTTATTTCACTTTCTGTCACAACCCCATCAGACAAATTACTTTCAACCTCCTCCTCTCTCAGGGCATTGGATCTGTTAGTACTTCTAATAGGTTACATGCCCCTCTTACTCACACACTTAAGCTGTCCTAACCTATCTAATCTATCCATATTCACCCCCCCATTCATCTTCACTCACTTCTTTCTCTCCAGTCCCTACTCTAAACCTATCTTCGACTTCCTGGTCCCAACCACATTCTTCATGCGTACACTCGCATCTGTTCTCACTTCATGCACCAACTCACTTAATCTCTTGCACTCATCACACAACCGACTCACCTCATCTACCAAAGCGACATTTGAACTAGTCACATAAAACACCGGGCATTCAGATACATTTGCTCTTCTTTCAACACTACAACTATCACAAACTACATACACGCTGCTTACATCAAAAGGCATACTCACTTCATCCAAATCAACAGCCATACTGAGAAACTTTTTAAAACTCTTTAATTAAGCAATCAAGAAAAGTGTAATGCAAGCAAACTCGGCATACAGCCGAAGCCAAAGGTCCTCTTTCCCTCAAATATATATATATATATATATATATATATATATATATATATATATATATATATATATATATATATATCTTGGACTTGTATTGTTTACTTTTGTGGCTAGAACATTGTTGGAACTTACCGAATGAAAAAATAGTGGATGCATGTGTAAAATTTTGTAGTTACACTAACAGTAAAATTTATCCCTTAGACTAGTGGTTACTAAACGTTTTTGTTGATTGTTAAATCACAATGCTAGTCATGCTGCGGGTCCAAGCGTTCATCGCTATAGTTTTCACCGTAACAAGCCTTGTAAACCCTTGTTCACAAAGGAAAAGGTATGAATAACCTTTTCCGACTACCGAGTCAGAATGGTCCTATCCTTGAGTTAGTGCCAGGATTTTGAATACTGAATGGTTTCGAAGTGTTGTTTTGCAACTTGATTTTCCTTACGTCCTATAAGTTGTTGAAACTCTGTAATATCTGATCCAAATTCACTGACGTTCACTGAAAGCATTCCTGATCCAGCTAAGCTATGCTTCTCGAGGTTGACGTTTTCTGGAAAATATCCTGAATAAAAAGATATTTGTTTCACCGATGTCCACCATAGTATGATTTCAGCACTGCATGTCGAAATTCAATTTAGTTAGATGAATAGAGGAGATGTTGCACAAATAAGCAAGCTGTGTCAATTAAGCAATTTTTTAAAGCAGTCTGCCAGTGCATGTTTTTTTCTCACACAAATATTTGAATTTCAGATTTTAGTTCAATAACTATTCCGAGAATTTTTCTTCGAGATGCCAGCAGACATTAGAGTAGAACAGCAAGTTGCGGTGATATTATCCCACCTCTTTACATATTTTATGGAAAATACGTCAGCTTAAAGCCCTGGCCTTGATTATAATTTTACAATTTCAGTAGCATTATTTAAAACTTCATAGATATCTAGTTTAAAACGCTGCAAAGTAAGTTTTTCGCAATGTATAAAACAGTGAATTATTGTAAGATTAGTGTTTTCTGCTTTAATGTGATTAACAAAACCCACACGACTTCCCATCATTGATGAAGCTCCATCAATACACACGCCCAACTATTTAACCAGGCTAAATCATGTTTCTTGAAAAATTGTTGATAGTATTAAAGTTGTCTTCTCCAGTGGTGGTGATAGACGGAGAAGGCATTGCAAAAGGGAAATTCCTCCAGAATATCATCCTTTCTTCTGTACCTTGCAAAAACGATCAGTTGAGGGCAACCTGCAATATCCACCGACTCATCCGTTTGCAAAGAAAATTGTCGTGCTTTTTTCAGTGTCACAATCAGTTTAGCCAAAATACTATCTGAAATAAGATCAATTCTACGTTTAATGATTTTATAAGAAAGTGATAATGATTCAATCTTTTTGGCAATATCTTCCCCGCCGAGAGTTTTGATAGTTGACTGTCAAGAATGATGCTCCTTGCCGCCATGTGCTCAGTCGAAACCACGAGGTCAGGCACGAAGTCAGTCCATGTGAGCGAGGACCGTGAGAACAGTCAGAATATTGAACTTCTTTCTATGATAAACGAGGGATTGGAATCTGAAACGCGCGCTTCTGTCGCCTCCCGGTGCGTTATCAGGAAACAACCGCGAAAGTACTTCCCACCCCTCAAGCGCCGTGTTGGTTCGTGGAGAGATTCCCCAGCGCCCACCCTTGGCGAAGGCAGTAACAGTTTCGGCTGATCCCTATATATTGTTGGTCCCAATTCAGCATCGACAGTATATACCTGCCTTTTACAACGAAACACGTCATTCTCGATCGCGCTCCATTTCCCTACGAGCCGAAGGCTAGAATTCTACCGAAGGATCTGAGCCGTAGTCAATTGGCCCATCCTTGGTTTCGGTACATTTCATTTGGCACGAATACTCTCTCCAGTTAGTGTTACTACTAGAGGTTAAACTCCCCATGGTTAAAGTCCCTAGTATAACCATCTGATCTCCGTTTCATTTCTTAAAGCCTCGAACCCAAGCTAGGCTGAGACGAATCATATGTGGCTTCCTTGGCAGTCATCCCTGTGTGCGTACGTACAGCGGCTCGTATAGCCTCTCGACCCCTCCTGTAGGGTTCGCTCCGAGTAGCTCTGTTGATCAATTATTGTAAACATCGAGTATTCATTGCCATTATTCTATTTAATCTATTTATTGTGTATACTGTGTCAATATTAAAGTTTATTTTTGTTCCTACTTTTTCATAAGCCTCATAGCCCGTAGCCTTCATTGATTTAATAAGGGCCAACTGCACTTTATCATTTGTATTTAAATCCTCGCATTCCTTCAAGGGAGGTTGGGTCTCACCTTCCCACATTTCTACCCCCCACCCCATCTCTGCCATGACCAGAGTTGAGTCAAAGTCACTCGTTTGACCTTGATCGTCCACGCATCTTAGGTAGAAGTGACGTATATGTCGGTGGGTTATTCTACAACATTGAAATTGACATTGCTGCTGGCTTAATTAACTAGCTCCTCTCCAATGTTATGAGGCTATTTTGCATCTTGCAGTTATCAATGGCACATCAAAGGACACCAAGGAAGATTCTTCAGAGGAAAAGATGTACTCGAGGCAGCATCAAACTGATTTCATTTTACTTGCTCTCCTTTGTCCTTCCAGTAACTCAATGGATTTTCGGCAAACTTTGGATGAACCGAGTACAAATAACGCTTCAACTTATTATCCTTCATAGATGCATTGGTGATGACTTGTAGGTAATTAACACACGGGTGTCGGACACAACTGCAACCATAGTTACATAATGATATAACTGATTGCAATTTTATCATCATAAAATCTGATAAGACTTGTGTACAATTACCCGACTTATTTTGAGAATTATATAAACTACACATACCGGGTTTTGAAAAGGTTCTGTTACACTTGTTTTTTTGATCTTTCATGAGTTTTACGTGTGTGATAGAAAAAGTTCCGTCAAACAAACTTGAAGTTATATTATTCGGCATGTGTCGTTAAAACGGCTTTTTCATTGTGTGTAGGTGTGTCGAGATGGAAATGAAAACAATCGAGATCTCTGTTATCCTGTGCGCGGCCCACAATAAGTCCAACATCGCCAAGAGGCTCGACTCAGTTGGATGACCATCCACAGAGTCGCGGAGAAGCTCAAGGACGAAGAGATCTCAAAGATCAAACTGGTTCTGGCAGAGCTCAAGTTGTCAATCGTTTGGCTGTGAGAAAGGACTTCGAAAGTGCTCCGAAGCTCAAAACGACTGCTCTCGGGAAGAAGAATATCTAGGTGACCACAATCTCCAGGGCTCTCAAAGAGGAGGGCGGCAATAGCTTAGGGTGCGCGGAAAGGCCAGTGCTCACTGACCGTATGCGAGAACAATGTCGGGAACGCTGTCACCTTCCGATGACTTAAAGACCCATAGCAATCGAATCCTTATTTTTTCTGATGAAAAACCGTTCAAGGTCGACCCTGTCATCAAATAACAGAAAGACCAAGTTGTAAGTAAGTTTCAGTCAGGACTTTTAGGTCTGTTACGTGTCCACGCCAAGCATACTACCTCCGTGATGATGCTCAGCATCGTAGTTTCGAATGGCGAGAAGATGTCGTTGGTTTGGTTTGCGGCCGGTTACATTCTCACTGCGACCGATTACAGCGACATTTTGGCCACGAAAGTCCTGCCCTGGGTGAGAAAGATCACGAAGAAGGCGGACTACGTCTTTCAGCATTACGGTACCCCGGCCAACACTATTCAAGAGTTGTTGAGGTTGAACATAAACTTCTGGCCGAAGGATTTTTGGCTGCCGCAGTCACCCTACCTAATCCCATAGGCTACACCATGTGGGCGCATGTCGAGTGCAAGGCCTGTAAGGTCTGCCACGCCAACTTGGACGAGTTGAAGTCCTCCCTCAAACGCATATGTACCAGCATGATGAAAGATGTGCGCGGACTACAAGTCTCTCATGGAGCTCGTGCTTGCCGCCTAGGGTGGCCATATTGATTCATATCACAATTTAAACACATGTTTTTTATGTTAAAATAATAAAAACAAAATCAAAACTATCATTGTGTTCTTTGTTGAGAGCGTCGTGACGATTGTAACAAGACTTTTGCAATACCGGTATGCAATCTCGATCCGATTCAGTGCTTTTTCCTAATAAATGTTACACTAAGGAACAAAATATAATTATTGGGGGGGGGGGGCACAAAACAAAAATATGTGATTCTAATAGAACATTTCACGCTGAATTCAAATATGTATGCAGACTTTCTCCATCACCCACCGTTTATTTGTGATGCGTAGGTGAACTTTTACTTACAGAAAAACAAGAATTTAGATGTTTGGCATCTATACCAGTCTTCTTTAGCGTCACAAAATAATCTGCGAGCATTCTTGGACTCCACTTTTGCTGGCACCTGCTTTCCATGCCTGAGATTTGCGGGTGGAAATGTTTGCCGTGTTCGTCAGTGACGGTGCTAAGATTGTTCGGAAAGAAATCCAGGTATGAATACAAAAAAGGATTTTTTAGGGACATATTACACCCCATATGTTTGTATGACTGCAATAATTCACCCACAATATCACAGGAGTTGGGGGATTGCAGACATCCTAAAACGTTTTGCACAACACTTCTAAATAATCACCCTGACTTTTGGAGTTGGTTTAACAGTTCTTTGAATTCTCCATCTTTTATCAAATTTCTTATTTGGGGACCCATAAAAATTACTTCCTTGATCTTACCGTCAATAACATGAAAAACTATTTATTTCAAATAATGAAATCCAGCACCATTTTTACCCATCACCTTACAAAGTTTTTGAAAAGTCCTAATTTTATATGGAGTGGAGATTAAAGAATCATCTTCGAGTTAACTAGTGTAGGACGTACATCATTTTTCTGCCCAATTGTAAGTGATTCACGCTGTCAGGTAATTTTTTATGACCACATTACTCCGAACGTCTGGACTATTACATGTGTGGGTGGTTGAGAGAGAGAGACTAACAAGTCCCCGTACACAACCAAGGTGGAGATTAGGTCCAAGATCAGCAGTTTTTATCCAGTTAAATAGAGGGACCGTTGATAAGGCCAATTGCAGTTTACCACGCTGCCTGAAGGGCGTGTTTGAAAGCCTACGGCGATTTCATTAAATAAAATGAACAGTGCAATTATTTAAGTCTTTAACAAGTAACATACGTAAATATATCTGTGGAAATGAACTAAGTATTATTTTATTTTATGTTGAAGTAGGCGACAAATTACACATCGCACTCTGTAAATCCCTTTCAGAATTTTATAGATGAAGACGAATTCCATGATATCAAATAATTATGCACCAAATGAGAATCAATAAACATTATTAATTCAATGCCTCTGTGAAAATAACCACAAATTTGGTGCAACAACAAATACAATGGTTTTTATTACTTGTGCCAAGAAACCACTGTTTGGCAGTATAAAGTTCATTAGAACGGGACTAGTTTCGATTTGTAGCTTTCCATATCATCTTCAGCCGTAAACTAAGAGAAATTGACGGAAAAACTGATATACTACAATATATGATAACAGGCAACTGACATTAATCTTGAGGCGTTAACTTTAGGTGATTAACAATGTCAACGTTGATCGTTGACATTGTTATTTACCTAAAGTTAACGCCTCCAGATTAATGTCAGTTGCCTGTTATTATATATTCCAGTACAGTGGTACCTCCCAAGTCGGATCTAATTGGTTCCTTGGGCCATTCGACTAGCGAATATTCTAGTTTGGAGGAAATTTTCCCATTAAAATTAAAGTAAAAGGCATTAATTCGTTCCAGGCCAAAATCTCCATATCTATTTTACATTTTTATGAGTTTCTGTTGAGCTGTGTGGCCAGAAATCTGCACTATAAGTACAATGGCAAGCATAAATGAACTTGAATAGACTTGAGTAAATAAAGCAGAAATATGTAGATTTGAATTCTGATATGTAGTATAAATAAATTTAATAACTTACCTTGCTTCTTTGGAGTTGCTGGTGGAGGTGAATGGTGAGTGGTGTCGATGTCATTGCTTGGATCGTGAGTCGCCCTCCATGAAAACAGAGGCCAACTCCGTTTCTAGTGTTTTTTCTCGTCTTGGTCTCCTGCAAGATTTCTCTCTGGTTTCTTTTTGCACAAGAAACCTATTCAGAGTGGTTTGTATCTTTCTTTTCTGGAGAAACTTTTTTGAAATGAGACATAACAATGTTGTTCATATTGTCCAAAACTTTATTGCTCGCATTTTGGTCTGGATGGTGCTTTTCAATAAACATCTTCATGCCACACATTTCTTGGACCTTAGAGCTAGAAACCTCTTCCCTTTCATCTCCTGATGGAAATTCTTGCTCTGCTTCATTCATCTGTTTAATTTTCAGTTAAACAAGGTCTTCTGTGTTGAGTACTTCATTGTAGTCTTGCACAAGCTCCTCCACATCATCAGAATTGACCTCCAATCACAAACCTTTTTCAAAGATCATTATTACTTCAGCCACTAATTCCTCTGCCGTCTCTTCTGGTGCCTCGCTAAAGCTTTCAAAATCTCTTTCAGGCACACAAATTGGCCAAAGTTTCTTCCAGGCCGACTGCCGTGTGCGTTTAGAAACCTCATTCCATGTCTTGGCAATGAAGTTTATGCAAGGGAAGATATGGAAGTGCTCCTTCCAAATACTTCTCAAGATTAAGTCCGTGTCACTGTTAACTTGGAAACAACTTGCAAAAGGATGCGTGGTGTATAACTTCTTGAAGTTGCAGATCAATTGCTGATCCATTGGCTGCAGTAGAGGAGTTGTGTTGGGTGGTAAGAATTTAACTTTGATGAAGTTTAGAGCATCATGTAGGTCATCTTCCAAACTTGGAGGATGTGCAAGACCATTATCTATGATACGAGGGGCGGTCAATAAGTTTTGCAATTCGGATATAAGGAAACGATATATGAGGAAAAGTGTTTTATTATTTTTCAATATACGAGGGGCGGTCAATAAGTTTTGCAAATCGGTAGGACAAAACAGAGGAAGGGAGATGGCTGTTTGTGGGGAGGTTAGGAAAAGTTATAACAAGTCAGGATCTGCAGCCGCACGCTCCTGCCTCGTTTATTTAAGAAGCAGTAGCTGATCGCAGATCGTCAGTCACAAATTTTTCAAAAATGGAGAAGATTGAGCACCGCGCACTGGTCAAATTTTTGACCAAGGAAGGCAAGAATGCAAAAGAGATCCATGAACGCATGGTTGTAGTGTACACTGACACCGCCCCTTCCTATGCACCCATGGCTCGTTGGAATAGGGAGTTCCGCCATGGTCGTGAGTCCCTTGAAGTTGACCCGCGTATAGGACGCCCGTCAGATGTGACCAACGAGGAAAATGTGCCCTATGTGGAGAGGATGATCCTCGAAAATCGACGGGTGAAGGTCGAAGAAATTGAGTGAGAACTTGGAATATCACATGGAAGTGTTATCAACATCACTCACGACAATTTGGCCATTACCAAGGTCTCTGCCCGTCAAATCCCTAAAAACCCCACGCTCCATTATCGACTTCAACGTCGTCAAAGTCCACAATGCCAGAGTTGCACAAGCTGCCTTGCTCGAGTGCGGATTCGAGGAGCTCAACCATCCCCCCTACAGTCCAGATCTGGCCTCTAGCGACTACTTTTTATTCCACCAGTTCAAGGCTGCACTGCGTGGACGCCAGTTTGAGGACGATGAAAATGTCCAGCTCGCCGTCCAGGAGTGGATTAAGCAGCAGTCGGCAGATTTGTGGTTGTCGGGAATTCGAAGCGTCAGGGACAAGTGTCGCAAGTGCATTGAAGTCGTGGGTAGTTTAGTTACATTGAAAAATAATAAAACACTTTTCCTCATATCTCGTTTCCTTATATCCGAATTGCAAAACTTATTGACCGCCCCTCGTAACTACCCTCGACTTCAATGCACTTGCGCCACTTGTCCCTGAGGCTTTGAATTCCCGACAACCAGAAATCTCCCGACTGCTGTTCAATTTACTCCTAGACGGCGAGCTTGACATTTTCATCGTCCCCAAACCAACGTCCACGCAGTGCAGCCTTGAGCTGGCGAAATAAAAAGTAGTCGCTAGAGGCCAGATCTGGACTGTAGGGGCAATGGTTGAGCTCCTCGAATCCGCACTCGCGCACGGCAGCTTGTGCAACTCTAGCCTTGTGGACTTTGACAACGTTGAAGTCGATCATGGGGCGTGAGGTTTCTAGGGACCCGGCAGAGACCTTGGGCATGGCCAAACTGTCGTGAATGATGTTGATAACACTTTCATGTGATATTCCAAGTTCTCGCTCGATTTCTTCGACCTTTACCCGTCGATTTTCGAGGATCATGCTCTCCACACGGGCCACATTGTTCTCGTTGGTCACGTCTGACGGGCGTCCTGGACGGGGGTCTTCTTCAAGGGACTCACGACCATGGCGGAACTCCCTATTCCAGCGAGCAATGGTTGCATAGGAAGGGGCGGTGTCGGTGTACACTGCAACCATGCGTTCATGGATCTCTTTTGCATTCTTGCCTTCCTTGGTCAAAGATTTGATCACTGCGCGGTGTTTAACCTTCTCCATTGTTGAAAAATTTGTGAGTGACGATCTGCGATCAGCTACTGCTTCTTAAATAGACGAGGCAGGAGCGTGCGGCTGCAGGTCCTGACTTGTCATAAGTTGTCCTAACACCCCCACAAACAGCTATCCCTCTTCCTCTGTTTGGCCCTACCGATTCGCAAAACTTATTGACCGCCCCTCATAAGAAGACAATTTAGTGGCCGATTGTTCTCCTCAAGATATTTTTTTGACTGCTGGGGAAACATATCTGTCAACGATTCACGAAAACGAATTTTCGTCACCCAAGCTTTCGAATTTGACCTCCACATTACTGGCAATGCAGACTTGCGCACATTGTTCCTCTTAAATACCCATGGGTTTTCTGAGTGGTAGACAAGAACTGGTTTTATTTTGCAGTCCCCACTCGCATTAGCACACATTAAAAGAACCAACCTGCATTTCATTGTCTTGTGCCCAAGGAGTGTCTTTTCCTCTTGGGTGATGTTGGGTTTTCTTGGAATTTTTTCCAGAATAGTCCGGTCTCATCACACTTAAAAACTTGTGAGAAGTAACCTTCACTTCGCGCATAATCAGCAAACTCACCCACAAACATTTTAGCACCACGTTTATAACAACTTGCTGCCTCACCATGCCTTACAACAGTATGAATGAAACTTCGTTTGCGTAGCTTTTCGAACCAACCTCTGCTTGCTTTGAATTCTTGAGTGTCAGAGTCACTTGTACTGGATGTTTTAGTCACTAAATCACTGTGCAACTTCTTAACCTTTTCACATATTGTGGCCTCAGTAACACTGTCTCCTTTCAGTTGCATATCATTTATCCAAACTAAGAGCAACTGTTCTACTTTTTGTAAAATTTGTGGCCTTTTATTTAATTTTCCAGACTCCTTTAGCCACATCAGCGGCTTTTAGTGTCTCTTTATGTTTTATAGATGTACATATAGTGGAGTTAGACATTCTAGACTCTTTGGCTAGGTCACTAACATACACTCCACTCTCTCTTTTCCTTATTATTTCTTGCTTCAGATGAATACTATAACGCTTATTTGTTCTGCTACCACTTACACTGTCACTTATCACTTATTTAGGAGTCATAACGAGGGCTAATTTAAAGAAAAAATTTAAAAAAATATCAGCACAGCACGGGAGAATACGCGAGACTGGGTGGCCTTTGTTGGCAGACGTTCGTTCGAAATCGCGGGCTTTGTTGTCAGACGACATTCGATTTGGGAGTGAGATTCGACATGGGAGGCGAATATTTGCCGAAATTTTTGTTCAACTTGGGAAAATTCGACTTGAAATGCATTTGACTTGGGAGATACCACTGTATTTCAGGTTGTTTTTTTATAATTTCTCTTAGTTTATGGCTGAAGATGATATGGGAAGCTGCATATCGAAACTAATCCCATTCTAATAAAATTCATGCTCGTAAACAGTGGTTTCTTTGTACATTTAATTTATTAGTTATTGAGTAAAACAACCTACTGCAACGCGAACCGTTTAAGGCCTGCTTTCAGGAAGTAACGATCGACCAGGAGGTCAAACTCGAGGCGTTGGGTTTCAAATCCTTAACAAACTAGGCAGAGTGCAAAAATGGTTGGCGAGATTTACTTAAATAGGCCGAGAGTATCGTTCAAGGTTAGTTAAAGATGAAACTATGGGGGTCGAACCAAGTAAAACATTCGAATAAAAGTTAAACGGTTCACACATTGAATCTTATGAATAGGAAGACAAACTTCCCGGTATGTATTATTCTCTTTCGTAAATAGGAAGACAGACTTCCCGGTATGTATTTCTCTCTCGTAAATAGGAAGATGGACTTTCCGCTTTGTATTATTCTCTTTCATAAATCGGAAGATAGACTTCCGGGTTTGTAGTATTCTCTCTTTTGTAAATGGGAAGTTAAACTCCTCAGTAAGCAGTATTTTCCTCTTGTAAATAAAGGAACGAAAATCCCAGAGTACTCGGTTGGAGAATTAGCTTCCTGAAACCGTTGCCTCCTGTGCCGGGTAGTGAGGTAAAGGCCTAATGTGATGGACTTTTTCTTAAAACAAAAATCGTGCAGGTCACAGAGAGCGACATTGTTGAGTCGATGCTACTTATAGCTCCTTCTATTCTCCTTGTAAGACCTCGTAGGGAAGAGTTCACGCCATCGAGGTCACTTTACCAAACCTTTAGCTCCTTTTTCGAGAACATACGAGTACATTCGGTAGTGTAGCCGGATGCGAATGAATGAATGAATGAGCTTAAAATATAGGAAAAAGTGTTGGGATAGTAGGAGGGGGTGTAGTTAGAAAAAGTGTTATTTTAGTAGTAGGATTTGTTGCCAGTACGTCTGGGAATATCTTTATTTAGGCTTCTTTTTGTCTTTCATGTATCTATTGAACATAATTGAAGCATTCAAGCATTTGTTTTCGCGTTTGCTTGAATTGTGTCTATAGAGCTTACTCACTTTTGGCGTCTTCATCTATGTATGTTTCACATGCTCCATATTTACCTATTGCGTGTCGACTTTAGATCTTTTATTTATTTGTTATTTGTTTCATTTATTTATTCTTTCTCTTTCCGGGAAAGGGCTGTCCTTCGAAATTATTAATCTTTATAATTGCCCCCCGGTCTTCAAGATAGTTGCAGAGGAGTTTTGTGATATTTGTTTCCATTCCTAGATCACATAACTTCTTTTTCAGTCCTGGAGTCCATACTTTGTCGAAACCCGATGTAACGTCTTTGACCACTATATCCACGTTCTTATTCACAGCCTTTGATATAGCAATGTACTCGGTTATCAAGGCAAGGGCTCTTTCCGTCCCAAGGTTTTTGTGAAAACCATGTTCTTGCACGTTGTAACGGTCCCTTGCCTCTAGATAGCCCCTCAGCCTGTCATTGATCAGTTTTTAGAATATCTTGCTTATGAACTCTAGTATAGATATCGTCCTGTAGCTATTGATTTCCCCTTTAGGCTTCCCTGGCTTCAGAAGAAAAATCATTCTCGCTCTTTTAAGTAAGTCAGGGAAGTACCCAACATTCAAATAAGCATTGAAGAGGTTCAGTAGTGACATATTGATTTTTGCTGGGGCATTTATTAGATGCGCTCTAGTGATACCTAAAATGCCTGGAGCTTTCCGTTTAAAGCTTTTTAGGGCTGCTTCAAACTCATAATGGGTAAAAGGTTTCCCTTCTCCCTCCGCCCGTTGAGTGATGTCCGCGTAGTGGAAGGGCGTTAGAGCTGGCCCTCGCTCCTCCAAATTTGCTAAGACTTCTTCCTCATTTTCCATGTCAAAATCCACGTTTTCCTCTTCTGTAATATCGAATTTCTTTTTCCAATGTTCTCTAAATCGGTGTTAAATAGCCCGGTCATCGGTGATCTTTATACCGCTTAAACTCTTGAACTGGGACCAAAACTTCCTGGGGTCGCCTTCCATGTCCATCCTATCAATGATTCCGTCCCAGATTGTCTTGGATTTCTCGCTGATTAGAAATTTAATCTCCAAAGGAAAGTTCCGGAGTTCCCTATACCGATCTGCTGACTTTCTGTATTCATTTATTTCTAAAAATAGTTCCTCTGATCTATTTTTCCTTTGAGAGAGATAGATAGATAGATAGATAGAGAAAGAGAGAGAGAGAGAAAGAGAGAGAGAGAGAGAGAGAGAGAGAGAGAGAGAGAGAGAGAGAGAGAGAGAGAGAGAGAGAGAGAGAGAGAGAATTTTATACTCTTCAAAATAACGTGAAGAGGTCAGAGGTTGTTCTTTTACAATTTATTACTTGCCCCAATGCTGTTCCATATCTCTTCCTTGCTTGTAGTAGATGATGCCATCAGTACTTAAACTAGTAATCAAAAAGTTGTTAGATTTATTTGAGTCAAAATTTAAGTCAGTAGAGGTTATGGTTCTGAATTTATCTGACTGAGCTGTAAGCCCCTGAATATTACAAAGCATTTCGATATAAAAACAAGACCCTTAGATAGTTGGTGAAAACACAAGCAAGCTTGAGTAGCTTATACTGAGCCCATGACCGGAGAAAGCCCAAAACTCGAGATAAATAAAAGGTCTTCCCCTCATCAATGACGCTCATCAATGACGTCTGTGGGTCGAACCCCAGCGTAAGTCACGTTTTGACGGCAGCATTTCTTTCATAGCCTCATCGTACGTACCATCTGTATTCGCCCGGCCTGTTTGTTAATTTTATTCTCTCCTTATTTATGTTTTTTTTTCTTCTCAAGACCTTTGCGATTTAGAAATGGTAACTCCGTTCACAATTGTGGGCAGATTTAGAGGGCCTTGTGACTTCTAATCTCCTAATAGTCACTCACATCCCTTTGTTTCCTCATTGGTCAATTGATAACCTGAACGAGGATTAAGGTTCGGGTTTTATTTATCGTCAGTTGCCACATTTAGTAATGTTACACTTTACGCTAAATTTCGTTCAGAGAGGAACAATTTTATATATTATAATTTGATGAGAGACGGAGGGTTTGAGATATATTTACTTATAAACAAACTAGATAAGACATTTGCAGATAAATAAATTAAATTTAGTGAAATTTGTTACGTTATTGCAGTATTTCAAACAGTGAGGCGAAACATTTTAAAACAGTTTTGTTTCAAAACAGGCTTGCCAAATTTTTCCCGATTTTTTTTCCAGCTTAATTAATTTTATATGTTTATTTAATTTTTAATCATCGATATCACAAAAATATTCGCATTGACATTTGGTTATATTATATTTTTATCCTTTTAATTACTTTTCCAACCTTATGTGTTATGAAAATGATTATTACTTGGCAACACAGCACATAAAAACATAGTGGTTATAATCCAAAACTATTCGAATGTTTATAAAACATAAATAATTATATGGCAGTTAGCTTGGTTTTTCTCGGAAAATATATTGAAAAAAATGTGACCTGAGTAATTTGGGCGTCCTCTCCTTTAAAAACTAATCCTATATACGAATTTTTCCTCAGAAGAATTCAACGCTACTCTTGAATGCGGCTATCCGTTCGTTTGTGCCTCTGGCCTCTCGCTCGATATACCTCTTTAAACTGTCATAAAGTTCCATATTGGTTTAGTTGTTTTAGTTGTCACTTTTGGTTTTATAAATATTTTTTTGTTTCAGTTCTGGAGTTTGTTGTGCTTATATGCCCTCTCTCCCAAATTGAGTGGCAGTGGATTAAAGTATCCTAGCTATTTATTGCCGTATTTATTGTTCCAGTGTTTTCAGTATCATTGTTCTGGTGCAGTGGTAGAATTAGTGATTTGTTTATGAGCCTCTCGTTGCTTATGTTATTTGGCCAAGAAGATCGCGACTGCATCTCACGTTTCTTCTCGTCTCGTTCTGCATCTTTTCTTTGTCACGATACAAAAGTATTAATTGTTGAGTTTGATGTTTTGCCTAATCGTATATTTACTTCCTTCCCCCGTTTCTTCTCTCCTTTTTATCCACTGACGAAGTTTTATTGCGTTGACGTTGTTTCGCTTCAGTTTCAGTTTTTTCCTTATCTCGTATTTTCTGATATTTTGGTTTGCTGATAGTATTATTTACCTTATTCTCGTGTCTTGCTCTTAATGCTCTTTATCCTGCATATTTCTTTTCCTTCCCACTCTAAGTTCCTTGCTTTCTCATCTACCCCCGAAATTCCTCTTAAAAACTAATATAATTGTCATTCTCAGTAAGATGACAAAACAAAAGGTAATAACATATACATTAATAAAAAAACTCTTACACATTCCACCAACTTAACACTCCACTTAATGCTCTTGCAATAAAGGCACAATGAAGTCACTTTCTGACCATCTGCTCCATCTATCTGTTCCCAAATGTACCAACATCTCGAGATGACCTGGAACTACTATTTGACCAACTACCAGAACCATTCCTTGCCTTCGGAGATTTCAAATACCCAAAACATCCACTGGTATGATCGAAAAGGAAAACAACAGAGGAAGAATGATAATGAATATAATTGAAAATCGCTGGTTAGAAATATTAGAAGGCGACAGTCCAACCTACTACCATCAGCAAAGTGATACATTCTCCCATATCGACCTATCCATCCGAGCCCTAACTTTTCTATCTGAAACTATTTAGCATACCAAGAACGACCTCTGCGGGAGCGACCACTGCCCTCAAACCACAGAGGTGCACTCAGAAACCCCCTTCACCCCAAGGCCACACTTGAGCCACCCGCACGCCAAGTGGACCGAATTTATAAGAGCAGGGCAGAAATCCCATCCATCCTGCGACCACCCACCAGTGCTAAAGATATTCATCGTTTCACTCAACGTGTCCAACAAATAGTCAAGAATTTCGTGCATCAATCTACTCATAAAAACAACCAAAGATCCAATCTATGGTGTAACAGAGAATGTCAAAAGGCAAAAAAACAAAGAAACAGACCGCATAGACACTTTAGGTTTACCAAGTCTCTTGCATCATGCATGGAATACAAACGTTGGTGCACTTTAGCCAGGCGAACGTTTAAGAAGGTACGCCGTCAATCATGGCAAGGCTCTGTATCGTCCATCACCGCCACAACACCCATAACCAAGATATGGCGCCGCATCAAAAAATAAAGGGCAGTGCATCCACAGTACCTCAAGATAAATAATGACCTCATCAGCTGACCACAGAAGGTGGTCAATATAATAGCAAACTACTTTTCCTAAGACAGAAAACAGAAATAAAGGCAATCCCCTGAACTTGTCAGCACAACAAGCTCTAAAATACAACACCTCATTTTCTCTACCAAATTTGAACTTGGCTCTTAAGCCTTCCGAATATTGCCACAGGAAATTACCAAATATCTAACCCAATTATCCGAAAATTACACCTCAATGCGCTTGAAAATCTCTTAGATGCCTATTATAAGATTTGGCAAACTGGCAACTTTCCAGAGCAATAGCGCCATGCCACCGTACTTAAAAGTCAACAATCTCCTACCCCCCCCCCATATGACTACAGGAAAAATCGATCAGCACTAGAACCTTTAACTTTGCTGGACCACGCCATAGTCGCTCCTTGACAGAAGAAGAAATCCTAACGGCAGTATTCTTTGACCTCAGTAAACCTATGATACAGTATGGAAAAGACACACCCTTACCAAATTCATGACATTGGTATCAGAGGATCTATCGCCTACTTTATTAAAAACTTTCTGATAAACAGATATTTTAATTTAGACCTCCATGGAATCTGTTCCTATACAAAAATCCAACAGCAGAGGGTTATGTAAGGAAGAGTTCTCAGCACCACCTTGTTCTTAATCGCTATTAATGAGCTAAGTCAAGCGTGTAGTGAGAAAACCGGCGTATCGAGACTCACTCCTATACTCTTCGTCAAGTTTGACCAGAATATGCTCTTGCCACACTCCACAGACCAAATTCGATCTCTTTGTTCATGAATCAGATATCTGCTTTGGAGTGCCGACTCCAACAAGCTATGAACCCCATTTCAGGTTATGCCAAACTTTGCGGCTTTCGTTTATTTTAGACAGGCTAAGGTCGTTTACATCTGCCCTCTTTCGGCGCTCCAACCCGACCTAGCTCTGTTCCTAAATGAAGCTCACCTGATCGTCATAGACTGGCACCTTTTACGTGGTCTTATTTTCAATCGACGCTTAATACGGGATCCGTACATTTGCAACCTTAAGGGCTTTTGTAACAGCGCCATGGATATTCTTCGCTCTATACCGTTCATTATTTTTGGTACTTGTAAAGAAAAAACCTCTGACCCTCCCTCTCCCCAATTTATCGGAGACCACGTGCAATGGTACCACGCCATGGGTGACGTCATTTCCTGTTCGAACAGTCTCGAATTTTCGATTCCTGAGCACGTTGGGAAAATACTTCCCAATCCCACGAACTCGTCCCAAGCCGTCCTCCCCCCCCCATCCTGGTGATGGAGTGTGAAAGAGCCGTTCGGTCTCGCCCCTTGCTGCTAAATGATGAATCGACTCCGCCTCCGGATTAAGATGTCTGGAGCTTGTGACTACTTTCTCCAAACTCCCCTTTTCCCTCCAGAATCAGGCATACAAATACTCGGGCTATTCTGTAGTTCGAAGAGTTCAGCCCGCACCTCAAGGCCGTCCTAATCGTCTCGTCCCGTGAGCGTGGGTTAGATAGCAAGACTTCTTAGCCGTGATTATAACCAAGTCAATTGGTAGCTTCTGCCAACGGCAAGCCTTTGAATTTGCGCAACAGTCTCCCTTCGTTTCATCGAGCCGAAGAAAATCTCCATCGATTACCTTTGAGAAAAAGAAGATTCTTCTTTCAGTGGAATTACGAGAATTCCGACATTTCCCGTCGAACATCATCCTTGAAGTTTGGCTATTTTCATCGAAAGGTTGATTCGGATCGTGCCCCACCTGCTTCATTCAGATCGTGCCCCACTTGCCTCATCGGATCGTTCCTTACTCGCCTCATCGCAAGAAGGACCTTCCTCGAAGTCATTGACCCGTAAGACTGAAACCCCCTACATTATTAGTATTGTCAAATTCCCCCTTTTGATCTGAGCCTAGTTACATTAATCAATTAATTCCATTTGAGAATCCCTTCTCATAATAATTATCAAGAGACTCTTTCAATTTAAATAATTCCCCTTTGCCTATTATTATTCTTATTTTGATCTTTGTAAATAAAATTATATTTTGTTGTTTCATCTTTAACTAACCTTGAACGATACTCTCGGCCTATTCAAGTAAATATCGCCAACCAATTATGCACTCTGTCTTATTATAGGATTTGAAACCCAACGCCTCAATTGTGTCTTAGTCTGTCGTTAATCCCCGCGAACAGTCCTTCAATGGTTCGCGTTGCTGTAGGTGATTAAGTCACCCCCCCACATAATATAGGAGTAGTGTATGGTATAGAGTGGTTGTGCCACGACAGTACTGATAGGGATATCATCTTGGTTCTGATTTGCTGATTATTTTAAGTGACCTTATGTCTGCGATTTTAGCGTTTGTTAACTAAAAGCTAGAATACGGATGTGAGATTTACTCCTTTGCATCAAAGCAACTATTGCGGAAGGGAGATACAATCCACCACACCGCTCTCCTCTTGGCTCACCAGGTCTTCTGAACTTTCCCTATAGAGAACCTTATTGACAATTATGAGGAGATGCACCTCACTTTACGCCGTTTCCAGTGTACAATGCTCTTGTATGCGCTGGTTCAACATTCCCCAAACTCTCAAACGGCTCTCATTTCTTCCGCGGCAAATCTTAAAGGTGCTTGGAAACTCCTTTGAGAGTTTGATGTAATTCTCGGACTGGTTGGGTTAATAATTCTTCCCAAGACACCACCCTACAAGATACTTACTACCTTTGAACGTTTGTTGTATCGCTTTTGCTCCCAAAGTTTCTACGACACCTGGAATATTGCGTTCGTATTTCTCGTCGTACATATTGTTTGCAGTACTGAAGCCGTGCCGTTGTTCACAATTGCTCTAACTTCCCCCCTCCCTCCTGGTTTAAGCCGTGGGGCTAGGTGAACATGTTGCAATACACCCTTGGTAGGTGGTATTAATCGCGGTGCCAGGTTCGGAAACCGACTTATAATTCCAAGCAACTCACATGGCGTGTTAGTGCCCCTAGGGTAATGAAATCTCCCATTCATATAGTTCGCAGTATTCTCGATGCCATGGATGCTGAAAATCGGGAGGATGTCAAGATTTTCTTCTCCTATCTTCCTACAGATGTAGGGGTTGCAGAAAATGAGCATACTGATTAGGGCAGCAGGCTAAATGTGCAGAGTGACCGAACCAGAATTTTGTTAAGCACGACTCTGAGAAATGACAGGAATCAGGTCAGGTCTTCGAGCTGCATGACAGAAAAGATTGTAGACGACGTAGAGAAATTTAAAGTTGAATGCCATTGCGCTCCGACTTTTTTATTTTTGTGAACCTACCTCCAATGCCTCGACGCTATCAGGCCACCTTTTTGTTGCCTCCGAATCGGACACACTGGTGGGATGCAACGTCATTTGATGGTGCGCTCTCCAAAATCTGTCACTAATGCTTAGTCCCCTAACGGTAAAACACCTTTCGGTAGAATATCCGAGTTTGAAAGAACTTCGTGAGTGGTACCTCTCTCAATACTGACACAGCCGGGGTGACTAGCACCTGTCCCGAGTCTTTAAATGGGACTCCTGCACAACAGGTTGTGGTGTGATTAAGTTTATGGAAGAGTCGCACCTCCTCCATAGTGTTTATTTATAATTTAAGTTGTTGCGTTCATGCTCAACCCCGTGGGTGAGGCGAGCCTACCTCTGGGACTTAAGCGTGCCATCTTAATATCTATTCATTGTTGATTATTGTCAGGGCTTTGGGGACTTTTTCCCTTTCTTTTTTTCATGTTCAAATTAACCAGGCAAAAGATAGGCTTTTTGTATTTCCGGACCACGACTGTTAATAGGAGTTCTCATGCTTATTTTTAATCATTTTAGCGCTATGTGGTGCTAGTATATTATGAGGTCTACCAAGGTTTGCGCTGTCTACGAGCGTGCAACGCGTCATTGACAAGTGGGCGAACCAACGTATAGTTTTAATTGAGCTTCATATTATCGGATTATTTGTTTATGTTACGCTTAGATGTTTACAGTGTTTAACCCGATTCTTATAACATACTTAACATTATGGTTAGATTACAATAATAAGATTAAATAATACGAAGAACTAAGCGTCACAGAAAAAATTAATCCAAAAATATGAAACTCACTTAAACCTCTACTTCAGCTCATTCATTTCTCAATGACGTCAGCTCGCTCGTTGATCGCGAAAATTGCCAGATCACAATTCTATACCGACACCCGCTTTTTTTCTTATATATATATTAATGTTTTTTTGTGTGCGCGCGCATGTGCGAATGTCAAGCTTCCTATGAGTTCTCTTGAATAGGCAGCCTGATGTTAATTTATTTTCCTTGTCAATAAACTTGTACATACGGTATTGATTGCCTAAATAAGATATAAGAAAAAATACATGTTTGTTCCGAATTAAATCAGGCATAATAATGAGGCTCTAGAAAGGTAAACAAAATTCTCAGTCTCGACCTGGATTTACGCCAGCGACCTTCCTCACGAGTAACGAGGGCGTTCTGAGTGAACCACGATAGACAAAAGAAAATATATCCTGAACTCTCATGCGAAAGATGGCTGGTTCGAATTGAAGCGGAGGTTGCCATTTGGCCTAATTACATTGTCTAACAAAATTGAACTTTTTGTCGACTACAAAGATTAGAATAACATTTTTTAATATAGTTTTATGTATAGATTTCAAAAATGGAAGTTATGTTTATCGAAATGACTCCATTTTTTTAAGTTGCCAATTACTATTTAGGTCAAATTTTGAAGATTTATAGGTCGCCAAATATGGGATTGCCAGTTATAGGTTTGGCGTAAGTAAGCCTTGTTTTGTTTGCAAGACGATCCTATAAGGGTTTGGTAAAGTGGCCTGCTTACAGGTTTCTTGACGTACGGTCCGAGGGCTATTAACCGATCAAGGTTTGTAAGTAAAAGGCTCCTTTGTGCGAGGAATTAAACACTTGTATTTTTATACCACTTTGAAATGTTTACACTTACGGTAAAGATTTAATTTGCGCAACGGAATATTTTAAATCGGGTTATAATGGCAAGAGCAAGAATAATGGAGATTCGCAGAGCGGTGAATTAAGAGTCTAATGATCAATCAATAAATGGGTGAATAATAATCTATAATAATAATAATTATGATAATGATCTTTGAATCAAAATGTCTCTTATTTATACCAGGCATCATTTTGGAGGCACCGCGTAGCTCCGCCTTCCTCTGGTCGCAGAGGCGGTTCTTAGCTACCTGTCAGCCCAGCGGAGCCTGTGATTGGCTGAAATTCTCTACTTTGTATCTTACTTTGGGGGAGGTCTTTCCCCTGCGAGGGTATCACAGAAACTCCGTTTGCTAAAAGCTAAGATGACCTTATCAAATTTTACATTAAGGCAAAATAATCTTTTGTCGCCAATTATGTTCCCATTCCAGTCAGCTCGAATTACTCAGTTTGCCTATCTGCTCTCACACTCGGGTGCGATAGCCTTACATTGTGGTCGGGTTTCAAACCAGACATTCTAATCAGATTCCGCTGATTCACAAACTGTCTCCAAACGACCTTATTTTATTGCTCCTACCATTCCATCTTTGATAATTCGACTTGTCAAAATGTGGCTTTGTCCTTTTCTCTCTCTCTCTTTCTTTGTGTGTGTGCAGTTATTGTACACTACAGATTTTAACAAATTTCATTCTTTTCTTTCTTATTTTCAGGTTATTTAACTAAATAAATTTTTAAATAAAAAACAACAATTTGAATTAAAATGCCAAGAGGACAGTGTAAAAATAGCCCAGATAAATTCTGCTACATATGTGGTTCAGTAACATTTAAAAAAAAATCAAAGAAAGTTTCTTCTCTAGCGAAAAAACTATATAATTTGTATTTTGGATGTAAAGTTAGCGACCAAGATAAACCATGAGCACCACATATCTGTTTCACGACATGCTTTAATTCTTTATCAGAATGGTCTAAAGTAAAAATAAAAAGCCTTCAATTTGGTGTTCCAATGGTATGACGACAGCCCCAAGATCATGCCACTGACTGCTATTTCTGTTTGGTAGACATACACAGTAATTGTTTATTGTCCACTGTACCTATATTTTGAAGTAGTGTACTGTAATATTATTTTTTTAAAAATATAAAATTAAGTAAGTTTAGAATCACTTTATTGTAATCACACATATGTACATAACTTTAAATTTTATGCATATAATTTCCATACTTTTAGATAAAACAACGAAGTGTGCTTCAGCTGTGGTATATCCCAACCTCAGTTCTGCTATTCGGCCTATAGCTCACTCAAAAGACATTCCAGTACCTGAACCACCTGTAGAAATTGTTGTGTCTAACTCTGATGAATCAGATATGGAATAATGTTAACTAGAAATTGAAATTTATGTTCCTGAAACTGTTGAAACTACTCCAAAACCTTTCTCACAACTTGATCTAGATGATCTTGTAAGAGATCTAAACTTATCAAAGCAACATAGTGAATTACCGGCCTCGAGGCTGAAAGAAAGAAATTTAGTAGCAGAAGATGTTCGAATTACTAAGTTTCGCATTCGATCAAACAATTTACAAGACAAATTTTCATTTGACAACAATTTATGCTACTGTAATAATATTCCACGTCTCTTTGAAGAATTAGATATACATTGTGAACCCAGTCAATGGAGACTTTTCATTGACGCTTATTTATATAGTAGTAAAGCCGTGCTTCTTCATAATGGAAATAAACTACCATCAATACCATTAGTTCACTCTGTTGTTCTGAAAGAAACTTATGAGAATTTAGATTTCATTTTAAAAAGCATTAAATACAGTGAACATAAATGGTTGATTTGTGCTGACCTTAAGGTAGTAGCCATTTTAAATGGCTTGCAGTCAGGCTACACAAAATTTAAGGATTTGTGCCAGTGTGACAGTAGAGCTCGGGGAGAACATTACATACGCTCAGAATGGCCTTTAAGAGAAGAGACAAAAGTAGGTTGTCATAATGCCATACGTGAACCATAGGTTCCTAAGGAAAACATAATTTTGCCACCACTTCACATAAAATTAGGTTTAATGAAACAATTTGTGAAAGCCTTAAAGCATGATCAGTTATCCTTCTTATATTTAGAAACAAAATTTAATAAGATTAGTGATGCTTAAATTAAAAAAAAGAATCTTTGTTGGGCCTCAAATTCGACAACTTATGATAGATAGTGAGTTTGAAGCAAAATTGAGCAAACCAGAACTTGAGGCCTGGCATAGATTCAAAGGTGTATGTAATGGTCTCCTTGGAAGGCACAAATCAGAAAATTATCATATTCTTGTTCAGAATTTGATTAGGTCTTATAATGAGTTGGGATGTAGTATGTCACTAAAGGTGCATTTTTTGCATTCCCATATGTCTTTCTTTCCAGAGAATCCAGCAGACGTCAGCGATGAGCATGGTGGAAGATTCCACCAAGATATTGCTACTATAGAAACTCATTATAAAGGAAAATGGAGTCCTGCAATGCTTGCTGACTTCTACTGGACACTTCACAGAGACAGACAAGATGCACATAAAAAGCAGACTACATATTCTAAAAATATATGACTATTGTATAGATTTCAGCAATTTTGAAAAAATCTTAAATCTTCATTATTTTTTTAAATACATTTTCATAATACCACACTCTGAAAGGTATTAAAAGGACTTATTAATTTCTTTTGATGAATAAGTTTTTTGTTTCTGCTTATCTTTGTACTTTTTGTCAAAGAAAATAAAAATAATAACCAATATTTCATACCTCTATATACTGGATAATCTAATATTAATAAAAAAATAAATGTGCAGATTACAAAAAACTGAAGTCATTTCATGAAAAATAAAGGTTATTTTCGTTAATCTACGCAAAAAACTACAATAGAAAACTACTTTCTCATTTCTGTAGCAAAATCATTGTTGGACACTGTTATTGTCTGTCTTATGAACTTTAAGATAAAGAAAGAGAGAAACAAACTAACTAATTACAATAATTTTTATGTAATGGTTTCAAGAGTTCCATAAGAGTAAGAAGGTTGAGAAATATTGCCTAAAACACAACGTCACAGGCCAAACAAGTTGGACATACAGCCTTTACCAATGGCTACTTTTAAACTAGTGATGAATAAAGGAAAAAGTTGTGAATTAGTACAGGTTTAACCACTGATCTTCACTTATTAAGATGCCTTTTATTTTTCATTGGGGAACCTACAGTTTAATGCGAGATTCGAACCCATGCACAGGAAAAGCGCATGACAGTCACCGTGAGTTCGACAAATCTAGACAACGTCCGGGCAACAAACCACAGTCGGTGTGGCTTAGCTTCTCTGTAATCGGAAAGGGAGTTTTCTCTCTGCTACTCGTAGGTCATAGTCCAAAGGATTTAGCATGCATGAGGTAACAGCCGAAATCTAATTGTTTAAAATAAAAGTGTTTGTAGTTTCTTTTAGTCCTATATATAAAAGAATTGAGTTAAATATTTTTTTATTAAAAAATAAAAAAGTGTTATTTGCCAAGTGAAACTATGAAAAAATTAATCCATATTCTGCCTAATTTGAGCGCCGTTCAGGGGTAGATTTATAAGATGTAGCCAATTTTGGCGGCGCCATTAAAAACGCTAGTGGGTTTTGATCTATTCGCTCTTTCGCGCCCACTTTTTATCGCTCGAAACGTTGTTCCGGATAATAGAGGCACATGCTTAATTAAGCCTGCTGCTCTCGACTCGTAAACACCTGCGAACACTTGTTCCCTTCTATTCGTGTCTTCCTCTCTTCCACACTTTGGGCCACGGTCTTTCACTGTCTCTGAACAGCTGTCCGCCTTTCGATCCTCCTTTCTGCGATTTTATTTGGACCCATCTGGCGACTGCCTACCATAAGTCGCCTTTCTGCCAGTTCTTCTTCTGGGTATCTTGGCAAACAGTCATATTTGTAATTTCTTTCGTCCATCTTCGGTCGTTTCTTATACCAATGTGTTCTGTCCATTTCCATTTGAGAACTTCGATTTAGTTTACTGTATCATTCACCCCTGTTTTTTGTTCTTGTTCTGTATATTTCCATTTGAGAACTTCGGTTTGGTTTACTGAATCATTCACCTGTGTTTTTGTTCTTGTTCTGTCCATTTCAATTTAAAGACTTCGGTTGGTTTTATTGTATCATTCACCCGTGTTTGTGTTATTGTTCTGTTCATTTCCATTTGAGAACTTCGATTTGTTTTATTATATCATTCACCTGTGTTTGTGTTATTATGTATATTATGCAGTCTTTATAGGTTATTACTAATATGTATCGTTCTGCTTCTCTCAGTAGACCTCAATTTCTGTGTTCTTGTGTTTATTGTCCAGGTTTCACTTCCACAAGATAAAACTTGTAAGATGTACTGGTTAAATAATTTGCGTTTTGCGCTTAGAGCCATGTCATTTAAGAAGATGTAGCTAAGCTTTCTCATCGCCCCATACAAGCACAATTTTAGGCTTATATTGATATATTTTCATTGTTGCCATTGGAAGTCACAAGATGTCCTAAGTGTACATAACCTTATAATCTTACATATGCTCTAAAATTTGGTAATCACTTCTAATTTCTCTATCATCCGCAAAATTATTGATTTTTTTGGCCTTTTAAAAGTTCATTCTCAGTCTACAGAGTGGTCCAAAAGTCTTGTTACTCCCTATCAAAAATTAATAAGAGCAACACAGAAACAATATAATAATATCAAACACATGTACTGTTTTTAGCCTTTGGAGGGGCTAGTCTGCCGAGTCTTGCAGTGAAGTCATGTCGCACATCCTCCATGCTCTTGAAAGAATGCACACGATTATGTGCCCATACATTTGCAATCAGCTTCTCTTCCAAACTGTAGGAGAGCTCGTGTCAGCTATCTGAAATAGAAAATTTTAACAATATTAACAGGAAGTGACAAGACCTTTGGTCATCTGAAATATAAAATTAAAACAACATTTGAAATAAAAAAGTAAAACAATATGTGGGAGCATGAAACTCAATACGCCATTATCACACAGAATTTCCCTGATCGAGACGGATCAGCGCAGCTGTATTTAATTTGGGTGCTTGGTTATCAACTTCCCCCAGTTTGATAATCCTGGCCATTCTACCCCTTTTGGGGTAGAAGGGGATCTCGCTTATTTCCATTTCGCCTCGTCGATGCTCCGAAATTATCAAGGTCCATGTATGCTTAAGCCGCGTCAAATATCCCTTAGGACGCCTTGCTGCGCACACCCTTCTGACGATCATGGCTGTGTTTCCTATCTAAAGTGATGTCTGCAAAGCCTCAGCAGATAGAGAGCGCCCGAGCTTCTTGCCGTCCATATCCGACTATCTGTTCTCCGTGAAGTGGTCCCCTCGCCCTTGTTATCTCGTCAGCAGATCGTCTTCGCGTAATCTGCCCTGATCAGAGGAAGATTACAGAAACCCCGTTTACGCCTCGGAAGATTGTCCTGGATTTATCTTGTCTCACTACATTGGTTGAAACTTCCTGTCGTCCCGCAGACGAATCTCGATTTGTGATTACTTCTCCCTGGAGCCGAGGTAATCTAAACCCCCTTCGGAGTCTCTCTGGACGCCTTCGCATCGGGACCCCATCGACGAAGACCTGGCTATTGGTCTTCCACCTCCCCAGTTCATCCACCAGAGGTAACCAGGAGTCCTTTCCTCATAAGTCCCACCTTTCCGTTCCCAGTCCTAATAATAATTCCCCCATTTTGTGTAACGCCAATAGACTTGCTAAGTCTTTCCTTCAATCCAACTTATTGGATCACTTATATATTTTTCCTGGACCTAGTTTCCTTAATTTTTGCCTGTCATAATATTCTTTGGTCTTACTAATTATTATTTAGTTTTCCATATTTATCTCTGCCCTTGTTATTATTATTATTTGTATTAAAGTTAATTTTTGTAGAGGTGTTTATCTCTCGAATAACCCTTGAGACAAACCCGGCAAACGTATTCCCATTCAAAGAACCAACCTTAATAATATTGCACTCTAGTTGGATGGTATTTACCATCCCCCAATTCAATTGTACCCAAGCCCAGCGCCGGCAGTGGCGGCCGGGCTTACAGACGTGTGTACCTTTTTCAGACTTTTGGGCCACACGCCTTCGTCTCTCGACACAATATTTATAGGTGATGACAAGACTTTCGGACCAATCTGTATATGTAAGATCGGTTTGTGCAATTCTGTTATCATTGAGTGCAGTTCTTCTGGATTTGAGGCAACCAATGCATAGCATTAACAAAGCTAAGTTGAATTAAATATTGTGCATTAATTCTTATTCCCGTTTTTTTGCCTCCTCAAAAGTTATAAAAATCTCCTCAAGCTCTACTGTAAACAGTTTAAAGAAGATGGTAACCCCGTGTCTAACTTTTTTTTATTTCTACTTTATTACTGACCACGCGCACCCAAATTGACGAAGGTGATGATTGTATTAGTTTATGTAAAAGAATATGTCAATATTGGTTTTGTTAATTCCTTCTTTCTGTTGCGCTTTTAGAACTAAATCGATGTTTATGAAGTCAAGGGCTTTTTCATCGTCCACGAATGCCCTTTAGAGATGTATTTTGTATTCATTAGTTACTGTAATAATTGCTCAACAAGTCTCAAATGATCCTATGTATTAGGTTATGCCCTAAATAATGCGGAATTTTTCAGTATATTATTTATGGACAAGAATTAACTAGAAACCTAAGAACCTGAAAAACTGAATTCTACTGTGCATCTTAATTTAAGGGAGCTAATCAAGGTTTTGTGATTAGGGCAATGGATTCCTCACGACCTTTCAGAGGTACATTTGCAACACAGACACAGAATCAACATTTTTTCATCTCTCCTTTCTCGACTAAAAAGTGAGCGATTCTTAGTAAGATTGTTACAAGAGAGGTAAAGTGCCTTATGTACGTTGCTATTAAAAGTTCTAGACAATAGATTAGTTGTGGGGGGAAAACAAACCCCAGCCAAAACAGAGGCCTCATTCCTGGAAAATTTTCTTGATCGTTTGTTTTGGTAAGGAATGAATGGCATAATCCATTTTTTCTTCTTAGCCCAAATCAAACTATAACCACAGAGGTTTACTGTCCTGGGTTAGACCATTTGCATACCACACAAGAAAAAAAATACCAGCATTAATCAATCGAATAAAAAGCATTCTTTCGTCAAAACAACGGCGACCTCATATCGCGAAATATCATAAAAAAGCTTAAAAATTTCGATTTTGAACTAATGAGGCATCCTCCATGCTCACTCGACCTTATGATTTTAGGAGTTTAGCATCTCAATTGAAAAGAATGAAGATTTTTATAACAAAATAGTTCAAAACAACCTTTAAAACATTTAAAGTCAAAATCAAACGAATCTTAAAAGGTTAGTAGAAAGATGAAGACTAGTGGTAGAAACTGGAGGGTATTATATTGGTTCTTAAATTCATAATTAAATACTTATTTAAATATAAATAACGTCAGAGTTGTTTGATTCATAGCCATAAAATAATGAAAAACATGAAAAAAATGGTGTATTACTTATGGGATGATATAATACTATAGTTAGTTCTAAAAGCTGGCTCGAAGCTTACGTGGATGGAAAGGTTCGTGGAGGTTAATTACAAGGTGGCAATTAGAGCTGTGTGAATGGCAATTGATGTGTCTTACCCACGCGTGGCAGAATAAGTAGGCTTCGAAAAGCGTGAGGTTGGCAGGTGTCGCCATCATGGGATTACTAGCGGGCGCTGGTAAGGAGTGTAATGGAAACGTTTGACCATGCCAGGGAGGAAAGGTACAATACACCTACCTTCGACTGTTGCAGGGGGTCTGTAGCGACCGGTGTGTACGTCCAAGGTAGGACACACGCGAGAGTCGCCACATACATAAGGTACAGAGGGAGAGAGAGAGAGGTAAATTTAGGGCCGTTTACAAGAATGCCACACGGAAGTAAACGGACCACAATTATCTCTGCTAGAGTTGGTCGAGGCAATCTTAGGAAAACAGAATCCAGAATAAACCGGATAGTTATCACGATTAAGTAAAGAGAAGGGAGATAAGGAAGCTGTCTCCATGGTAACATGCTACCGCCCACAAAGAATTTTACCCAATAGTCGGAGGCCTCCCATATCAATATGTTCGGCAGTAGCCAATCAAGAGTCGAGTTATGTTAATATTGATCAATCAACAGGCCCGCACATAAGAATGAGGTGTTGCTTAGTCGAAGGGGAAACCTGTAGGGCATGGCTTAAATTGAATATATAACTGTGTGATGCAAGAATAAAGAAGAGTACTATTATTTTTATATAGCAATATATCGCGTTATAGATCGTTCAGTCCGATCTCTCGGATGTGCGTAATTCATCTTTGTATATAGTCGTGTACATAACGCAGACATTAAGGTGTAACTCTTAAAGGCTCTATTCGTCTGGACTCTTTTAGAATTTGCTCGCACTTGACCTCCAAATTAATTTATGTCATAACTTAGAACTTAAAAATTAATTAAATAACTTTTGTAAAGTGCAATAAGATCTAGTTTAATAATAATTCTATTTTTGCCTTGGTGACTTCAATATCCTGACGTTCTTCAATCTCCCTGCTTCGAGGCATTAATAATCAGGGAAAACAACCGTTACGCATTCTCCTCGTTAATCACAATTCCTTGCGATTACATAACTCCCGAAATACCGGTGGTCTATCCCCATCCTCCGGGCTATTTGACCCCTTCGCTAGAATAAGACCGCTTCTCGGCTTAGGGCACCCCCATAGCAATCAACAAATCACTCTCGTGAGAAATAAGGAAGGGCAACGCAAACCAACTGGGAATATGTATCAACCAGAGTGCTTGCCAGAAGATTACGCGATAACTCGGTAATCCATCACCATTACTGGCAACCAGCGTCCACCTTTTAAGGCTCTTGGGTGCCCTCACGATTACCTTCAAGCGAGGACCTTCAAGAACCCCCTCTCCCATAACTTGCGACCTTGTGAGGCACAAATTTATTCAATTATTGCCTCACACCATTTTACTAATAATTGCCACTCAAAAAACCTTTCGTTAACCCAAATCGGTACACTCGCGGACGAATTAATAATTTTTAACAAAGAACAATGCGTTAATGAGAATAGTGCGGAAAATACGGGCGGTCCAGTGGTAATGCGCGAGAAACAATTTGCGAGCGCGGCGCGGAGTAGTAATCAAAATCATGGTGGCAATTTAAACCTCACCCAAGTGAACGTGCGTCCGTTTAAGAAGGACCAGAGGCCAATAGTGTGTCGTGCACGTCTCTATTACGGCGACACTGCAAAGTGGTGTAAGCCGTGGTGCAAGTGGCCAAAGAAAAAAGAGGATTTACAAATTCAACTATCATCTAGACCATCGTCGTCGGGAAACTAAGAAGGCGTTACCTAACCACTGCGGCAGCGGGCATGCCGGCCGTTTTCAAATTAGCCTCAAAAATCGACAACAAGAGGTAAGAATTCCGGATCGACACGGGGGCGAGTGTTTCAATCATCCCAGCTAGTATTGCTAATAACAGCAACATCAAAGAAAGTTGCATAAATCTTTCAAACACACACGGCAGAAAGATTAAAATCTACGGGGAAATGAATGCGGATTTGGCAATTCCAAGTTTTTAAGAAGGTCATTTTGATGGTCTTTCGTTGTAGCAGACATCATCGCACTCATCCTGGGAATGGATTTCTTGAAGCACTTCGATCTAATCGTGGATTGCGCCCGGAATAAGCTGCGGGGTCGAAACACCAAGCTCGCTTCAGTGGTTCAAACCTCCGAGGAACCATCCATCGCGTTGATAATAATAATAATAATAATAATAATAATAATAATAATAAGTCTTTTGTTATGCGCTCTTCAATGCCTAAGGCCTTCCCAGAGCGCACGTTGTGCTGAGATCAGAATGGAAATTCAATGAAAATTCAAGAGGGGGAGAAGGCAATTCTGTAAAGATGCTTTTTCAGGAGACGCTTAAATGTGGTAAGAGAGGGAGAGGACCCGATTTCAGCAGGAAGAGCCTTTCACAACTTAGGGGCGCAGATTGAGAAGGAACAGTCTCCCATTGAGCAGAGGGATGAACGAGGAATATTTAAAAGAGGTGCATGCGATGACCGAAGGGCCCGAGGGACATGGCATGGCGAGAGGGCAGAAGAGAGGTAAGACGGGGCCTTGTTGTTTAGGGCCTTAAATGTGAAGAAAAGTATCTTGAAGTGAGTACGGGATCTGACAGGGAGCCAGTGCAGTTCATGGAGCAAGGGTTTCGAGGGAGGGAAGCGAGGGCGACGGAGGAGAAGCCGGGCGCCATAGTTCTGTACAAATTGAAGGGGGCGGAGAGAGGAGGACGGCATATTCACAAGCACAGAGTTACAGTAGTCAAGGGGTGAGGTGATGAAGGCATGAACAGCAGTCTCAAGACTTTGGCGATCAAAGTGAGAGCGAATGCAAGAGAAGTTACGAGGAAACATAGAGAGGATTTGCTGACATTGCGGATATGAGGCTTAAAGGAGAGATGCTCGTCAAAAACAACACCCAGATTCCTAACGCAGTCAGAGAAAATTATAGTATTACCGCCCAGAGTAAGCGAGGGAAAGAGAGATTTAGATTTTTTGACAAGAGCAGGGGTGCAGACGAGGGGGACCTCAGTTTTGGAGTGATTTTTGCCTGAGGAAGTTGGTAGAGAGCCAGTCAGAAATGGAGGAGTAGGCAGCCAGGAGGTCAGTGATAGAGTAGGCAAGAGACGTGGGGGATGAGGAAACGAAAATTTGAGTGTCATCAGCATAGAGGTGAAAGGATAGACCAAAATTACGGAGAAGGGAACTAAGAGGGAGAAGGTAAATACGAAATAGTAGAGGACCAAAGACAGAGCCTTGTGGTACTCTAAAGCGAATAGGGGTAGAGTCGGATGAAACGTCGTCAATCACAACGGATTGGGTACGAGACGAGAGGTAAGAGCGGAACCAGTCAAGCACGGTGCCTGATATGCCGAGGAAAGAGTGGAGACGATCAAGTAGGACGGTATGGTCAATAGTATCGAAGGCAGAGGAGAGGTCGAGTAGAACGAGGATGGAAGCACAACCCCTGTCCGCGGCTCTTCGTAAGCAATCAGACACATTGAGAAGGGCGGTTTCTGTGGAGTGACCTGACTTGAAATCAGATTGATAGGTTTCATCAATGTTACAGGCCACCATGTGACTGTTGATGCGTGAAGCAACCACTCTCTCCAGAACCTTAGAGAGGAAAGGAAGTTGCCAAATCGGGCGATAATTGAAAGGGTCAGTGGGGTTCAGTTGAGGCTTTTTAAGAATCGGAAGGATGTAGGCACGTTTGAAGGAAGAGGGAACAAGACCAGTTGCAAGTGAAGTGTTGAACAGGTGAAGAAACGTTGGGAGGATAGAAGGCAGAATTTTACATAACAGTTTAGGCGGAAAAATGTCCTTTGGGGAGCCCGATTTCTTAGAACGCGAGAGCAGGGTTGTAAGCTCCAACGCGGTCACAGCGGGGAAAACGATAAGCGGCTGAGGCGGGAAGTCAGGGAAATAGCAGGAGCCGGGAGAGAAGGCTAAGGGAGGGAGGCACGGAGGTTAGTGACCTTATTTGCGAAGAAATTTGAGAGAGTAGCAGGGCTAATGGGTGGAGAGACCTGGGCTGGGGAAGTAAGACGAGAGAGCAGGCGGAAGACGGTACGGAGATCATTCTTATTATCAGTAAGCAGATTACGTGAGTAGGCTTCACGAGCAGATTTTAATTTCGCCACGTAGGAAGCTGTCGCAAGTCGGAACGCCAGCGACAGAGGGGTCGTGTCTTGCTCACGGGGGCGAGCCTTTCTAAGGACTCTTTCAGGGCACGCATGGACTGCCTAGCACGGAGGAGTTCCATAGAGTACCAAGGGGCACGGTGACAACGGGAGTTCGAAGGGGTGACAAGGGGAGAGTGGGCATCAAGACAAGTGAGAAGGGGCTGCTCCAAAGAAGAGAGAATCTGGTCAGGAGAGGCAGAAGCATCAATGGGAGGAAGTTTGGAGGTCACATCATTAGATAGGGAGGGAATATCAATGCATGCTAGTCGACAGAAAGGCTTAGAATTATGAGACAGCTGGGGATGTATATGAAATGGGATAGAGAAGTTGAAGTTGATAAGGAAGTGATCAGATATAGCATTGGACAAATTTGTAGTCGTCAGGTTGGAAATAAGAAAGTCAGAAATTACAAGTTCTAAAATGTTACCGTAAGAGTGGGTAGGGAAAGAAACGTGTTGGGCGAGGAAGAAGAGATCAAGGATTTCAGAAAAGGCTTTGAAATTAGGATTGTGGCCAGAAAGGTTAAAATCACCTAGGATTAGCAGAGAACCAGTGGGGGAGAGGCCAGATAGGAGGTTACTAAATTCACCAAGAAAAAGCTTGAGTGAGGAGCTGGGGGGGGGGCAGTAGAGGACTAAGATAGTTAGAGAGGGGGTGGAATCAGAGACATTGATGAGCGCCTCAAAAGAAAGAAGAAGGGGAGAGGGCAGATTATTAAGAGAGAAGAAGGCACTGTGAATGAGAGCAACTCCACCACCGCGAGAGTTACGCGAGGTATGGGAGTAGACGTAACCATCAGGGGTAGCAAGATATCCTGATAAGAACAGACCTCCAAAATGCACCCGAATCATGTGGAAGAATATTGGAAAAATATGGAACACTGTATAAACCAGCTCCCGCTCAAATAGTACTAGCAATGGACCAATCAGTGGAGCATAATATTGATACCGGCAGTGCCCCACCTACATTTGCGCGGCCTAGGCAATTGACAGCGGAAAAGCTGAAAGTAGCAAAGGAAACAATCGAGGACCTCTTAAAAGAAGGAGTAATCCAACCATCGAAGTCACCGTGGACTTCAGCGATACATGTGGTACCCAAGAAGACCCCCGGTGAGTACAGGATGGTCGGGGACTATAGAGCTCTAAATGCTATTACAAAACCCGACCAATATCCGTTGCCACGGATCCAAAACTTGGCAGATCATCTCCATGGAAAAAAGGATCTTTTCGAGACTGGACCTCGTAGGGACATATTACCAGATTCCAATGAGCCTGGCTGACGTCGAAAGGACGGCAATTACCACCCCTTTGGTTTGTGGCAATACATAAAATTACCATTTGGCCTTCGCAATGCGAGCAGTATATTTCAGAGATTTATAGATAATGTATTCCATGGATTGAGGTTTGTATACATATATATATATAGACGATATCCTGATTTTTGCCAATAATTTGGAACAACACCTCAACCATATGGAACAATTAATGGAAATATTACTACAGAGAGGCCTCAGGATTTCCCTAGAAAAATGCGAGTTCGCGAAAGAAGAAATCACGTTACTGAGCCATCAAATCTCGCAAAACGGCATATGTCCTCTTACCCCCCAAATAAGGGAAATTGAGGAAATACCAAAGCCAAGAGACTCTAAAGGTCGTTACTTGGGAATGATGGGATACTACAGCAGAATGATGCCCAACTTTGCGGCCAAAGCAGCACCGTTAACCGAGTTGTTGCGTGTGTACCCCAAGTCGAAGATCATCGAGTGGAGCGAAATCGAGGAGAGCGTTTGAATCAACAAAGAAGGCTTTAGAAGAAGCAATCATACTTCATCACCCTCTACCGGACAATTTACCGCTGCAATTGGTGACGGACTGCTCCCAATACGCGGCAGGTGCTGCTCTGCATCAAATGGTGAACGGCGTCGCGAAGCCCATAGCTTTCTTTTCAAAGTAGCTCTCAAAAACGCAACCTGCATATTCGACCTACGACCGTGAGCTTCTCGCCGCATACTTGGCTGTTATGCATTTTAAGCACATAAGAGAAGGGCGCAATACGACGCTGTGCACCGACCATAAGCCATTAGTATCGGCATTTTCGTCACCGTTAAGTGCAAAAACTGACAGGCAGCAGTATTATTGGACCGCCATTTTAGAGTATGTCAACGACATCGCATACATACGCGGCCAAGACAACATAGTTGCAGATTGAATGTCAATGAACGTCAAATCGGTGCAAATTGATTCTCTTGGACTTCAAGAGCTAGCAGCCGCACAAGCACAGAACGACGAATTAAAAGGTATCAGAGAAAAATTAAAACCTTTCTCCTTTAATGGAGAAAACAATTATGGTGTGAAAATAGAACACGAGCTCTTAGACCATTTATACCAAAAGAGTGCAGGAAAACTATATTTGATCAACTGCACAATATATCACACCCAGGTGTTCGAGCCTCCCTGAGGTTAATTAAAGCCCGATATTTTGGGCTGAACATCGATAGAGATGTACCCTCATGGGCTAGGGAATGTATGTTGTGCCAGGCAACTAAAAAATCGTGCCATACGAAGTCTCCAATTCTACCAATAGAAACAGTCAGAAAGGTTTGAGACGATACACGTGGACATAGTGGGACGGACCATTACCGACATGTATCCTGCCCGGATAATCTTTTCCCTCACGGTGCCGTTACGTGCTAACTTACATCGATCGGGCCTCGAGGTGGGTGGAAGCGATCCCTATCCCGGACATGAGTGCCCCCACGATTGCTTTTGCCCTCTTGAGAAGATGGATATCCAGGCTTGTTGTCCTGTTGTACGTGATTACCGATAGAGGAGCACAATTTGAATCGAATCTGTTCAAAGAATTAACAGCACTCGTTGGTTTTCATCGACTGCGAACCACGAGCTACAGACTCTCCACGAACAAGATGGCGGAAAGGATCTATATGGCTTTTAAAACGGCCATAATGGCCCAGGACACAAGATTGGTTGATGGCACTCCCGGTGGTGTTGCTAGGCATTTGCGCCCTACCGAATGAGTCGGGATTTTCCCCATTGACAGCGGTAACTGGCACGACGCTACTTTGTCTGAAGCCATTGGTATCACCGAGCTCGTCGAAAGAACAATGTAAGTTCGTCAAGGACTTAGCCACGACAATGGCCCAAATAGATTTTAGACGAATAGTCACGGGCAATATTCACTCGGTGCCAAAGCCTTACATACCACCTGACCTGATGGAAGCATCACACGTGTGGGTGCAAATAGACTGTGTTCGAAGACCTCTTGAGGCGCCTTATGCGGGCCCCTTCATGGTTATCGAACGCGGCAGTAAGAAGTTCTCACTACAATTCCCAGACGGAATGATGGACACCGTCTCAATTGACCGGTTGAAACCGGCACGATTACCCCAGGCAATTGAGGACTCTCGGGACGGCGATCGGAGTATCCCCGTGTCCCGGGTTGGCAGGAAGAGGCTGAAACCCGACCCTGCTGGGAAAAGGGAACCCGCAACTGGTAGGGAGACCGAAACCCCTGGTCCTAGCCCTTCGCCTAGAGCAGAGGAGCTGCAAGAGGAACGTACCTCATCGCCAGCGTATTTCATCGCTAAATACAACATATATATATATATATATATATATATATATATATATATATATATATATATATATATATATATATATATATATATATTTATTATTGAGAGGAGAATAACAAAGTGTTAAATGAATAATACTTAGCCTAAAATTATAAGACGGTGTGCCAATATAAATAAAAAGTGCACATAAGGTGAAACTATATAAGATTCATATCGCGAAGTTCGTGATATTCAGACGCAAAGTCGTCACGAGGTACGAGGATGGGAAGAATTATAAATGTGTAATTAAAATAGACAGCTGCCATCCAAAGTAGCCAATGAAATAAATGAATCGTTGTATAAATATTGTCAAACTTATTGTAAATGTTAATTAGCTGTAGCAAATAAAAATCAAGGTTGAATGTTACGTATAGCAATTAAGGTAGGATATAATAATTCCTAACAATTGTTAACCTGAGAAAATAACTTATATTAAATGTAGAAAACCAAATTTTGTAAAGGTCAAGGTGCAATAGCAACAGGTAAACGACTCCGTCGACTTAAGGGCGGACGCCTGTAGCGACCGGTGTGTACGTCCAAAATAGGACACCCGCAAGAGTCGCCACACACATAAAGTACAGAGGGAGAGAGAGAAATAAAGTTAGCGCTGCTCACGCGAATGTCACACGGTAGTAAACGGACCACAATTATCTCTGTTAGAGTTGGTCGAGGCAACCTTAGGCAAACATTATAATCAAAACAGAATCCAGAATAAACCGGATAGTTATCACGATTAAGTGAATAGAAGGGAGATTAGGAAGCTGTCTCCATGGCAACATGCCACCTCCCACAGGGAATTTTACCCAATAATCGGAGTGCCTCCTTTATCAATATGTTTGGCAGTAGCCAATCAAGAGTCGAGTTATGTTAATATTGATCAATCAACAGGCCCGCACATAAAAGCGAAGTGTGGCTTAGTTGGACGGTAAACCTGTAGGACGTGGCTTAAATTAAATATATAACTGTGTGAAGCCAAAAAAAAAGAAGAGTACTAATGTTTTTATATAGCAATATATCGCGTTATAGATCGTTCAGTCCGATCTATCAGATTTGCGTAATTTATCTTTGTATATAGTCGTGTACATAACGCAGACATTAAGGTGTAACTCTTAAAGGCTCTATTCGTCCGGCCTCCTTTAGAATTTGCTCGCACTTGACCTCCAAATTAATTTATGTCATAACTTATAACTTAAAACTTAATTAAAGAACTTTTGTAAAGTGCAATAAGATCTAGTTCAATAATAATTCTATTTTTGCTTTGGTGACTTCAATATCCTGACGTTCTTCAATCTCCCTGCTTCAAGGCCTTGTTAATCGGGAAAACAACCGTTGCGCATTCTCCTCGTTAATCGCAATTCCTCGCGATTACATAACTCCCGAAATACCGGTTTTCTACCCAGATGTGATTTATCCCCATCCTCCGGGCTATTTGATCCCGTCGCTAGAATAAGACCGCCCCTCGGCTTAGCGTACTCCTATAGTAATCAACAAATCACTCTCGTGGGAAATAAGGAAGGGCAACGAAAACCAACTGGGCATCCGTATCAGCCGGAATCCTTGCCAAAAGATTACACGAGAACTTGGTAATCCATCACCATTGACAACCAGCGTTCCCCTTCCAAGGCTCTTGGGTGTCCTCACGATTACCTTCAAGGTCCCCCATAATTAGGGACGACCTTCAAGAGCCACCCCCATAGATCGTCCCTCACTATTCCCCATTAAATCCAATCTCTGGCAGCTTCAACTCTTTTAAGGGGGTTGTCTTCATGGGCACGCTCAAAAGCTCCTATAAGATTCTCATCAGGGAGATCGTCTTTCCCTCTCATATTGCTAAATGTTGGAGTTTCACCCCTCACTCCTCTCTGTAGATTTACCTCCAAGTATCTATATACTAGCGGCGGTTCCCTCCTTGCTTCTAAATGGCCCATGCATAATAAGGCCAGACAAAGGAGTTGCTGCTTCGGTTTCTGCCGCTTCGACGGGGGCAAGCAAACCTGGCCAATCTTTAAAGAGGCTAAAGGTGGCTCTGTCCCTTTAGCATTACCACAGTACTTAGACGAACAAAATTTGGTTACTTTTATAAGATCCGTCGTTCACAATTTTTTGACAAGATAGGTTTGCATTCCAGCCCCAATAACGTGTAAGACCTTCTCAGTACCTCTTCCGAGCTAGAACAAGATGGCATCTCCGTTTAATGGAATGACAATGAACTCTGGGCCAACTTGTGGTGCTTCAAAGGCTCGTCTCCTCTCCCCTCGCGTAAGATATCTATCTCCGGGAGACCATACTCGACACGTGAGTCCTACCCACCCTCTCGGGGTATGTGTGTTTTACGATCTCACCACTACGGGACGGATGATGCATTCGTTCTTCTGCTCGGGTTGAATATCTCCGTGCAGGCAGTGGCAGTGCAGCTGTACCTTAATAGTATTTATACTGTTATTTCTACGTACATTTCACCCTCAGCAGACTCTTCGATGTGGAGAAATTCCGCCGCATTTGGCACGGTTGCCGATGACCTTTGAACGCTAAGCAGTTTCTCTAGGGTACTACACGATCAAACTTATTAAAAACATTTGCTGGGAGGTGGTTGATCACCCTTATGGTTGTGACCACTTTTAAATTCAAATATTAATTCATGAGCCGTTGCCGCTTACGGAACTATCACGATGTTACTTGCCAAGGAGTTCAGGTTAGTGGATGAGGCCATTCAGTTCATTGCCTGTCTAGCAGAATAAGGTCAAATGGCGGCCACGTGCCCTCCTGTACCCATATGAATCCGGAGATCACCGCATGGAGCTGGTGAAAGCATGGGAACCTAGGCGAGGAGGCGGCTGATACTGTTATACTCGCCCCCGCCGTATTTACCTAGGGACCAATGTCATCTCACCCCCTCTCTCACGCGGCCGCCTCTCTGCAAGCATTCGGATCTTTCTGCCCAAAGATTGGAATCCGTTGGACATTCCAACGAGCGTTATCAAGAGTTCCCCTTTCCCCGAAGGAGTCACCGACTTTTCACTCAAGATCGCGCGCGCCTCCTCTCCAGGCGCCTATATAACGCTTCGACTGAGTTTAGAGAGAAGCACTGTCAAACTCTTACTTACCCCGACGAACGAGCTAAAGGAAGCTATCCCACTCCACCCCCTCCAGCGGCGATTTCGATTCAAGTGAAGGCTAAATCGATCCGTGAACTCTGCCTTAGTCAAGCGGCGAGCATCGACATCAGGAACTCTACCCTAGTCAATTGGCAAGAACTGACAAGGATTTCCAACTCCGAAGACGACTAGTTCTCCCTCGTATTGAAGCTAGAGGTAAACCAACTGCTTTTGTTGCCTTCACCGTACCCAACTGGCCCCTTTTTGGCAACGCGCTCATAAGGTAATCATAGCCGTTGGCGCTTGCAGATCCATCTTAAATCTGGCTTATCCCAATTGCTCCATTATTTGTGTGCACGCCCCAGTTAAAATCCCCCTTTAAATCACCAACTGTATCTGATCTCTTAAATCCCTTAATCAACCTACCTGATCGCGTGTGGATCTTTAACCCCGTCTGGGCGGCCATTCCATTTAAATCTAATTTCTATGTAAATATATATTTTTTTTTTTCTTGTTAGTAAAGTTATATTTTCGTCATTGTCTTTCCTTTGCAACCCCAACGCATACCAGCTAACTTTTTAATCTTTTGCCAACTTGCACTCTGAAATATTTGTTTAAAAGGACCCCGCAAAGTAAGAATAAACCATCCTCCCTGGACTCTTAACAATTTTACCTTTCACTCTCGCTCTTCAACCCACTTTGGGACAATCCCTCAAAAGCACCCACGTATATATAAATATATTGTCTGGCCATTCCAAGACAGCCTGCAACCTCATCGCCGTGGGGCTTCCACTCCCTTCGTGGCCGGAAGAGTGTGAGACGGCCCTTAGTAAAAAGCGATATGCCTAGATGCACTATAAGTGATGCTCGAACGATTTTACCGTTGGTGTATTACTTCAAATTAGGGCTAAGTTACAGTATGTTTCGAAGCACGTCTGCTACTCTTCTTGTCAGACATACGTCTCTTTACTTAAAGGGAAAATCCATCTTGCGAGTCAAGGGATGCGGGCCAAGTTTTCGTAAGACCACCTTCCCATCCTACAGGAGAACCGCACCACAATCTCAGACCCCACGTCTGTGGAGGAGACCTGTAGGAATGCGAAAATGTATGATAGAAAATTCCTTCCAACTCGATAATATAAATGGCCGATAAAATTACCAACCAGCGACGGACTAAAGCCGGTCGTGAGGCTAGAGTATTGGCGTTTAAATCCAGAGGTACCGCTTTCGAAACTCAAGAGTCCAAAAACTTTTAGGAAGATCTCTTAAGAAAGAAAACGAGGCCAAGAAAGAAAACGGCTTGAAGGACTAACTCAACAAGAAAGCACCAATAAATCATCAACTCAAGAAGAAATCCCAGATAAAAAGAATACGCAAGTCAAGAAAAAGTGAGGACAAAAGTTTGAAGGGCCAACTTAAAGAAATAAAGAATTTCACTCAAGAAAAAGAAAAAAAATCGAGGAAGGCACCTGCATCGAGAAAAGCAAGAATAATATTGATAAAATAAAATAAATGGGAATAATAAGGATATGCCCCCCCTCCCTAGACCTTCGCTACCTCTTTCTCGATATATTTTAGCCGGGATGCTGCTCCGCCAGTATTCATTGCCCGTTCTGATTTCGCTGAAGGCCACCGACTAGTTGTACCCAGCAAGCAACCCTGGAGGATTACCATATTAGACTATTTGCCTCCATGCCTCTGCGGCCAAAGTTATAGAGCACTAGGAGTATTGCGTTCGATCGTGATAGGGCACACTAGTGTTAGCATGAAACCGTGCCAGTGTACACAGATAGCTCCAAGTCCGAAGAGAGGTTTGGTTTCCACGCAGTAACCCCGTTGTTTGAAGTGAGCGTAGAACTACCAGGCGCTGCATCTATCCTGACAGCCGAACTGGTTGCAATACAACGTTCGGTAGGGGAGATAACGCCTTATGCCCGGTTTGGACACTGGATTCTGATCTATAAAAACTCACAACGCTCTCAGGACATTGTAATCTCCCCACCCACTGGTTCGCTTCACGGTATCCGTAAAGTCAAGACTGCCTGGAGTCAGGCGGATGTCAAAATTATATTCTGCTTGGTTATGGGCATGTGAGGATTGAGGAGAACGAGAGCGCCGAAGAGTCCGTGAGGAAAGGGCGACAAGCCCATCGTTTCGCTTTTCACACTGGCTACATCGCGGGAATCAGGTTAGCTATCGAAGATGCTTGGCAAAGAGGATAAGAGACGGCTGTTGAGAACTTATAGTAGCGCATTATCATAACGTGACTGTTCCTATGGACCCCCTCCCCCTTTCTATTACTACGTCGGCTTCAAGTCGCGTTCTGTTATCTTAGAATTTGGCATACTCATGGGACGCACCGCCTGTTGATGCAGTGCTCCCATGTACTTTAGTATGACGACTGCTTTGCCTCCCAGTGTTCGGCACAATTTTGTTGAGTGTATTAGTCTGGGTGATTTTCATGCACGTTATCTGTTCCGGTACTGGTACAAATGGCATCGCTACAGTTTGTCCTTTGTACTGAGAAAGGGTCTGTGTACTCCTCACTCCGACTTATTGGAGGAGGGTGGCCTCTTCCATTTGAGTTCATTTTTGGTGTGGCGCATGCTTCGATGCGGAGAAGGAGGGCCATCTTCCGACCTGGGTGCATGCCTTTTGTTTTATTTTTGTCATTTTATTTTTGTTTTTTTTGCTAGTATTTTTTCGTTATTGTTTGTTGTTTCCGTTGCGTTTTTTCTCTTAAATAATATATTCTTTGTAGCTAATTTATAGGCTGAATTGAATTGCGCTAATTATGTCCATGGTGTCACTTATCAGATGAGCGTTTCTTAAAGAAAAACCTTTATTTTCTATCCCTCGCAAGGGTGTGTTAGTTGTAGCATGCAAACCACACGATAGCTGATATCTGACAGATTACATGCGCTCCCATCATCGTAGATAAAAAAGTGAATATCCTCAATATTTTGAGGGAGGCCCCACTGAACAGCCCATGTATTCAACTTGACAGCGCTATTTTGCGCTGTGGATATAGATATACGGGAATGGCTGTTGTATTGGTCCTGTGTTTTACGACAATAACATGAAAGGACCTCTCTACCTGAGCAAAAATTAAAAACAAAAGCTGTAAGATTATTCTTTCAGGAGTACTGTTGCCACTGAGTTCTAGGAGCAGCTTCTTTTGGAGAGCTACCTATACTAATAACTGTTTATAAACGTTTCTTTGGCAGGACGAGGTCGTACATTTCTTCAACTTTTGGGATCAATTTTACTATTGGCACGATCTATTTATTTCTATTGATGATAGATTGCATCATACGCGATTTTATCTAAAACAGTGTTGGTCCCAATACAATATATGAAACTTTATTTCATAGAGATCCAGCGCACCGGTTAGCGGGCATACAAGTGGAGGGGGCATGGTCATCTTGTATATCGGATACAATTTAAACGCAATACAATATTTCTGATACCTTATTATAGGGTATATGGATATTTTAGTAGTCTCTAGGGTTGTTGACTCTTTTAACAGTTTGGTGTAGTATACAAAAGGACCAAAATCACAAAGAATTATTTGAGTTTTTACGGAATGTTGCTTTTTAAATGTAAATTTTAATGATAAAAGAGCTGATAACGAAGGAAAGCGATTGATCGAGTTTTTAAGCGAAAATTATATCACCAAATGGTAAACGATCCAAAGTCTGAGCCTAACATTCTTGAATTCATTATAACAAGAGGAGAAAACTTTATTGAAGGTGTCTCTGTCGGCGAACATATAAACCCAAACGATTACAAAGCTTTTCGTTTTAACCCAAAAGGCGAATTTTCAAATAAAACACCATCGAGATAATATCCCGAATTGTAGAAAAGTAAATTTCGATGCGTTTCGTATTAAAATGAGAGAGATCGAGTGGAAGGAAGTCATCACTACTAACAGTATCGTTGTGATGTACGATTTTTTTTTTAATATTTATTATGTACGATAAAGAGAAGCACCCTCACTCGAAATTGAAGCTCGCCACGGATCAATAATACTGTGAAGTTTGCTATAAGAGAAAGAAACCACCACTTGCAAAAAGAAAATCATAACATTGTTACGGTCTGTACTGGGTTGCCCAACTCTCTTCACGACCTCAAGTGCACATATGACGTGGCTAAGCCACCATAATCATTAATGGTTTAAATCACCAGCACACAGTCGCCATTACGGCGGGGTGGTTGTCAAGTTCCATCTTAGCTCGAATCGACAGGCTGAGTATGTGTACATTATCACAATTTGGATGTTTTTGATCCTGTGGGGACTATTCCCTTAACCTCCAAGGCATTGGTTGGTCATATTTTTTATTTTTATGTGTTTTTTTCCTTTTCTAGCTTTATATGACTACGCGTGAACGAAGGGTAGGTCTTAAAAGGCAAAAGTAGAACCACCGCCAAGGATGGCCTCGACCCTCTTAGGTGCCACCGAGGCAAGGTAACCCGAGTCCTCTCTGACTTGTGGAGATGCTCCCCTGCAACTAATTCTGTGTGCCCCGCATGAAAGGGAGGGGTACAATGTGTAGCCTGTTACACTTGATACCTAGAGGAGATGTACATCCTCGCCGCTTGATCGAAATTAGGGAAGCCCTACAAAGGGGGTGGAAATGAACCCTGACAGGGCCAGGGGAAGTTTCTTATGCGATTCTCCCTCGCTACTCCTCACCGTTATTTTATTTTTAGTCTACGACTATCATTAAACCTTTTGTTTACCTGCACTTGCTACTGGTAGGAACTGTTTTATCTCGGACCGAGTGCAAAGTAGGAAAGCTCCGTTATTGGGTTGACCTGAACTCTCTGACACGGCCTTGGATGGTTCGTGTGCTTCCTCCTCGTTCCATTTCAGCATTCTTTTTCTAAAACTATTCGCTCAACCTTTTGAATATGTTTAAGTACCCGACCAGCTACTAAATAAAACATGCAAGCAGAGAGGCTTTCGAAGCTCTATAAACAACGCCATTTAACGCCTCCCAGTCGCAACAGACCAGATCTGAGGGGGCCTGGGAATGATTAATGGGAAGATCAGTTTTTGCCCTAAATACCTCTTCCTCGCGTGTAATGGGCTGGCCACCTCCCTGCAGCCGTTCCTGGGTGCATAAGGTTATACTGCCTATGGCAGTATAACCAGGTGACTCTCCATTTGTCTTGGAGCTCCATTCTTTATTTCAGGGGACAACAAGGAGAGGACGCGCCGCCTCGGATCTCGCTCTCCCGAAGGGGGCAGATGAACCACCTCAATGGCCTTAGAAGTGTAAGAGAAGGTGGTCCAAACGGCCTTGGATCGCCTTTCTGAGAGTGCAGAGAAGCGGGCTCATTTTCTGTCCTTCTTTCCTCAAAAATAATCGAAAACCCCAAAAGAAGAACAAGATTAGTAGGGGCTCCTATATCTCGGCGTGAGCTAAGGGGCGGATGGGTCCGCTGCCGTTTCGGCAATGACCAGGCCAAGACCTACACATCCGGCTCCGATGAACCATCGGGTAGAGAAACCAAGACAACGACCAAAGTTGCAAGTGTTGTAAATGAAGTCTTGATTACCTCAGGGCCTCTCATTGAAATGATAGCCTTATGAAGGACCTTTCCGAGGCGGGTATTCGAAAACTCAATGGTTCACGTGTGAAGGTGAAAGTGCAATCTACCATAGATTTCGCGAAAGGGGTGGTTTATGCGAAAGACTCCTCTCGAACTACTCTTAGGAAGTCATCGCCGAAATACTTGTAGACCAAGGAGCTGTTAAGGTCGAGCGTGTGATGAGAAACTAAGGGAGGGGGGAGGTAACTAGAGATCCAATCCTACACTCTTTGTCATGTTCGATGGTGACAGGGTCAGTGAGCCGCGGAGTTGCTATCATTGTCACTTCTTTGGCAATACAAATTCGGGTTTTCAGAGGTCTGTGTAAATTTTTCCAAGGCCGTACACGATAAGTCCTTATCGTATCCATACAAGTGTGGCAATTGTGTAGAGCCTCAGCCTGCTTCATCAAAGCAATGTGGCATGTATCTCCAGTGGAAGGAGGTCTTGGCTTTTCAGGCTGCGAAGCGAATTCCTTTTCATGAGACTAAGAACTTCGTCCTATCATGCTCTGTGCGACCTGTGACGTCATATTCCTACAAATTTAAGCAGCTGCCCTCTGTTCATGACCGTAAAAGGCCTATGAACACGATCGCTTTTCCTCCAATTCAGAACTTTTCTCTTTGTTCTAACTTTGACCCCCCCCCCTCATCCAAGTTTTTCCTCTGGCAGATCTGCGGAAAAAAAGAGCTCAGGCCCCCCTTCTTTCCTTCTGCGTGATAGTTTCATGTAAGGCAAATCGGCTGACCGTCTATATTGAGTCGTTAGACTTACAGGAGATCCCCAACCCCACCCCCTAAAGGTGCTCGTGAGACCGTCTTCGGGGAATTATAAAGCTCTCACCTGAAAGGAAGACAGCACCGAGGGAGCTTCAGCTTCCACGCACTCACCCACTTCTGGAATGGGCTGTTCGAGACGCGGAACCCTCCACATGCCTCGAATTGCAAACCCAACTTTCCCCGATAAGTCTTCGAAGTCGAAAGTGCTTTGGGCGCCTAGTAAGGCAACCTCCTCCGGGGTTATGCCCCCAGGAAATGTATGGTCATTCCCGTAGTGGTCTTCTTTTCGAAGAGGCCCACCATCAGCCGACTTCAACAAGGTGCACTTCCGCCTAGTAGTAGCACGGTTGCTGATGCCCTTTCTCTTGTTCTGGAAGTTGACAGGTAGAAACTCCTTCTGTGGAGATACCAAGATCAATCCCAGGGGCCAAGTCCTTGCCAACCTGCTTGACGAGCTGGAGATAGGTGTCCTAAATGTTGATGAATTTACCTATTACTGCCAAACAAACGCTTCTTTTCCTGCTTTGATCGGTCCCTCTGCTCTCTTGTTGCACAGCCTGAACTTGGGTGGGAGGTGGTCGATGACCTTCAAGTTAGTGACCTAATACTCATTTAAATATCATTTTATGGGCCGCTGCCGCCTGATAAACCACCTTGGTGTTGCTTGGATTGGGCGCGATGATCTGCATTAGAACGCATGGCCGTTACTTACGCCGTCCACTTCATTGGTAGTTGGCCGAGTTTGAGACGTCCTTACCAGAGAAGCGATAAGCCTACACGTGCTATAAGAGCCGCCCGAATGATATCACCGGTGGTGAATTTCATAGAGCTAAGGTTAGGTTCCGATATATTTCGAAGTACGCTCACCTCTCTCCTTGGTGGGAATAGGTCTCTCCACTTAATTCGAAGACCCTTTGCAGACGTGTAGAAGCGAGTTAAAAGGATTCAGGTAAGTTCTAGCAGGATTCCTTATCCCGTTCTCCGGGAGAACGGTACCGCTATCCCAGACCCCGCTTCAGTGGGGGAATCTTTCGAGACCGTTCTCTTCATATTCTCTAGCCGGGATCCTGCTTTGCCAGGATTCAATGCACGCTGTGATGTCTGTGAAAGCCATCGCCTGGGGTGGCCTCGAGGCGTGGAGAACCCCTCAACGACCGGTTTACACTGAGGTAGTTGCGTTTCGCTCTCGTTTTATATGCATAAAGCGCCCATTTCCGGACGATCTTCCGTTTGCTATGCTTCTATACCTAGTTGAGCGAAGGATTTCATTTTTTTTTTCATTTGTTTAACAGGATAAGGACAAAGGGTATCCTCCCCGAATCTTGGAGACTGGCTACTGTGTTTGCTTTTCGAAAACTGGAGAGAGATCACTATATTCAGGCCGATTCCTGGGCGTGCAAATTGATATAGAAATTTTCATATTTTAGACCAGCCTTTTTTTCTGGACCGCCCTTTTTTCTGGTAAGTGTAGCCGTCGCGGACATGAAGATCCTCTCACGGTTTTGGAGGTCCCTTGAGCTTGGCTTCGCCTCTTTTACGGGTAGATAAGATGACGAAGAGATCTAATAACGTTTAGATCAAGATCACTTCAAGATTTATTAAGTAATGAATATACAGATTAGATTTTACATACATATAAAATAAATAGTTAATAGTGAAGAAAAAATAGGAAATTGAGGGGAGAAGAGAAAAACACAGTTTCCAGGATAATGTGGAAATCAGATTTTTACATCGTATATATTACTTTTGTACGTAACATTAATACATTTAAGAGTAATCATTATTTCATCTATTATTTCTAATTACTAAATATAAATATATTACACAGTGTTATTCAGGATCACTTATTATTCTATTACTGTATATCTATTTAGATATTTTACATTTAGCCATATGCTTTTTATTTTAATCACTTTTCATAATTTACTTTATATGGTTAACTTTGGGATTATGCACGCCCTCGAATTTTGTGGGCGCTTTGTTATAAATATCTCCATTTTTTAAAAAATACGCAAATGATAAAATGGTTAATATTAGAACTCCTGATCATTTAAAAACAAATTTAATCACTCCTATTGTGTCAATCACATATTTACCAATCCATCTATATAAAATTTATTCAGCGGTCGATGATACTATTAATATAATAATAGTTTGAATTTCAATATTTTTTTCTATTCCGTAATTGTAATGATGTTACAGAGAAGTATTTTTGTAAAAAAATGTTAGTGACGTCACAATGTCTACATAATTTCGACCGACCTTCGTCACCTTTTCCAATTTGGATTGGAAAGTTTTGCGTTACGACTTCTAGTGGATGTGAATTATATTTCGAACACTTCGTAAAAGAGGTTCACAGTGTCCCTAATTGTGCAGTGGGAATTATTTTGAACGCGGTATGATTAGTAACTCTTTCATCTCTCGCGAGAGTGGAGCTTGGAGCAAGGCTTTTTCCTCAGATCGCCTATTTCATTGCACAAAAGTAGTGCGTAATAAAAAACGGGTTTACTCTCTCTCTCTCTCTCTCTCTCTCTCTCTCTCTCTCTCTCTCTCTCTCTCTCTCTCTCTCAATTTGCAGGCACATTCGAGCTTATTTATCTAAATCTACTCTTCATTTTTAGTGATCGTAAGGCGAAATGCGGCAAAATTGGGGCTTTTTTTGTGTTTTCGATTTGGTTATATTACGAGTTAATTAAAAAAATAGGGGGTATAGGGGGAGCGAAGCCCCCATTGTTAGGGAGCTACTAAAGGTTTGTATAGTTTCAGATACTGATAATTTGAAAAATGAAGTCTAGGTTATATTAGATGAGGATATTTTTTCTTTAACTATTTTTTGTGCTTTGCTCAGATATGGTTTCATTTGATATTATGGTAAAGTAAATAATAACCTGCAGGGGGATCTGCGACTATATGTATATCTTCCATACATTTTCACTTTTTTTCTTACCCCAATTTCCTTACAGATCCCCCTTTACAAATTTTCACCATGATACCACCTCGTTGCTATTGCGCTTTAAATTCTATAAAAAATTAAGATTAAAACAAATTCTTCATAATTTATGAATAAGGTAACCATTGTTAGCCTAAGTAATCAAAATAAACGGCTTAGCGAACTGTTTATTACCAGAGTCTTTGATATTTCACCATCAATGCTGGGTCACGTCACCTCACTGTGATAAAAGAAAGTTGATCGAAATAAATTCTTTTAATAAATAAATATAAAATATAGTTTAGGTCCGGTATTTATCTAAGACATGGGGTTTAAACGGCTTGAATGTAATCAATCGCATCCAACTTCATCGCTTCCGTCAAAACAGTCTTTAAATCCATCGCAAACCCACTGCTTAAGAAGGCAATTCTTGCTATTCTTACAGGCAAATTCATCAGGCGCGCACGGATCTGTAAAGAAAACGACTCTTTTTTATACATGTAATTATCCTTAGTGGACTTACTGATTCGATTAAAGACAGAATGCGAGGTAAGACAATTGTATAAACTTACGGAAATGGCAATTAATTTCATCGCTATTATCTGGGCAGTCCTGAATTTGGTTACATTTGTCTTTCTTGGCAATGCAGGAGCGATCAGAAAGGCAGGTGAACTGAGTTTTTAAACATCTGGCTGGATTGGGAGGCTGGAATTCTGTCAAGAGGAAAATAGTCTGTTTATTGGATCGGATATAATTTTCTTTTTAATTTACTGGCATTATATATTTACACCTATACGAGAGTATTAAAAAAATCACGGTAAATCATAATACGAAAGAAATGTTTTAAGTCGAAAATGTTTTTTTTTAGAGAAATGGATCAGTAGAATAATGAGATCATTTTCATTACCATTTTCCACGAGTATTTTAAATACTTCTCGAATTTGCACAATCAAACTATTTATAAAAAATGAAATTAAAAAAAAAATGATAATATTTATTTGGGGATATGTAACAAAGAAAATTCACTTAGTTGTGAACTAATTAGAGCACTAAGTGCATATTTGTCTATTAAATTTCTCTTTAAGCATAAATGGGTTATGTTGGAGGAATCTCCCTGAGACACACGCAAACAATTAAGCTTTAGTTCCTTAACTTCCCTATAAAATTTACTTTAAAAACAGCGAGATAAATCGCATTCGGTCTCAAATTACTAAAAAATTATCCCTGACTAATCCAAACAAAATCACCTTTCTTTCGTTATTTTTCACAACTTTTCTACTTAAATAATGTCGAATTCATCGAAAAAAGGTAAAATTTCGTACCTGTGCAATTCTGCTCATCACTTTGGTCAGGGCAATCAATCAATGTATTACATCTGGATTCCATCTTAATGCACAATCCATTTGAGCACATGAATTCATCCCCGTGACAACCTGGGTAGTTTCAACAGTATATAATAGGTTTATACAGGGTGTCTATAAAGTCTCTTTACAATTTTAAAAAAAATTATTACAAAGGAAATTGATAAGATATCTTAATCAGACTTGTTCTATTGTACTCAGTGGATATCAATGTTCTTTTTACCTCATTTAATACACTTTGAAAACCACTGAGTACAATAGAACAAGTCTGATTAAGATATCTTATCAATTGTCTTTGTAATAATTTTTTTAAACTGTAAAGAGACTTTATGGACACCCTGTATGTTGGTATTTGTAATATACAAGATCGTATTTATCCTATCAAATTCATATATGTTCATTTTTCAATACTTCTCGAATTTACATGTAATTCAAATACTTATAGAAAATGGAATTTTAAAGGAGATACTCACCTATACAATTCTCTTCGTCACTTCCATCCAAGCAGTCGTTTTGGTTGTCGCAAACCCAAGAGTGAAAGATGCAAAAGTTGGTCTCCGAACATTTGAACTCTGTGTTCTTGCAGGAACCTGTACAGGTCATTTGGTTCTCTCAAATATCTACGTACATAGGTCTCTCTTCGGCTCAAAGGAATATATGCGGATTAGACACCTTTAGTGCTAACGCGAACATTTACTTTGATAGAAAAGGAAAACTATGAAGCTTACCTCTAGAAAGTTTGGGGGGAGGGACTTGTAAGGAATTGCATTCACCTCTCAAAGATTAGTATCAATCATAGTACTTTACTACTACTACTTGATTACTAAAAATACTATTACCTACTGCTAATTAGCTACTGTACGACTTAATACTACTTGGCATTAGTACTACGACTTACTATCATACATTATCATTACTATTATTATTATTGTTAATATATGTCATAGAGATACAGAGAGAAAAGCGCTACGCGGAGGAAAATCGTCGAGCAGCGCCTTCGATTCGGTTCCCTCACCCCTCGAGTCCGAAGGCAAGAATTCTCTCCAGATTAACGATAGTCCAGCGACAACTGACTATTATTCTGGTATCGGCTCCATTCCCGTCCGGCGTAATACTCCTTCGATCCATAACCTCGAGGTTAAGTGTGGCGATTGCGATTGCCATTTTGCAATCTCTCTCTCCCCGACAACTTCCCAAAGCATACCGCTAAAGGTATACTCAGCGAGTGACTCATTCGTGAATCCAGTTTTCTGTGTTCTTTGAATTGTTTGTTAGTTTGTTGGCGCGCCCAGCAGCCTCACGAGTGACCCTTCAGCATCCCCGAGCTCATCTGACCTTGAAATTGAAACTTTGCATATCTATTTTATTATTTGTAAATCGTCTGTATAATAGTTAAGCTTATTTTTGTTTCACCAGTTTCTATGCCAAGAACCTCTAAGAAGTAATATTAATTTGACCAACCGCATTCTTACTTAATTTATTAATATCCCGCACTCCGGGATTTTAAATTCCCTCCCCAAATTTATCGTGTTCCCTTTGGATCGAGCAAGGCGAGCAAAGGTCAAGGATCTGACCTTGACCTACGACACAATATATTGCCATACAGTGGAAAATGGGTGGTAAATAGTCTTCTAAAGGGTTTTGACTTCGTTGCGGTACACGGTTAAGTTCAGAAGACTTACGCACCCTAGAACCTGATAGTTGTTGGGTTATGTTTATTTTATTACCGATTCGCACCTTATGAGATCTCTATCAAAGGGTGCCTACATTTTAGGGTTAGTTTCAAGCATCTTATCCAAAAGTGGCAACATTTATCGAACTTTAAAGGATGAGAAGTTGGATTGGATTCGAACCGAGACCGTTGGATCAGAAGCCAATATTCCAAACAAATTCAACAAAGAGACGCACCCCAAGGCTACTGGCAAATGTACATACTTCCACACAGTTTTACTTCTCATAAATTCAAAACTTTCCACTTAAACCTTCGGCAGCGATGCTTTAGTTCTTGAGATGTTTTAAATTAAAAAAAAGGTAAAATTCTTTTAATGCACTAAAATCGGATGAGGTCGGTGGACTCACGATGCACGCACGAAGTCTCGTCGCTTAGGTCATCACAATCCTGAATTCGGTTGCATTTCTTGCTTGCAGGAATGCACTGATCATTGTTGCACTGAAAATCCCCGTCAAGGCACGGTGCCATGCGGGGTCCTGCGGGAAAGGGGGGGAGGGTTAGAGTTGCAGCGCACATTTCTCATCTTCTCGGTGGTGCTCGGCTACTTTTGAATAATCATAAAAGATGCCCCCTTGGCTATCCAAAGTTGTAGCAACAATACTAGTATAACTAAGTTTCCCAGAGTTGTAGCAAACATAGAAGTAGAAACCACATAACCCAGAGTTGTAGTGAATCACGCTACCCAGAGTTGTCATAAACACAGAAGTATAAACCACGCAATCCATAGTTGTAGTAATATCAGCAGTATAAACAGTCACTACCCAGCGTTGTAGCTAACACAGCAGTATTAACCTGACTATCCAGAATTGTAACAACAAAAGCAATATAAACCATGCTACCCTGAGTTGTAGTAACAGAGGTAGTATATACCACGTTGCCTAGAGCTGTATCAACAACAGAAATATAAACAAAGTTACCTAAAGTTATAGTGACAAGACCGGTATAAACCAGTTTGCAGAGGTTGTACACACACAGCAGTATATGTCAGCTGCCTACAGTTGTAACAACAGCAGTACAAACTACGCTCCCAAGGGTTGTAGCAACAGCGGCAATATGAATCACGCTACCTAGAGTTGTAGGACACACAACAGTATAAACCATGCAACCGGTAGTTGCAGCGACAACATTTGTATAAATCACGCTAAACAGAGTTGTAGCAATAGCAATAGTATAAAACTTCAATACTAATAGTTGTAGCAACAACAGAAGTATAAACCCGGCTACCCTAAATTGAACAACAGCAACCGTATAAACGACTCTGCTGAGACCTGTAGCAACAATAGCACCATCAACAAAGCTACCCAAAGTTATTCCGGCAACATAGGTCACCGGTATAAACCAGTTACCCTGTGATGTAGCAAATGAGGCAGTATAAACCAGCTACCCAGACCTGTAGCAACAACACTAATATAAATCAAGATACTTTGAGTTTTAGAAAGCACAGTAGTGTAAACCATGCAACACAGACTTATAGGTATAGCACAAGAAGAAACTACGCCAAGCAAAGTTGTAGCAAAGGTAGCAGTATAAACCTTCACTGCTTATAGTTCGAGCCAGCACAGAAGTATAAAGGATGCTACCAAGAGTTGTAGCAATTACAGCCGTATCAACTACGCTACCCTGAGTTGAAGCCACAACAGCAATATAAACCATATTGCTCAGAACTGTAGAAACAACAACATTATAAACAAAGCTACCCAGAGTTATAATGACAAAAGAGGTATAAACCAGCTATCCGGACTTGTAACAAACAACATTATACATCAGTTAATCATATCTGTTTCAAGAGCTGGAGTATAAAATAGAATAGTAGCAATAACATCATTATAAAACACACTACACAGTTGTAACAATAGAATACGCGACAATACCAGTTTAAACCAACTACTCAGAGTTTAGGAACAACAAAAAGGAAAGAAGGTACCCTAGAAGACCTTACGGTCTTGTGGTTAGCCACAACATCAATATAAACTACGCAACCGAGTGCTGTAGCAACTGAAGAAGTCTAAACCACACTCTTCGACGTTCTAGCAAACTCATCATTATACACCATATAACCTGAGCTATAGTAACAACAGCAATATAAACCAAGCTACTCATAGTTGTACCGACCATCGGTATGCATTAGCTACCCAGAGTTGTAGCAGCATCAGTAGTTATCACAACAATATAAACAAACGCTACAGAGATTGTAGCAAATGCAACAGTATAAACTACCTAATGCAAAGTTGTATTAATTCCAGCAGTATGAATCGCACTACATGGAGTTGTAGCAACAATAGCAGTATAAACCAAGCTACCTAAAGTTGCAGCAACTAGAACAGTAAATATTTCGCAACTCAAAATTGCACCAGCAGTAGTGTAAATCACGCACCCGAGACTAACTGCAACATCAATATAAACTATGCAACCCAGTGGTTTAGGAACTGCAGCAGTCTAAACTATACTATCCAGCGTTGTAGCAAACGCAACTGTATAAACCATATAACCTGAATTGTAGCAACAACATTAGATAAACCAAATTACCTAGAGTTATAGCGATAAAATCAGTATAAACCATGTCACTTCGAATAAGGCCAAGATCTGTTTAAACCCGGCTACCTAAAGTTGAAACAACAACAAATGCATAAACCACGTACATTGATGGGTAAAAGTCTTGAGACTATTATATCTTTTTCCTATAAGAAAATAATAGAACTAATCGAACGTTGCATTTTTTTTCAGTATGTTTTTATCATAATTTAGAGGGGAGATATACAAAAATTAGAGCCCAAACCCAGTTTATTAATAAATACAGTCGATTGATGCGAGCAGTCAATATTTACAAAGATGTCCATTGTTCTTGAGGACTGCATCAATACGTTTTGGCATACTGATATTGCTCAGTTTTTGTTCAATGAGAACCTGCAACTACAACTAATTGGATGGCTTATGCTTATCAACTGCCAGTTTGATTATCGCCCACGAATTCTCTATTGGGTTTAAATCGCAAATTCCCTGGCAAAGGTCGTAGAAGTAGATGATTGAGAAAATTTGAGAGCAAAGACTATGAATAACCTAAGTGCAGTGGAATACTTACGCTCGGTGCAATTTCGCTCATCTTCGCCTCCGATGCAATCGCCATCGCCATCGCAGACCCAATCTTGACGGATGCAATCCCCGTTATTGCATCTGAACTCGCTCGACGAACACACCCTCCCTGTTAAAGAGTTTGTTTGAATAAAGGTTGATGGCCAAATAGTCTCATATTTTACCTCCTAAGACCTTGTTCCTATCAAACACTGCTACTTACCCTAACTTCATTTTCTTTACAAAAGTTGTTCAACTTCTCTTGCAAACATTTTTTCCATGCAGAAAAAAACAACAAACAAGGGAAAGGACAAGTAGAAATGAAAGAATAAAAAAGGGGCAATGAAGTGGAAAAGAGCAAACAAGGTATCAGGGTTAAAGGTAATCCAATGAGGGAATGATCAGTTAAAGGGCAAAGAAGCTGTAGAGAGAAAATGGATAAACAAAGGAGCATGATGAAAAATTGATCGGTAAAGATGAAAAAGGATGGAGATTTGCAAGAGCTGCAATGGTAAACCTAAGTAATGGACGGGAGGGGAGGGGTCAAATTCCAACGAGAAAGTAGAATGTAACCCCGTCTTTTGGAAATCGTGACCACAAAAGGGGTTGTAAGTTGGTACCTTTGAACCCACGTGTATGTTTTTCCCTATTAGAGTATGGGTACTGGAATACCCACTTTTAGCCAAATTAATTCCGATTGAGGGAATTTGGTGTTTGTTTTTCCACGAATTTAAAGCGCAATATCAACGAGGGCGTATCGTGTATCAAGGAGTGAAGATGGATGAAGTTAAAATGTGTGAAAGATATATATTCGCCACGGATCCTTCTGAAGCCATTGGAGGCCGGGCGGCAAAAACTGCGAGCGTTGGGGCAGGGAGGGCAGATGAGAGGAGGGAGAGGGGAATGAGAACATATGGGAAGAGGAGGGGGATGTAATATATGAGAGGGGGGAAGAAGAAGAGGTGGAGAAGGAAAGAATATATGAAAGGAATCGAGAGAATATATGAGGGGAGAGGGAGAGGCAGGGAGGTATGTATATATATATATATATATATATATATATATATATATATATATATATATATATATATATATATATATATATATATATATTAAAATTAAGACCCAAGTTATTAAATTTATGGTTTAATCTATTTGAGGTCAAAGAGATATATTTATCTATTTGGTATGATATAAAACCACCTAAAACAATAAAATCCAAATGAGACGTGGAATATTTCAACGATAAAGAAGTACGAGATACTTAGGTCGAGAGTTGAGATACAAGACCTTGTTTAAGATGGATTTCTTTCGAAAGAAGTTTGAGGGTCCAGAATTTATAAAGATCACTCTGCATGAGAGATGATCTGAAAAGTTTAAAGCGGGGAAACTAGGGGACGTAATTATAGTTTTTAGAAGTGGACAATTATACATGTATGACCTGGCACAGTCGTTAAGTAGGTCAAACAGGCTTACAAATCAAATGCAGGATAGCGAAGCACTTAGGTTTGTCTCATAGGACTGGTATTCCCATTTATAAACCTGAGGCCTCTTCCATCAGGCAACATTCAGAGTATCACCATCATCCTCTTAATTCTGATTCATTTACCATCTTATCTTCAGCCTTAACTTCTCTCGATTTGAAAATCTTAGAGTACATTAATAAAATAAATCCAAACCTAAATAATTACTCCTCCTCAATTAAACTATTCACTATATAACCAACCAACACTTGAATGCATTAACTAGCCAACCAACCAACCACCCAACCGAACAAATCTCGTTAGTAGTTTTTCTATCTTTAGTTAGTTCATTTCACAACTCCTACGATAAAGGTTAGTCTCTCTGCTTAATTCGTTCACATTTGTTTTTTGTTTATAAATAATTTAATATAATAGGTTATTTTATTGTTTATTCCAGTTACCTTTATTTTTTTTATATTCAAGTCAGTTTATGTTAAAACTTCACTTCTTTCTATAACTTTTCAAAATTACACTGGATAGTATCAATTGATTCTATATATTGTTATTTGTGTTTTACTTTAATCAAACAAATTTTCCATTCTCTTCGAAAAGCAGGGGTGACACTTAAAAACGCTAATCGAAAGATAGTTTTTTGGCTATCTGAGAGAACGCCAATTTTAAGTGCTACCTTTTCGTGTATGTGAGAAGAGCTCCTTCCGAAGGCTTTGAGGAAGACTGGTTTGCCAAAAAATAGCCTTTTAACCGCATAATTAATTGCGTTACTGCAATAATTTTCTTACATCTCCCGCCCGGGCGGTATATATATATATATATATATATATATATATATATATATATATATATATATATATATATATATATATATATATATATATACCGCCCGGGCGGGAGATGTAACGCCCTTTTGAAGTGATCGGACAATGTTGAAGAAGCTAAACATGAGATCTTGCATCCCTCGTGTGCTTCAAAATTTGCCTGATAGAGATTAAGATAGACGATTAGAGATTTGTGAACTTTTTGGACTAAAGTTAATGACGATGAGATTTTTCTTGATAATATATGCTGGTTAAATAAAAATCTTAAGGGTCGTGGATACAACAAGGGGGAGCATTTGAGTGGCCATCACCATCACGATCATTCACACCTAACACTTCCTCAGTTATTTTTTTGTGGGGAGTATTGAAAGATCAGCTTTACCTCCTCAAACCCAAAACAATTCCTGAATTAGAACAAGTAATTTCTGATAAATTTTTCTGCAATTCCCATAGAAATGTGTCAAAAGGTTTGTAGAAGTATTGCTGGTAGAGTTCAGCAACTGTAGTGAACAAGAAGGGAATCATTTTGATAATTTCCATTAATATTAAATTATTATATTCAACTACTGCATTCATTCTTAAACTACTCTCATACATTATTTTTATTTCTTTATCTATTGAAATCAATTTTTGTACAATAAAATAATATATATATATATATATATATATATATATATATATATATATATATATATATATATATATATATATATATATATATATATATATATATATATATATATATATATATATATATATATATATATATATATTGATATTGATATATCCTCATTCTTGAATCATTATTTATAAAACAACTAAATCCCAGTTTAAATTCTGATTCAACTGCTTTTCCCCTTCTCATTTCATAAACCACTCAAAATATTTTCACAACCTACCAATCTTTAATCGATTCCTTCTATAATCTTTCCTCAGTCTCTCCGCTTTTACCGTCCACTAAAGGTGGCTAATATTTTTGTGTACCAATTAATTGCCCCAATTAGTATATTTTTTATATTTATCCATATTTATAGCATCTATATTTAGTGTCAACAGTTTTCAAATGATTTTTTCACATTTTTAATTAAGTAAATAATTTATTACTATTTCTGCTTCATTAAGTGACTAATATCTGTGTCAACGAATAATTGCATCAACTAGTGTTATATTTATCCATATTTAAAGTACCCATAATTGATCCATATCTAAAGTTTCAATAGTTTTCAAATGATTTGTCAAAATTTCAATTAACTAAATAATTTTTTCTAATCCTTGTGTGCATTATAATTTTCGTAATTTTAAACTTGTTCTAATTCTATTTTAGAGACCAGAAGATGGGTAAGGTACCCGAAACGTTGTATTTAATTAAATGAGAAATTTTACATGTCTCATTTTGGGATTTATCTTCAACCTATATATATATATATATATATATATATATATATATATATATATATATATATATATATATATATATATATATAAAGAGGGATAGATAATAGATAGATGTCGCTTCCTCTCATATAGTATGCTTTGAAGCTTTGGCTCCGCTGTCCGTTTCGTCATTGACATGTTTACCGAATTGATGACTTCTCTAGACAAGGAAACCGATTATGTTTTAGGAGTTTCTCTGATACTCTGAGACTACTTGGTTAGGCGCTGTAGGCAAAGACGCCCGCAATTTGATCATTTATCAATGCGGAATGTAAGAAAAAAAGACCCTAGTCGGAATCCGTGGCACATATGATTCTGTTGAAGGTTGGCTCCGCACATTTCAACTACCATTATCAACCATTCATCCAAACTTAGCTCACCTAATTACAAAATTGAAAAGTGAACAAAACCATTAGGAACTGACGATACAACAGGCTTTAGTTGGTATTCTGTCACGAAATAGCAAGTACAAATATACATTTGTTAATGATAGAATAGAAAAAAAAAGTCTTCGATGCCTATTACAACATAATGGCTCCAATACATAAAAGGTATTGCCCTTAATTTGTAAGGATATGGAGGCACAATTTTTAGTTTCTTTCTTCCGAAAATTAAATTAACTTTAAACGAATTTTAAATAAAGATTTTTAAATAAATACAATTTACTCCAAAATATAGTCCATACAATAAAATAAAACGTTCGGCGTCGAAACACCAGAGCACCCTTTTTAGCGCCTTCTACCAGCCAACTCGCATTTGAAGGTACTGCTGTCTGCGCGAATCCAACCTCACCTTTTCTTTCATCACTCGGAACGAACCAGAACTTTACAAGTACTATATTTATTCCTACTACACCCAGTATTACTACTGGGAAACGACCTACACGAGTGGAAACACTGTTTCCGATTATAGCGAAGTTGAGCCACATCGGCTGTGATTATTCGTCGGATGGTGAACCTATTCTGGTCGACTTTGTGGAGTTTGGACCCCACAATAATGGGTGGAGATCGGTGGTAAAACTACTAACTCTTCATATTATTACAACTACTATTAACACTGCAACTACTATTACTAATATTAATCGTAGTAGCACTAGTAACGCTACCATTACTACTAGAAATGTAATTACTAACATTATTATTACTATTGCATCTAGTAGTATTATTCTCTCAAGGTGATCTAACTTTATTATAGAATGGGGACAAGTGAAGGAGAGTTGCGGGCTCTTCAAGAAGCCGTGAGTTAGGTACCTCCTCTACATTTCTCTCCATTCGCTCTATTTAAACCTTTTAATCGTCTTGCCCTCGTTGGTTTTCACTTTTTTCCATGCAACCCAGACTTATAGGTATAGCACAAGAATAAACTACGCCAAGCAAAGTTGTAGCAAAGGTAGTTGTATAAACCTTCACTACTTATAGTTCGAGCCAGCACAAAAGTATAAACCATGCTACCAAGACTAGGAGTACCGCATTCGAGCTCATCAGTGCCGTCCTTGCAATCGGGGAGGCCGTCGCAGAGCCACGACGCCGCCTTGCACTCGTTTCCATCGCACAAGAATTCGTTTCGAGGGCAAAGACCTGAGGGAGGAGCAGAGAGGAGGCGGAGTAGGTAAGAGTGAAAACCCAGGAAGAGCTCGTCTCGTCACATCTTCACACTCCATCGGGCACGCCTGGGGGACGCTCCTCTATCCACGCCAAACAATTGGCAGTATCCGAAAGACCAATCTAACATCCCTAAAAATAACTGTATTATTTGTGTATTTTAACCTTCACCGTTGTCGTCGCAGTACACGAAATTGTTGTTACCCACCCGTGGGGGCACACGGTCAGCATGGCACTGAGTACCTGCGGGTAAAGAGCGTCCTCCAAGCCTGCCCGATGCAGTTTGGCGGTGGTTACTCCATAGAAGCTAGGAACTAGGGGAACTAGTGAGCCCTTCTTTTCTGATTAAGAAGGACTTTAATATCGACCCCAAAATAACAAACGTTTGGTGGATTTATTGAGACGTTTTAATTCTTTAATTTTTATTTTGCGGGGGGGGGAGGGGGTTCGATCGCAGTCTTATTTTCTCACATTAAAAAAAACTCCTCTTCCCCTAACAATTACCCCTTCTGTATTGGTTTATATCCAGTCGAAGAGTTGCGTGCCCTCCCAGGAATCTAGTGGTTTAAGTAGTCTCTTCTTTCAAGTATTCGGGCTATGGGTTTCTTACACATTTCACTTGCATTGACTTCACCAATTTTATTAACACACCTCCCCACTACCTGCAAGGTGTTGTCAGCAATGGATGCTCCACTTAGATTGTTACACCAGGTACTTGGAGGAGAGGCACGTCCTTCTAACCCTAGTGCCGTCGGCAGTCTAAAACTAAATTGAGACTACCTGGGCCTTAGCCTTCCTAGACATTTCCAGTTTACCTTTTTTTTCTGCCGCTTTCTATCAAGCCAATTCCCACCTCTACACTACCCAGCAAAATAAGAGAACGATTTTCCTTTATTAAAATATTTTCAAAAATATGATGAGTAGGTGAATGAAATTTCCATGGTACATAAAGACCTGCCTTTAATATATTTTCTGAAGATTTAATATGATACAATCGTATATTCAAGAAATTATACTAAATAAACTAAAAAATACATAAAATATTGACATGTGCAAAATAAGAGTACAATCATTCACAGAATCCCTTAACAAGGAAATACATTAGAAACAAAGCAAGATTTAACAACGATGACTGTGGTAGGCACTGCTCTTCGAGGATTGGCCTCTACAGTCAATAAAGAACCTACAGACAAAGACTGGTGATGTGAGATGAGAAAAAGTCATCATCGGATCACGATAAACTACCATAAGCAAACAAACAAACGGCAAAGAAGAGGGGAGACGGCAAGCGGGAATTTAAAGTTCCACGTCATTGCGCCCCGACTCTTCCCAAGGACCCGCTCCCAAATGCCTCGATGAGTTCTCGTCATTTTTTGGTCGTCTCTAAATCAGACACATTCGTGAATCGCGCTCTCCTGAACCTTTCTACGAAGAATAATTGGTTCCCTAAACTGTACACCACAAGTGTTCAAGCCAAATGGTCCCGGTATCGTGCGTGGTACTTGTCCCGTAACCGGGAGGAGCACAGTGGCTTCCGTTTGTCCGTAGCAATGGGGAAGGGGGGAAAGGCGGCTCCTCCATACTTTTTTGGCTACTTCGGGCACCTAAGCATATCTCTTAATTGTTTGTTTCCGCTTGTGCATCTGTTCTTTATTTATAAGTTTATTATTAATTATTGCCATTTTTTTTTGTCCTTCGCTCTTTGAGCAGCGGTACCCTCGTTGGCCGGCACTAGATGAGCTCGCTAAGACCAATACACCTTGAAAATTGCATGCCTTCCAGGCCCTAATGCCAGTAGGTGGCTCTGACACTATATACATAAATTCCACACATTTTCTCTTTCTTCACAGATCTTTCCTACTAGACATTTTAGCAGAATTGCCCTCATTGTTTTTTTTTTCTTTTTACTTTTCATTTTTTGAATACCCGAATTCACCCAAAAGATACATTGCTGCTGAGGGCCTTTGATAGTTTATTACGAGAATCATTAACTAATATCTTAACAATAGCACTTTTCTCCTATCAAAATAGCTGCATCGGCATCCCATTACCTCATTCATTTGCTAGTAAGCTACATCAATAAATTACATTAGCAACTAAGCTACCTCAATAAATACATTAATAAATTACATTAACAACTAAATAAATTCATAATCACTGCCTACCTTCTTGTGAGCCGGTTGCAGCACCCATTACCGCAGTGGACAAAACTGAAAGGAGAAATAGGAATTTATGCTGCAAGTTTCTTGTTTTGACTGTTTTTCTTTTCAATAAATTTTGGCTCCTAACTAGGAAATATGAAGCAGGGTTTAGCACTGGAGGCGTAGAATTCTAGGACAAGGACCTATGGGATATGAAGGAAACATTTTAGAAGCACTTCGATGCGGAAGGCACTTTTTGACGAATTGAAGAAACTTTTACCTGTTATAAGAAGGTAGGGAAAATAAATATCAAATGTAAAAGATACTAGATCAACTGAAACAACGCCCAAAAATGAGGCAATGTAATCTTCATCGAAAATGAACATAAAAAAGATTTTTAAAGTTGAAAGATATCCGATTGTTCTCAGGCTTAGAGAGTCAATAGATCATTTGTAATGTGTGCTGGAACTGGATGTGGATTTGTAATGTCTGTTAGATTGTGTAGACGTACTGCAGCGAGACAGCTAGTGCCCTGATAGGTTTTACTAAACTTCCAAGCATTCGAGTTGGGGTCAGAACTGTTTTATTCGTATTAAGTATGCTCTCTTTTTCACTCTCCAATGGTGCCTACGCAGTCTTTTGTGTACAGATCCGCGTTTGGGAAAGAACAACGAATAAATCATGAAGGGCTTACTAGTAGAACCGTTCAAATTTAGGGTTCAATCCCCAGATTAGTACGATTACTGAGATCAACCCCAAATTAGTAGAAAGACACAATTTTTCATTTTTTTCACGCAAGCAACAAAGGAGTAGCTTATTGTCGTAGAATTGCTCATAGTCCGGTCCAATAATTATTCTAGTCCTTGATCTGGAGACACCGCTTTTGTTTAAGTCGATGGTATTGAGACCCTATGACTCAATCTATGATCAGTATATATATATATAGGCTTTAATTCCTACTTAAGGTGCGAAGGCTGGTTAGAGGCGGGTTGTGCCACGGTCAGGATTCTCCCCATAAAAGTCCCACTTGTTACTGGGGGCAGGTTTGTGATTGTTAAATTCTAAGAGTGCATAATACAGGTTGAATAAATTAGCCAAAGGGATTCTTAATTAAAGTCTTGCCAAGAGTACGTCAAAAAGGAGGAACACAAATAAACACACGTACAAAAATAAACTTTACTTTACACCAAAATAATAATGAGTAGCAATAGTTAAACGGGCATTTAGGTAAATAAAGATTAAATATTAAACACGGATTAGTCCGGGTTGACAGCAATTATAAATAATAATATCAGGGAATGACTCAATTGAATCTCTTTAAAAAAGGAGGGGAGGATAACACTGACGTTAAGCGTCTAGATTTATTATGACTCAATGGGAGTATCAATCACTGTTAATTAAATAGGTAATTTAAGAATAGAGGGACACTGGGTTTACAGATTACCATTAATTGTGATGGATTGGAGAGACGACTACTCAGGTCCAGACGGGGTGGTTCGGGTGGCGTTAACACGAGTTCTCGAGGAGAGGGGGGATAAGACGACGGGTTCGGGGCTGCTGACTGCAGTTCTGGTTAGTTCACTCCTAACTGGATGTGACACTAACAAATAGTTACTTCCAGTAACTATTTGGTTGTTCCTTTTTCTTTCTCAAGTTACGTTGAACACAGAGCGTATTCTTCTAGTCACAGACTCTGCGGGGCGGGATTTGCCTCAGGAACTATTTGAAACAGCGACCAAGTTAACTCAGCGGGTCGCATTGGCAGTCGATACGTTACGGCAGCGACTCTCGTTCAACGTGAGGGTTACGCGAGTAGGTCTGGAACACTTCTGGCGAGGGATGAACGGCATTATCATTTATACCGCGGACTGTGTGAAATCGAGAGAGAGAGAGATCCCCTATACGACAATTCGCTTATTGCGTCGCCTTCTGGACAATCTCCATGGTATCATAAAGAAGGCAAATAGAATTTAGGCCATCTCTGTGAGATTGGCCTTCTTTCGTCAGACTTCCTGTCGCCTGTTGGGGAAGTTTGGCACGGATAACGACTTAGGTCAAGGGGAAGGCGGAGGAAGGTGGTAGAATATCAGGGGAGGGGAGGGGAAAGAGACGAAGGTCAACTCAAACGACAAATATCTTGCGTTCCCACCAACGCCTGGCGACATGCGAGTATGTACGTTCCATACCCTCACACTTATCAAGAGCCAATAAAGGGAATCCGATCCTTTCTAGAGTCAATTACAATGGCAAGTATCAGACAGGGTTTAGAATTAAATGAATAACGCGCGAAAATCCAAAGACTTAGATTCAATCTTGTAAAGTAGCCTTGACAAAATTTTAAATAAAGATATTATACCCATTTGAAATGGCGGGGATTCAAACCTCTGCTGTAAAACACTCGTTCTTCAGGCCAATAAAATAACTACTCAGCTACCAATATTATCCAGTTTGATATTCACTATTCATTTCTCTGGGGATAGCTACAATTCGTCACTTATAAAGGTACTTAAAACATTGTGTGGCGGGAATGTGAAGGGTAACCGAGTGGTTATCGTGTTGGCTCGAAGAACGAGGAGTACTTAACAGCACAGGTTCGAATCCCAACTAGTTCCTATATATATAATGATTTACCCTCCCATTTTCTTTTGTCTGGGTGAGTTTCTCGGAACCTTCATTCTTTGTCGCTTGCTACAGTGGGGTTTGAAACTCATTCGCCGCAGCGAACATGGATAGCTGAGTGGTTTCGGAGTTCTGACCCCCAAAATGAGAGGCCATCGAGGAACAAATGTTCCAAATCTTGCCTATTTATTCATCCCCATCCGGGGCGGTAAGGTATAGCATGGAAAACTATGCTGTAACTGATATTTGGAGGAATATATGTTCCCTCCTTGCCCTAACGCTGGGAGGGTATATGGTTTAATTGTGGAGCTTAAGAAAGTTCAGGATAGTTGCAGGTCCTCCAGATCCCGATAGCCTCCAGTAGCCTGTAGGTCATTCGACTAAGCATCTTCCACTCACCTTTCTTTTCCCCTTCATTACTTTCTTTACAAACTTACTCAGGGTATAGCCTTAAATAGTAATAAACTCTTGGAATCAGCATACACTGTCCTTATAAGGCTATCGAGGAGTGGAACAATGGCACACGACATCACACTTTATTTCTATGAAATCATCAGTCCTAAAAACAAAATATATAATTCAATCTTCGGAATAGTTACTAATAAAATAATGTTCAGATGCAGAACACGAATAAACTTGCCCCTATTTTACGTCGAATCACTATTCACAATCGTCTAATGTCAGAGAAACAATTCCGAATAATCTCGCAGAAATTTTCTAAGATGCCGGATGGTCGAATGGTTTATGGCGCTTGCCAAGAGGCCTTAGCTACAAAGAAATCAATGGCTTAGACGAAACCTATTTAGCCGTTAAAGTGGAAACAGAATTATCTCTACTAGTGATACATAGCTTTTCAACCGCCAAGTAGAAACTACCTCTCTATGCATAATTTCATGACAATACTCAACATAGAGCTCCCAATAATATTCCTTGGAGCCCTAAATGCAAGAAGCAGGACGATGACCTCTAAAGAAGTAATTGAACTGGACAAAACTTCAAAATATCGTTCTAAGGAAACATTCAAAAGGATAAGCCCAGATTTTCCAACATAGCCCTTACAGGACATATAACATCAACATTCACGCCGTCAACGTTACATGTGGTGACCATGTTGAAATACTACTAAATCTCAATCAGAACCTGATACAAGTGTCGGTACCAGAGAGAAAGAGCTACAATAGATCAAATTGGAATAGATACAAGGAATAACTTACGAATTTCTTCCAAGGCGATCTTAGAGAATCAAACCTTGAGAAAATAGATGATGAAAATGAGCTAAAGGAAACGGTTATTACTCATGCAGAAGCCATATATATCCCCAAACTAGGCATTGCACACTCCCACATTCCCAATGGAGAGAAGAGATGAGCGAGAAGAACAGAGAGCTGAACAGTCTTTACCAACAAATAGAGATTCTCAGACATAACCAAGAAAGACAAATGGCAGTAACTAGAAGGAAGTAAGAGATGAGGCATCTCATAGAATAGCAACAAGGAAACATATATGATAGCTTCATTAAAGATATAAAAGAAAAATCTTTGAAAGAAAACTAGAGACTAATCAAAAAATACAAAGCACACCTCCTCGATGCAAAATAACATTAAGAAACGGGCAAAATTACAAGAAAATACAACCATCGAATAAAAAAAAATGATAACAAGACTGGAAGTCAGTGTTTTCAATAGCACCTGAAGAAGTCGCAAACTTTACTCCATCAATCGACAATCGAAGAGATAGTTCATGACAACATTAGAAATAACACATAATATATGCCCAGCGCTTGTCGTCGAACAGCAAAGGGAAGATAACCTGGAACCAGGAGCCACAATAACAATTAAAGAACTAAAAAGCGCTATTTATTCATTCTATCAGAAAAAAGCCAGTTCCTTTAGAAATTACCAGGATCACACCTACCAAGGCATCGGGAAATATCATCGAAACCATCGAAAATATATTTTATTAGTGCCTACACACGGAATACTTCCCTGACGACTACAAACTCGCCAAAATTATCTTCATCTCCCAAAAAGCCAAACCACCGAATCTTCTCACTAGTTATCGACCCATATCGCTTCTGGATTTCATTGGAAAAATCATTAGATAAGTCTTTAGCAGAAGAAAGAAGATATAAATGAAAACAACCTTAATAAAAAATATCGGTTCTGATTCCGAAAAGGTAGAGACACCACATTGCCACTTTGGCATCATCACTGAAAAAATTGTCTAGGCCAAAGCAGATGGAAAAATATATCGATATGGTCCTGGTCGAAAGCATATAACACAATTTCCTAAATTTCTAGATGAACAAAAACCTGAAGAGAATTCTGTGATTATTTGACAGTTAGAAAAGCATATGTGGTTGTCACGAATTTAAAGGACCCGAGTTCAATTTGGAAGCTGGACTTTCCCAGGAGGGCTGCTTTAGCCCCACATTGTATTCAAACTCTACATCGGGCATGACACCACCTAGAATACTTAAATATCTAATTCGCTGACAACGTCAGTCAATTAGTTGTAAGTCAACACAGGTATAAGTAATTTGAGGCACGGGCGACATTATCGAAATCGGCAACATCGACCAATTCGAGAAGGACTGGAAAATATTAACGAACAAATAAAAGTTCACGATATTCTCGATCTTAAGAAAAACGTAGCCGATATCTAAGTAGAATAAAAATTCTATCCATACAATTCAGAAGGCAAAGTATTGGGATTAATGATAGATTCATCAGGCTTCATACAACACGAGCTGAAAGAATTTCAAAAGTCACACCAGTGCTAACCCTCCTCTACTCCTTAAGAGTATTAAGTGTAAAAAACAAAGAAAGTATATCGCACTAGGGTGGGAGGTGCTCAACTACCCCCCATCTCTCTTAAACAGCTTAGCAAGAACAAAGAAACAAGCACTCCAAATGTTCAAAATAATGATCTATGCCTTTAGCCAATCAAGTCCCCCCAAAATGATCAAAATAGTGACTACCTGAAATAGAATCATTAATGTCCAACCCAAAACGAAACAAAAGTGCAACCCAATAGTCAGAGAGAGCACAGTTAATCGTAAATCCGTCAATTCGTCAAAAATATAACATAATTTAACGCGAAAGCACTAACGTTAAGTATTATTTTTATTATAAAATCATAAAGAAAATGTGTATTTTTTTCTAAAACCACCTCAAAACTGACAAAACTATAAAATATAAAAATTGGCAATTTTTATATTTATAGTTTTGCTATTTTTTAGGTGATTTTAGAAAAAAAACACGTTTTCTGTATCGTTTTATAATAATAATTACCCTTGACGCTTTCACGTTAATAGCCCAGGATAGAAAGGTAATTGAAAGTGTCTATAAATAGTGACAAAAGTGAAATAATGAAAAGCTCAAAGTGGATTTAATGAATCATAGTGTCACAAGTGAAGTGATCAAAACTAGAGTCAAATAAGAAATAAACAAAGTAAACTCAGTGATTAAAGTGTGTAAAGTCGAATAACTAAAGCCTTCAAACCTGAAATAAACCCATAAAAAACATGCAAACTAGACAATGAGTACAAACACTTGAAACACAATACTATACAGCTAGGCAGTAGCTCAGCATAAAATTTCACAACGTCATGAGTGCTACAGTACACACAAGAATGCTAAAAGAACAAAAGTGGACAGGGATTAGTCGCTCTCCAGATAACTATAAAGAAATTGCGATCACACACCAATAGTAAAACGAAGAAAGAAAAGAGCAGAATGGAATTGGACAAAACAACTCGTGCTTCGGATTCCACGTTAATCAGTAGGCCCAAAACAACGTAAATTAGATCAATTTTTTTTATCCTACTATACTTTCTTTTTCAACCATCTTTCCTCTCCCCCTGTATTCCCTTCACGGTTGCCGCCACCCCTTCTTCCTTCAGCCCATCCGGAGCTGGGGGTGGGTGGTGCCTTCCTTCTTGCCAGTGTTAAGGGCAGGAAGAGGTGAGACCTGCGGCCGAATCGTCTATTTATTCCACACCTGTGTAGAGGTAAGGGCGGCAAGGAAATCTGAAGGATAGGAAATGGTCAGTGCTAATCAGATGGGTCAGAAATATAAATTGGGGGCTTAATTGCTGAACAAAGAGGTTTTGAAGGAATCGACCTGGGTGAAGGTTGCCTCAGGACTGGTTGAAGTTGGTGATTTCCCGGATGAGTGTCGATTCTATCAATTTTAGCTTGATGATGGATTTGCAGTTGATGATAATTTTGGATTTATTAAAGTTGGTGGGGCTGTGAAAGTGTATTGAATGGTATGAAATGCTATAAAGGTCGTTTTCAAGGTCTAAGGTCACCGCAGTGTTCAAAGATGTGTTGAGACAAGGAACAGTCCGTTTCATCGATATAAAATCTGGTCTCAGTCTCTATAATCAAACCCCTCTCATACAGCCTTCATACAAATACTGCTCCTGCTCCACTTTGTAACTGTTCGACAAAGAAATCTCAAATACCCTCCCTAATAAATAACGATTTCCCGCATCACATAATTGATAGAGCAATATTCTTCCCTCTCCAAAAAACAAACAACAACAAAACAAAATGTCGATTTGTATAAAAAGTAAAACGTATTTATTGCGAACCCCATTAAATTATTATGAACCGAAAAATACAGTAACGATGAAATTCAAAAATAAACCTCTTAAAGATACCTCGCATCAAAACCAAATAGACCAGAACCAATCAAAGAATAAGCGTCTACTAGTGACTGAATACATTATCTACAAGGGTGAATAACAAAAATCAGTCATGGAGAGTACCAATTCTTGATCCGGGGCGAAGATTGTACGTCTTTTTATAATGGTTTCCCAACTACCAGTTTAAAACTAATGTTCATTAACATCGATTTAAGCAAACCAAGATCCCACCACACCCCATTTCTTAAATAGTCACAAACATAAGAATATAAAAGAAGGGCATTTCGAGTAACTCCAATATTCGATACAGAGATCTCTAGACGAACAAACCTTAAAATCGCCGAAGACACACCATCAAACAACTGAAACCTGGATGAGTAGCGCGCCCTCCCGACCCTACTGTTCCGAAGGTGATACCTTCTCTCGCGCCTGTTTAAGCCCAGCAAAGGGTGGAAGAAGGCACTAAACGTTCTAAAAACAATCGGCATCAAAATCAACAAACACGACCTAAATATACAGGTAACCTCGCGCATACCATTGACAAAGGTCAAGAACGATCGCGTTGAATTCAAATTAGCCCTCCCTCTCCCCCATACCCCAATTTCCCTCTCATACCGCAACCCCTTTTGCATACATACGCGTATATCATGAAGATATCATAAGATAATAACAAAAAAATAAGATTGAATATAAATTACTAGAAGCTAAATGCTTACTGCAAATTCCTTTCTAAAATACTACTAAAAAATCTTTACTTCAAAGCGAAAAAGAATACATTCTGAAACTGCAAACCTGATAGAAAAATGTTAAAAATATCTAATACTACTACTACAACAACCATAAACAGTCACCCTGGTTAGGGTTTTGCGCTTAGATGTTCTTACCCGTAATCACCTGACAGAAGCAAAATAGCAAATCGGCCCTGAGGAGAGACATTCTGCAGGACAAACTTCACTTTGATCGAATTTCTGTGGAACCAAAGGAAGAACTGGAATGCCACGGCACAGGCGAGCTTTTATGTAATGACCATGGCTGGAGACGGAAAATTTCCAGTTCTTTCTAGTGACGTAATTCACGTGCAAACCAAACCTGGATGGCCTCCATTTTAAGAACTTTGGTCCGCATCACTATACTGTTGCGTTCTGCCTTTAGCTCTCCATATTTATTCTTCTAGTTTACTAAATATATATTTTTTTCTCTTTAGTCTTTCCATTTCCTGTTCGATTAAGGGAGTTTGTAGGTTTGTATCATTTGCACCCTGTAGCTGTTGGTGTAAATGTTGTTATAGGTTGATATTTTCCTTTTGCCCTTTTTATTCAGTTTTCTTCTTGCCTGTTTTCTGCCTCGTCCATTTTCCCTTGGTTACCACGATCTCGTCGGTGACCAGTAATTACTACTAGGACGAATTTCTATATACACGGGGCTTATGGGCGTACGTTTGAGTGCATGGGCTTTACTATACGAACTTATTTCTGAAGGCTTGAAGTTCACGAGAGTTGTGCCCCCTTGTCGTACCTAGTTCCATATTAAAAGGGATGTTTGTATTTACCCCGCAATTTTACTTCCCTTTAATTCACAACTTTCTTTTAGAACCATTCAATTCTAATGGAAGATATACTGTTGTTGTTTTTCACTATTAAGTTTTTCAACTAATAATGCTTAGTATTTTTTTCACCAATTTTCTATTCTTGTCTAAATATTCCCTTGTCTAATTATACAGAGTTCCATTTTTTTCTTAATTTTCTTTCATGTCTGAATATTTTCATGGATGAATCAGTTTCCGCCATCATTTAGTTCTTCCTACTTCACATTTAGGCGCCAAGACGGATAAAAATTTTCTCCAACCATACTGCACACTGTCATGAATTAATATTCATCCAAAGAACGCTGTGGTGTCCGTCTGCATTGATTCATAGAAGCAGCATTCTTCGGCCTTGTCAAATGAAAACAATGCGACTAGTTTAGTTGAACTACACGGTTAGTGATTAATTGCCAGATAGAATTCATATTCTGGTCGACTCTGCTCGGTTCAGAGTGATTTTTAAAATATAGGTTCGGCCTTACTAAAATAAGTGGTTTAATAGCAGTAAAAAGAAAAAAAAGGAGACAAAATAGATGCAGTAATTTGTCCCGGAACCAAATGCTGCGTAAAATTCCCCGAATTTAGGCGGGACACGGATATTTTGTAAATTTCATCTTCAACGCCATGAAAATTCCTCATCGTACGCTTATGACATGGTAGATCAATGCACTATTATGTTGTTGCTTTTCCCCATGTGGTCATTTTATTAAACGTAGTGCAGGGTGAGACTTCGAACAGGGTCCTTGCTCAAAATTTTAAGCACGTTTTTATTCACTTTTGGGACATGAGGGTCTTCAAATACTTTTTTGATAGGAAAAAACTGACAAAGAAGTCAATCTACTTGAGAAAATGAATAGCTCATGTTGAAAGATATCTATCTTGCAGATTTATTTGGACATGTTTTAAGACTCAAAAATAAAGGTGCTACTTTTTAGAGAAAAGTTCAGCTTTATCAGCCTCGTGCTCAGGCTGGTGACACGACAGTATTTTCAGAACTGACAACACTAATAACCAGTATCGGAAGAGAATGATCATTTGTTTAATTTAGTGAAGGGCATCTTAGACTCTTAGAGTGTTATGACTGAAACAATTAGCAGTTACTTTTCTGACATTGATAGGCGAGCAGTAAAGATTGGATAACTAAATCATTTACTGTTGATGAAGAAGTGATCGAGAAGAGTGACACAGTAGCAAAGCTCGAATTTCTTGCCTTAAGAGAGTATACAACCCTGGGAGTGGATTAACAGAATGAATAATTGACTCATTTTGGGGCTAACCTGGGGAAGGAATATCCCATTTCCTCACAGAGAGCTCTTAATGTGCTCATACCTTTTGTCTCAACTGAAAGTTGCGAAGACAGTTTCTCGTCTTTAGTTTGTATTACCACCAAAGCCAGAATCAGTTGAAAGACGTTGATGCTGATATGCGCTGGCCTCTACAGACCCTCGTATTGCTATTTTAGTAAATGATGATAAACAATACCGTGTTTCACATTAATAATGCAGCAATAATGTATTTATTTTATATTAATTACTAATGAAATAATTTTTAAATTCCATTGTGTGATAAGAGGAACAATGCTTTAAAGGTGTTTTTTTGCCAAAGGAATGTCTATAACGCAGGGGAACAATTTTAATCACATTTTCTGGTGACTTAGATTTATCTGCCAATTTCAATTTATTTTTTCATGCTGATTTCAAATATAGAATCTATTTTTACCTACATGCTATAGGTATTCTGCAATTTCTATTTTCTAGTTTCCCCGAAAACTGCCCTCCGGACGGACAGAGAGGGTGCTTGTAAAGGGTCTTTCAACAAGGACGCTCCAGCTTTGTCAGGCGATAGTGGCCATGTTGTTAAAGCGAGATCTCGCAACCTCACTGTGAACTGTTCAGGAGTACTTGGCAAGTCACGATGGAAGGTTATAGCGCTAAACAGGGTGTGCAAATTATCAAATGTTATTATCAAAATCAGTGCTCCGTTCGACAAACGTTCCGTGCATTACGTGATTTCTATCCTCATCACAATCGTCCCTCCGAGTCCACTGTTCGACGCTTTGTGGCCAAATTCGAGGCAGAAGGGTCGATCAACAATCAGCCAACACCCGTACGTCGCCGAAATGTAAGGTCTACTGAAAACATCGCGGCCGTAAATGAGAGTGTACGGGAAAATCCGAGGGAGTCAATTTCTCGTCGTTCACAAGAACTTGTCCTTTCTGCGACTTCAGTTTGGCGAATTATGCGTAGGGACTTGGGTTTGCACCCATACTAAATCTAAATTACCCAGGAACTTAAGGTAAATGACCATAGACAACGCCGTGTGTTCGCTGATTGGGCTCTAGAGCAGTTGGAAGTTGCCCCAAATTTCCCCCAAATAATCATCTTCAGCGACGAGGCCCATTTTTGGATGAATGGATTTGTGAACAAGCAAAATTGTCGGATTTGGACGAAAACAATCCACATGAAATACAGCGGCACCAATTGTATCCCAACAAAGTCATTGTTTGGTGCGGAATCATCATCGGTCCGTATTTTTTGAGAACGAAGATGGGATTGCCATAACCGTCAACGGCGAGACCTACAGATCGATGATAAGCAACTTCTTGTGGCCTCAACTGGATTATATGCCTGATATGGATACTGACGACATGTGGTTATAACAGGACGGCGCTATGTGCCACACTGCGCACGCCACGATAGACATTTTGCACCAGCGATTTCAGGGCAGGGTCATTTCGCGCGGCGGCGACGTCAACTGGTCACGGAGATCATGCGGTTAATGCAATTAGACTACTTTCTTTGGGACTACCTTAAATCGCAGGTCTATGCGAATAATCCGAAAACAGTTGATGTCCTCAAAGTCAACATAACTAACATGATCCAGCAAATTCAGCTAGATTTATGCGACAAAGTCATCGAAAATTGGGCCTCCCGAATACGTTTCACCAAGCAAAACCGCGGCGGACATTTGAACTACCTCATATTCCACACTTAATGCCATAAAATGTACTTTCAAATTTAAAATAAATTGAGTGCATATATCACACACAACTTGTTTTATTTACATTTAAAAATTGAGCGACCTTATTGAAAGACCCTTCAGAAAGCAAATACTTTACACTACATAGTAGTAAGATATTAATAAGTGTTATTGTTCAAAATAGTGACATTATTGTTTCTTTTTCAGGTCTAATGTTAGAGTGATGGCTTCGTCAAGAGGAAATTGCGTTAATGATCCAGACACCTTCTGTTACATATGTGGCTGTTACATGCTAGTTCGTCAAAGGCGCAATATATCAAACTTTGTGATCCGAACTTATAAGGCATATTTTGATGTTCCTCTTGGCGACCAAGATAAGAAGTGGGCCCCACATGCTGTTTGCCATAGTTGTGTGGAACATCTTCGTGAGTGGACGAAAGGATAGAGAAATGGTCTTCCTTTTGGAGTACCTATAGTGTGGCGAGAGCCAAAGAATCATGTATCGGAATAATGTTATTTCTGTCTGGTGAATACTAAAGGGATTAGCAAGAAAAATCGGCACAAGATCGACTACCCCAACATTCCCTTGGCGATCCGACCAGTACCTTATTCTGAGTCTTTACCAGCTCCGATTTTCAGCGGATATGCTTCCTCCGAGGATGAAAACGATGTACCTGATATGGACGTCCACGGATTGGATTCAGAGTCTGCAGATTCATCCTCAGATGCTGAACAGTCATTAGCTCCTCAGTCTTTCAATCAAGGGGAGTTGAACGACTTGATACGTGATATGGCGCTCTCTAAGAAAGCTGCAGAACTTTTAGACTCCAGGTTGAGTGAAAGACATATGCTTGACAGGTAGGTACGGGTATCATATTACCGAACAAGGGAGAGTACATTTGTTAAGTATTTATCTGAGGACAAACATTTTGTATACTGGCCCAATGTTCCTGGTCTGTTTACCGAGTTAGGACTTGGCACCTATAGCCCTGCTGAGTGGAGACTGTTTTTGAATAGCTCCAAACGTAACCTCAAGTGTGTCCTTTTTGCATAATGGCAATGACTTTGGTGCAGTTCCTCTCGGTCACTCTGTCCATCTACGAGAAACTCGTGATTACATAAGAATAGTCATGGATTTACTTAAGTACCATGAACACAATTGGATCATATGTGTAGACCTCAAGATGATCAACTTCCTCCTTGGCCAGCAGAAGGGATATACAAAGTTTCCATGCTATATCTGTATGTGGGACAGTCGAGCCTGTGACAAACACTGGTCCCCAAAAGATTGGCCAGGTTGGAAAACTTTGGAAGCAGGAAGGTCAAACATTGTTAATGAGCCAATCTTAAGTCAAGAGAAGATCGTTTTCCCTTCACTTCATCTCAAACTGGTGTTGATGAAGCAGTATGTCAAGGCGTTGAGCACTGGCGGCACACAATCGTCCATAATCATACGAAAAAATAAAAGCAGGAGATGGTGCCCAAATCCGAAGACTTCTGAGTGATTCTAGATTCGTGAACACCATGAATGAAAAAGAGAAGGCAGCCTGGCTCTCATTTTCTGCCACTGTTCGTAACTTCTTGGGAAACAAAAAAGCGCATCACTACGAGGATCTGGTTACTAATGTGCTTTCAGTATATCGTAATTTGGGATGCAACATGAGTGTGAAGCTGCATTTCCTAAATAGTCACCTCGACTGATTCCCAGAGAATCTGAGAGCCGTGAGCGGCGACAAGGCGAACGCTTCCATCAGGATTTGATAACGATGGAAGAGCGCTACCAAGGTCACTGGGATAGACACATGATGGCGGACTACTGCTGAACGATTAGAAGAGATCAGCCAGAGAATACTTACAAGAGAAAGAAAGAGTTACAAACGCAAATTTTTTCCCGATTGAAATCAAGAAGAGGTCCTCCAGCCTGATGTAGGGTCATTAATAAATTAGCATCTATTTGATTACAGTATTTGTAATCCTAATGTGTAATTCAAGTTTCTTCTCATAAGCAATAAAATGTTTGTGCAAAAACACCTGCTATACTATAAATAACGCAAAAGGATGATTCGAAATTACTTCAGGGCATGATGATAGGCGTGATAAAATGAAAATTATTGTATGATATTAGTTAGTAATATTACGAAAAATCTTTCTTTTAACTTCACATAACTGAAGATGAATGGGGCAGAGGTAATGCACTGACTAGGTTACGATACAAAAGGGTTTGAGAACCATTGCTCTAGACACTTCCATTTTAACCTTTTTGTCACTTTATTTACAACCCATTCCTACCTATTTTCTTGGCCGGTGGCTAATCTTCGACCGGCTTTCGTCCATTCATTCCTAGTTGAGGCGCAAATGGGGGATGGGGTGGGAAGTGGAGGGATGGTTCACCCCTTTCTATTGGCTCAGGTTGGAGTTGTTTTTAACATGTCTGCATTTCCCCCATCCCTTTCTCCTACTCTCCGCATTCTTTCTTTAATTTTCCTTCAATATCCTTTTTGCACCCGCTGGGGGATGTTAGGTGATTATGGACGATTGTGTGCCTTCCAGGCCCCAATATCTCGACATCCCATCCCAGTTTCCAACACCCATAATATGTCCCCTTAGCCCTAATGCCAAAATGAGGATATATAACTATATTTTTCTAACATTTTCGCTTTCACTATCTCCATTACTTTGCACGATACGCCTTCGTTGCTATTGCGCTTCAAATTATAGATGAAAAATAAAACATAGCGCCGGCGACAGTCGGATGGCGCAACATAGTAATGGTGTCTGAAAAGGTTCGTGCTGTTTGGCGGAGCGGGGGTAGGGGTGGGGGAATGAGGATAAATTTTAAGACGAGCATCTTGTTCTGATGTGATATACGCCATGAAAGATGTCTAATGCCTCGTATTAATGAAGTTACCTGACCTTTGTATAGTGGTTTCACATCATTATAAAACTTCATTTCATTAGCAATACGCTATTCATTATTCCTGCGAGTGGTGCATCTTTAATGGCTTATTTAACCTCCTTTTGAGTACTGTGATCGCTAATTTCATCTCGATCAGATGGTACATGTACACGGCTGACTGTTCTTCACTTCGGGGATTCCACATGTAAACTCGTACAAAAGAATCATAACAGACTTTTGTGTGATGGATTATCTTCCGTCGTGGTTGTGGTAAACACCCTGTTGTGGCCGTTGTCTGGTAGATAAATGGTTTCATGTTAGAGACAATAATAGCCATCTGTCGGCATTCGGAGGATTAAAAAAAAACAATTAAAGAAATAGAGGAAAACACCAAATATTTTGGGCCATCTGATATTTTGGACATAAGGAGTCGTTCATCCTTGAAGTTTACTGTGAATAGGAAGTCGGTCATCCTTGATGGTTACTGGGAATAAGAAATCGTTCAACCTTGATGGGTACTGTGAATAAGAAGTCGTTAGACCTTGAAGGTTATTGTGAATAAAAAGTCGTTCATTCTTGATAGTTACGGTGAATAAGAAGTCGAATAACCTTGATGGTTACTGTAAATAAGAAGTCGTTCCTCCTTGGTGGTTAGGGTGAATAATAAGCTCCTTGCTGGTTAAGGTGAATAAGAAGTCGTTCGTCCTTGATGGATACTGTGAATAAGAAGTCGTTCAATCTTCAAGGTTACTGTGAATAAGAAGTCATTCAACCGTGATGGTAACGGGGAATAAAAGTCGTACAATCTTGATGGTTACTGTAAATAAGAAATCGTTTAAACTTGATGATCACTGGGAAGAAGAAGTCGTTCAAACTTGATGGTTACTGGGAATAAGAAGTCATTCAACCGTGATGGTAACGGTGAATAAAAGTCGTACAATCTTGATGGTTACTGTAAATAAGAAGTCGTTTAAACTTAATGGTTACTGAGAAGAAGAAGAAGTTGTTCAAACTTGATGGTTACTGGGAATAAGAAGTCATTCAACCTTGAAAGTTACTGTAAATAAGAAGTCGTTCGAGCTTAATGGGTACTGTGAATAAGAAGTAGTTCAATCTCGATAGTTATAGTGAATAAGAAGTCGCATAAACTTGATGGTTACTGTAAAAAATAGGTCGTTGATACTTGAGGGTAATTGTGAATAAAAAGTCGTTCAATCTTGAAGGTTAATCTGAATAAGAAGTCGTTCAATCTTAGTGGTTAGAGTTAATAAGTAGTCGTTCAACCTTGATGGTTACCGTAAGCAAAAGTTCGTTCCTCCTTGATGGTTACTGTGAATAAGAGGTTGTTCATTTTTGATGGTTACTCTGAATACAAAGTCGTTCATCCTTGATGGATACTGTGAATAAGAAGGGGTTCAACCTTGATGTCTAATGTGAATACGAAGTCGTTCATTCTTGGGGATAACTGTAAATAAGAAGTGGATCTTCCTTGATGGATACCGTGAATAAGAATTCGTTTAATCGTGAGGGCTACTGGGAATAAGAAGTCGTTCAACTTTGAAGGTTAATGCGATTGTGAAGTCGTCCAACCTTGATGGTTACTGTGAATAAGGAGTAGTTCAATCGTGTTGGATAACGTAAATGAGAAGTCGTTCGATCATAATGGCTATGTGAAAAGGAAGTCGTTCATTCCTTAGAGTTACTGTGATAAAGAATTCCTACAATATTTACGGTTACTCTGAATAGGAAGTCGTCCATTCTTAAAAGTTATTCTGAGTAAGAATTCGTTTACCCTTAATGGGTTGTGTGAATAAGAAGTCTTTCAACCTATAGAATTATTGTGAAATAAGAATTGGTTGAATCTTGAATATTAATGTGAATAAGAAATCGGACAAACTTGATGATTACTGTGAAAAATAGGTCGTTGATCCTTGATGGTTTAATCTTGATGGTTACATTGAATAAGAACTCGTTTAATCTTGATGTTTATATTAAATAAGAAGTCGTTCAACCTTGATGGTTATAAAAATAATAAGTCGTTTAAACTTAATGGTAACTGTGAATATCAAATCTTTCAATCGTGATCGTTACTGTGAAAAAGAAGTCGTTAAACCATGATGGTTACTGTGAATAAGAAGTCGTTAATATCTTTTCTGGTTATTGTGAATAAGAAGTCGTTCAACCTTGAGGTTTAATGTGAATAAGAAGTCAGTCAAACTTGAAGGTTACTAAAAATAAGAAGTCGTTCAAACTTGATAGGTACTGTGAATAAGAGGTCGTTCGATCTTGTTGGTTACTGTGAATAAGAATTCGTTCAATCTTGATGGTTTCTGTGAATAATAATTCGTTCGATTTTGTTGCTTACTCTAAATAGGAAGTGATTCAACATTGATGGTTACTGTGAATAAGAAGGTATTTAATCTTGATGGTTACTGAAAATGAGAATTTAACCTTGCTGGTTACTGTGAATACGAAGTCTTTGAACTTTGACCGTTACTTTGGATAAGAATTCGTTGAAAACTGATATGTACTGTGAATAAGAATTCGTTCAACCTTGATGGTTACTGTAAATATGAATTCGTTCCTTCTCGATGGTTACTGTAAATTAGGATTCGTTATACCTTGAGATGTACTGTAAATAAGAGGTAGTCCAATATTGATGGTTACTGTGAATACGTTGGGGTTCAATCTTATGACTACTCGGAAAAAGAAGTCGTTCATTCTTGAGAGTTACACAGAATAAGAATTCGTTCAACATTGATGGTTAATACGAATAAAAGTCGTTAATCCTTGATGGTTAGTCTGAATAAGAATTCGTTCAACCTTGATGGTTACTGTGAATAAGTAGTCGTTCAACCTAGATGGGTACTGTGAATAAGAACTCGTTGAATCTTGATGATTACTCTGAGTAGGAAGTAGTACAACTTGTTGGTTAATGTGAAAAATAGGTCATTAATCCTTGATGGTTAAAGGGAATAAGAAGTAGTTCGATCTTAATGGTTACCGTAAATAAGAAGTCGTTGCATCTTGATGGTGAGAGTAAATAAAAAGTCGTTTAACCTTGCGGGTTATTGTGAATAATAATTTCGTTCAATCTTGATTGTTACTGCGAATATGAAGTCTCTCAATCACGATGGCTACTGTGAAAATAAAGGTGTTCAACCTTGATTGTTACTGTGAATAAGACGTCGTTCAATCTTGATAGTTATTGTGAATAAGAAGTCGTTCAACTGTGATGGTTATTGGGAATAATAACTCGTTCAAACTTGATGATTACTGTGAATACGAACTCGTTCAACCTTGATAGGTACTGTGAAAATTAGTCCTTCATCCTTGATGGTTACTGTGAATAAGAAGTCATTCAGCCTTAGTGGCTAGTGTGAATATGAGGTCGTTCAATATTAAAGGTTAACTTGAATAAGAAGTCATTCATCCTTGATGGATACGGTGAAAAAGAAGTCGTTCAATCTTGCTGATTCCTCTGAATAAGAAGTCCTTAAACCCTGATGGTTACGGAGTTACGAAGTCGTTCAATCTTGATTATTATCGTAAAGAAGAAGTCTCTCAACTTTAATGGTTACTGTTAATAAGAAGTCGTTCAACCTTGATGGTTAATGTGAATAAGATGTTTTCCAACCTTGACGGGTACAAAGAAAATGAAGTCGTCCATTCTTGAGAGTTACTGTCAGTAAGAATTCGGTCAACATTGATGGTTACTGTGAATAAGAAGTCGTGTAACCTTGATATGTTCTGTGAATAAGAAGTCGTTAAAAATTTATAGGTAGTATAAATAACAAGTCGTTCTAACTTAATATTTACTGTTAATAATAGGTCGTTCCTGCTTGATGGTTACTCTGAATAAAAAGTTGTTCAAGCTTGATGGGTACTGTGAAGGAGTGCTTCAATCTTGAAGTTTAGTGTGAATAAGATGTCGTTCGATCTTGAAGGCTACTGTGAAAAAAAATTCGTTTATTCTTGAGAGTTAAACTGAATAAGAATTCGTTCAACATTGATGGTTACTATAAATAACAAGTCGTTCCTCTTCGATGAATAGGCTGAGTGAGAATTCCTTCATCCTTGATGGTTACTGTAAATAAGAAGTCGTTGACTCTTGATGATTACTGTAAAAAATAATTCGTTGTTCCTTGATGGTTACTGTATATAAGAATACGTGTAATCTTGATGGTTACACTGAATAATAAGTCGTTTAAATTTTATGGTTACTGCGAATATAACGTCTTTTCATCGTGATGGCTAGTGTGTAAATGAAGTTGTTTAACCTTCATGGTTACTGTGAATAATAAGTCGTTTAATATTGATAGTTATTTAAAATAAGAAGTCTTTCAACCTTGATGGGTACTGTGAATAAGAAGTACTTTAATCGTCATGAAAATGTGAATAAGAAGTCATTCGATCTCGATGGCTACTGTGAAAATGAAGTCGAGCAAACTTGATAACCACAGTAAATAGAAGTCGTTCGATTTTGTTGCTCACTGTGAATAAAAATTCGTTCAATTTTGATGGTTTCTGTGAATAATAATTGGTTCGATCTTGTTGCTTACTCTGAAAAGAAATCGTTTAACATTGATGGCTATTGTGAATGTGAATAAGAAGTTGTTCTAAACTTAATGGTTACTGTAAATATGAAGTAGATCAATCATGGTCATTGTGAATAAGAGGTCGTTCAATCTTGGTGGATACTGTGAATTAGAAGTTGTTCAATCTTAATGGTTACTGAAAAGAAAAATTGAAGCTTGATAATTACTGTAAATAAAAGGTCATTGAACCTTGAGCGTTACTGTGAATAAGAAGTCGTTGAAATTTGATATGAAGTGTGAAAAAGAAGTCTTTAAACCTTGATGGTTACTGTAAATACGAATTTTTTCCTCTTCGATGGTTACTGTGAATAAGAAGTCGTTAAACCTTGAGGGGTAGTGTAAATAAGAAGTAGTTCAATCTTATGACTACTCGAAAAAAGAAGTCGTTTATTCTTGAGAGTTACACAGAATAATAATTCGTTCAACATTCATGGTTACCTAGAATAATAATTCGTTCAACATTCATGGTTACCTAGAATAAAAGTCGTTCATCCTTAATGGTTAGTCTGAATTAGAATTCATAGATCATTGATGGTTATTGTGAATAAGAAGTCGTTCAGCCTAGATGGGTACTGTGAATAAGAAGTCATTGAATCTTGATGGCCACAGTAAATAGGAAGTAAAACATTGGTCGTTACTGTGAATAATAAGGCGTTTAACCTTGATGGTTAGTGTGAATAAAAAGTGGTATATCCTTGATGGATACTGTAAATAAGAAGTCATTCAACCTTGCTGGCTACTGTAAATAAGCGCTTGTTCAACCTTGATGGTTATTGTGAATAATAATTTCGTTTAACCTTCATGGTTTATGCGAATATGAATGCTTTCAATCGTGATGTCTACTTAGAAAATTAGGTATTTCAACCTTGATGGTTACTGTAAAAAAGAAGTCGTTCAATCTTAATAATTATTTTGAATAAGAAGTGGATCATCCTTGATGCTTTCTGTGAATCAGAAGTCGTTTAACCTTGGTGGGTACTGTGAATAAGAAGTCGTTGAATCTGGACGAGTACTCTGAATTCAGAAGTCGACCAACTTGATGCTTCCTGTTATAAATAGTTCGTTAATCGTTTAATCTTGATATTTACTGTGAATAAGAGGTCGTTCAACATTGATAGTTATTGGGAATAAGAATTCGTTGAATATTGATAGGTACTGTGAGTAAGAAGTCCTTCAACCTTGATAGTTATTGTAAATAAGAAGTCCTCTTTCATTGATGGTTATTGTGAATAAGAAGTCGTTAAACCTTGTTGTACTGAGAATAAGAAGGATTAAATCTTGACGGTTACTGTGAATAAGATTTCGTTTGTTCTTAATAGCTACTGTTAAAAAGAAGTCGTTAATTCTTGAGAGTTACACTGAATAAGAATTCGTTCAACATTGATGGTTACTGAGAATAAGAAGTCGGTCAACCTTTATGGGTATTGTAAATAAGAAGTAGTTGAATCTTGAAGATTACTGTGAATAAGTATCGTAAAGCCTTGATGGTTACTGTGAAAAATAGGTCGTTGATCTGTGATGGTTACTGTAAATAAGAAGTCCTTCAATCTTGAGAGTTACTGTGAATATTAAGTCGTTCGACCTTGAAGGTTATTGTAAATAAGAAGTCGTTGAAAAATGATAGGTACTGTAAGTAAGAAGTCGTTCAACCTTAAGGGTTACTGTAAATTAGATGTCGTTCCTCCTTGATGGTTACTGTAAATAAGAAGTCGTGCAACCTTGAAGGTGAAGGTGCATAAGAAGTAGTACAATATTGATGCTTACTGTGAATAAGATGTCGCTCGATCTCGATGGCTACTGTGAAAAAGAGGTCGTTCATTCTTGAGAGTTACACTGAATAAGAATTCTTTTAACATTGAAAGTTGCTGTGAATAAGAAGTCGTTCATCATTGATGGTTACTCTGAATAACAATTCCTTGATCCTTAATAGTTATGTGAATAAAAAGTCGTTCAATCTTGATGGTTACAATAAATAAGGAGTCTTTCAAACTTGATGGTTATTGTGAATAATAAGTCATTTAACCTTGATGGTTACTGCAATATCAAGTCTTTCAATTGTTATGTCTAGTGTCAAAATGAAGTTGTTCAATATTGAGGGTTATTCTGAATATGATATCGTTCAATCTTTAGATTTATTGTGAATAACAATTCGTTCAACCTTGATGGGTTATTTTGAATGAGAATTCGTTCATCTTTGAAGGTTACTTTGAATACGAGGTCGTTCAACCTTGATGGCTAGTCTGAATAAAAGTTCGTGCAATCTTGATGGTTACTGTGAATAAGAAGTCATTCATCCTAGAGGGATACTTTGAATAGAAAGTCGTTCAATCTTGATGGCTAATGTGAATCAAAAGGCTTTTAACCTTGATGGTTCCTGCGAATAAGAATACATTCAATTATGATAGTTCCTGTTAAAACCAAGTCGTTCAATCTTGGTGTTAATTGTGATAAAGAATTGGTTTAGCCTAATCGATATTAGGAATAAGAATTCGTTTAAAGTTGATGGTTACTGTAAATAAAAAGTCAGTGACACTTGATAGGTCTTATGAAGAAGAACTCGTTCATCCTTGATTGTTACTGTAAGCAAGAGATGGTTACTGTGAATACGAAGTCGTTCATCCTTGTTGGTTACTGTGAATACAAAGTAGTTAATCTTTGATGGTTACCCTGAATAAGAATTATTTCAACCTTGATGATTAATGTTAACAAGAAGTTGTCCAACCTTGATAGGTACTGTGAATACGAATTAGTTCTATCGCGATGGTTACTGTGAATATGAGTTCGTTCTTTCATGATGGCTACTGTGAAAAAAAGTCGTTCATTCTTGAGAGTTAATGTGAATATGAATTCGTTCAACATTGATGGTTACTGTGAATAAAAAAGTCGTTGCACCTTGATGTACTGAGAATAAGATTTCTTTAAATATTTATGGCTACCTTGAAAAAGAAGTCGTTAATTCTTGCCGGTTAGACTGAATGATAAGTCATTCAACATTGATGGTTACTGTGAATAAGAATTCAGTCAACTTTTAAGGGTACTGTGAATAAGAAGTCGTTGAATCTCGAAGATTACTGTGAATATGAATCGTAAAACCTTGAAGTTTACCTTGAAAAATAGGTCGTTGATCTTTGATGGTTAGTGTGGAAAAGAATTAGTTCAATCTTGATAGTTACTGTGAATAAGAATTCGTTCAATCTTGATGGTTATTGTGAATAATAAGTCGTTAAAAATTGATAAGTACTGTAAAAAAAAGTCGTTCGACCTTGATAGTTACTGTAAATTAGATGTCGTTCCTCCTTGATGGTTACTCTAAATAAGAAGTCGTGTAACCTTGAAGGGGAAGGTGCGTTAGAACTAATACAATCTTGATGCTTAGTGTGAATAAGATGTCATTCGATCTTGATGCTTAATGTGAATGAGAAGTCGTTAATCCTTTAAAATTACTCTGAATACGAAGTCGTTCAACCTTAAGGGCTAATCTTTATAAAAGTCCGTTCAATCTTCATATTACTGTGATTTTGAAGTCATTCATCTCTGATGGATACTGTAAATAAGAAGTCGTTTAATCTTGATGGATACTGTGAATAAAAAAGCTTTTAACCTTGATGGTTCCAACAATTAAGAACACTTTCAATTGTGATAGTTACTGTTAAAACCAGGTGCTTCAGTCTTGGTGGTTAATGTGACTGAGAATTGGTTTTACCTTGATCGGTTAATATGAATAAGAAGTCGTTCAAACTTGATGGTTACTGTAAATAAAAAGTCGGTAAAACTTGAAAGGTCCTGTGAAGAAGAGATCGTTCAACCTTTATTGTTACTGTAAGCAAGAGGTGGTTCCTCCTTGATGGTTACTGTGAATACGAAGTCTTTTATCCTTGATGGTTACTGTGAAGACAAAGTCGTTAAACCTTGATGGTTACCTGAATAAGAATTCGTTCAACCTTGATGGTTAATTTGAATAAGAAATCGTTCAATCTTAATAGGTACTCTAAATACGAAGTCGTTCAACCTTAATGGCTAGTCTGAATAAAAGTTCGTGCAATCTTGATGGTTACTGTGAATAAGAAGTCGTTCATCCTAGAGGGATACTGTGAATAGGAAGTCGTTCAATCTTGATGGCTAATGTGAATCAAAAGGCTTTTAACCTTGATGGTTCCTGCAAATAAGAACACATTCAATTGTGATAGTTACTGTTAAAACCAAGTCGTTCAATCTTGGTGTTAATTGTGATTAAGAATTGGTTCAACCTTAATGGATATAAGAAATATGAAGTCGTTTAATGTTGATGGTTACTGTAAATAAAAAGTCGGTGACACTTGATAGGTCTTGTGAAGAAGAACTCGTTCATCCTTGATTGTTACTGTAAGCAAGAGGTCGTTCCCCTTTGATGGTTACTGTGAATACGAAGTCGTTCATCCTTGTTGGTTACTGTGAATACAAAGTAGTTAATCCTTGATGGTTACCCTCAATAAGAATTCTTTTAACCTTGATGATTAATGTTAAAAGAAGTCGTCCAACCTTGATAGGTACTGTGAATACGAATTAGTTCAATCGCGATGGTTACTGTGAATATGAATTCGTTCGTTCATGATGGCTACTGGGAAAAAAAGTCGTTTATTCTTGAGAGTTACTGTGAATATGAATTCGTTCAACATTGATGGTTACTGTGAATAAAAAAGTCGTTGCACCTTGATGTACTGAGAATAAGAAGAGGTTCAATCTTGATAGTTACTGTGTATAAGATTTCTTTAAATATTTATGGCTACCTTGAAAAAGAAGTCGTTAATTTTTGCCGGTTAGACTGAATAATAAGTCGTTCAACATTAATGGTTACTGTGAATAAGAATTCAGTCAACTTTTAAGGGTACTGTGAATAAGAAGTCGTTGAATCTCGAAGATTACTGTAAATACGAATCGTAAAACCTTGAAGTTTACCTTGAAAAATAGGTCGTTAATCTTTAATGGTTACTGTGGAAAAGAATTCGTTCAATCTTGATAGTTACTGTGAATAAGAATTCGTTCAATCTTGATGGTTATTGTAAATAATAAGTCGTTAAAAATTGATAGGTACTGTGAAAAAAAGTCGTGGACCTTGATAGTTACTGTAAATTAGATGTCGTTCCTCCTTGATGGTTACTCTAAATAAGAAGTCGTGTAACCTTGATGGGGAAGGTGCGTAAGAACTAATACAATCTTGATGCTTAGTGTAAATAAGATGTCATTCGATCTTGAGGCTTAATGTGAATGAGAAGTCGTTAATCCTTGAAAATTACTCTGAATACGAAGTCGTACAACCTTAAGGGCTAATCTTTATAAAGGTCCGTTCAATCTTCATATTACTGTGATTTGGAAGTCGTTCATCTCTTATGGATACTGTGAATAAGAAGTCGTTCAATCTTGATGGATACTGTGAATAAAAAAGCTTTTAACCTTGATGGTTCCAACGAATAAGAACACTTTCAATTGTGATAGTTACTGCTAAAACCAGGCGGTTCAGTCTTGGTGGTTAATGTGACTAAGAATTGGTTTTACCTTGATCGGTTAATATGAATAAGAAGTCGTTCAAACTTGATGGTTACTGTAAATAAAAAGTCGGTAAACCTTGAAAGATCATGTGAAGAAGAGATCGTTCAACCTTTATTGTTACTGTAAGCAAGAGGTGGTTCCTCCTTGATGGTTACTGTGAATACGAAGTCTTTTATCCTTGCTGGTTACTGTGAAAACAAAGTCGTTAAGCCTTGATGGTTACCTGAATAAGAATTCTTTCAACCTTGATGATTAATTTGAATGAGAAATCGTCCAATCTTAAAAAGTACTGTGAATATGAAGTCGTTCAACCTTGATTGCTAGTCTGAATAAAAGTTGGTGCAATCTTGATGGTTACTGTGAATAAGAAGTCGTTCATCCTAGATGGATACTGTGAATAGAAAGTCGTTTAATCTTGATGGCTAATGTGAATCAAAAGGCTTTTAACCTTGATGGTTCCTGCGAATAAGAACACATTCAATTGTGATAGTTACTGTTAAAACCAAGTCGTTCAATCTTGGTGTTAATTGTGATTAAGAATTGGTTCAACCTTAATGGATTTAAGAAATATGAAGTCGTTTAATGTTGATGCTTACTGTAAATAAAAAGTCGGTGACACTTGATAGGTCTTGTGAAGATGAACTCGTTCATCCTTGATTGTTACTGTAAGCAAGAGGTCGTTCCCCCTTGGTGGTTACTGTGAATACGAAGTCGTTTATCCTTGTTGGTTACTGTGAATACAAAGTAGTTAATCCTTGATGGTTAACTTCAATAAGACTTCTTTTAACCTTGATGATTAATGTTAACAAGAAGTCGTCCAACCTTGATAGGTACTGTGAATACGAATTAGTTCCATCGCGATGGTTACTGTGAATATGAATTCGTTCGTTCATGATGGCTACTGTAAAAAAAAGTCGTTCATTCTTGAGAGTTACTGTGAATATGAATTCGTTTAACATTGATGGTTACAATGAATAAAAAAGTCGTTGCACCTTGATGTACTGAGAATAAGAAGAGGTTCAATCTTAATAGTTACTGTGTATAAGATTTCTTTAAATATTTATGGCTACCTTGAAAAAGAAGTCGTTAATTTTTGCCGGTTAGACTGAATAATAAGTCGTTCAACATTGATGGTTACTGTGAATAAGAATTCAGTCAACTTTTAAGGGTACTGTGAATAAGAAGTCGTTGAATCTCGAAGATTACTGTAAATACGAATTGTAAAACCTTGAAGTTTACCTTGAAAAATAGGTCGTTAATCTTTAATGGTTACTGTGGAAAAGAATTCGTTCAATCTTGATAGTTACTGTGAATAAGAATTCGTTCAATCTTGATGGTTATTGTAAATAATAAGTCGTTAAAAATTGATAGGTACTGTGAAAAAAAGTCGTGGACCTTGATAGTTACTGTAAATTAGATGTCGTTCCTCCTTGATGGTTACTCTAAATAAGAAGTCGTGCAACCTTGATGGGGAAGGTTCGTAAGAACTAATACAATCTTGATGCTATGTGTGAATAAGATGTCGTTCGATCTTGATGCTTAATGTGAATGAGAAGTCATTCATCCTTAAAGATTACTCTGAATACGAAGTCGTTCAACCTTGAGGGCTAATCTTTATAAAAGTTCGTTCAATCTTCATGGTTACTGTGATTTGGGAGTCGTTTATCCTTAATAAATACTGTGAATAAGAAGTAGTTCAATCTTGATGGATACTGTGAATAAAAAAGCTTTTAACCTTGATGGTTCCAACGAATAAGAACACTTTCAATTGTGATAGTTACTGTTAAAACCAGGTCGTTTAGTCTTAGTGGTTAATGTGACTAAGAATTGGTTTTACCTTGATCGGTTAATATGAATAAGAAGTCGTTCAAACTTGATGGTTACTGTAAATAAAAAGTCGGTAAAACTTGTAAGGTCATGTGAAGAAGAGATCGTTCAACCTTTATTGTTACTGTAAGCAAGAGGTGGTTCCTCCTTGATGGTTACTGTGAATACGAAGTCTTTCATCCTTGATGGTTACTGTGAAGACAAAGTCGTTAAGCCTTGATGGTTACCTGAATAAGAATTCTTTCAACCTTGATGATTAATTTGAATGAGAAATCGTCCAATCTTAATAGGTACTGTGAATATGAAGTCGTTCAACCTTGATTGCTAGTCTGAATAAAAGTTGGTGCAATCTTGATGGTTACTGTGAATAAGAAGTCGTTCATCCTAGAGGAATACTGTGAATAGCAAGTCGTTCAATCTTGATGGCTAATGTGAATCAAAAGGCTTTTAACCTTGATGGTTCCTGCGAATAAGAACACATTCAATTGTGATAGTAAATGTTAAAACCAAGTCGTTCAATCTTAGTGTTAATTGTGAATAAGAATTGGTTCAACCTAATGGATATTAGGAATAAGAAGTCGTTTAAAGTTAATGGTTACTCTAAATAAAAAGTCGGTGACACTTGATAGGTCTTGTGAAGAAGAACTCGTTCATCCTTGATTATTACTGTAAGCAAGAGGTCGTTCCCCCCTTGATGTTTACTGTGAATATGAAGTTGTTCATCCTTGTTGGTTACTGTGAATACAAAGTAGTTATTTCTTGATGGTTACACTCAATGAGAATTCTTTCAACCTTGATGATTAATGTTAACAAGAAATCGTCCAACCTTTCTAGGTACTATGAATACGAATTAGTTGAATCGCGGTGGTTACTGTGAATATGAATTCGTTCGTTCATGATGGCTACTGTAAAAAAAAGTCGTTCATTCTTGAGAGTTACTGTGAATATGAATTCGTTCAACATTGATGGTTACTGTGAATAAAAAAGTCGTTGCACCTTGATGTACTGAGAATAAGAAGAGGTTCAATCTTAATAGTTACTGTGTATAAGATTTCTTTAAATATTTATGACTACCTTGAAAAAGAAGTCGTTAATTTTTGCCGGTTAGACTGAATAATAAGTCGTTCAACATTGATGGTTACTGTGAATAAGAATTTGGTCAACTTCTAAGGGTACTGTAAATAAGAAGTCGTTGAATCTCGAAGATTACTGTGAATACGAATCGTAAAACCTTGAAGTTTACCTTGAAAAATAGGTCGTTGATCTTTGATGGTTACTGTGAAAAAGAATTCGTTTAATCTTGATAGTTACTGTGAATAAGAATTCGTTCAATCTTGATGGTTATTGTGAATAATAAGTCGTTAAAAATTGATAGGTACTGTGAAAAAAAGTCGTTCGACCTTAAAATTTACTGTAAATTAGATGTCGTATCTCCTTGATGGTTACTCTGAATAAGAAGTCGTGCAACCTTGATGGGGAAGGTACGTAAGAACTAATACAATCTTGATGCTTAGTGTGAATAAGATGTCGTTCGATCTTGATGCTTAATGTGAATGAGAAGTCGTTAATCCTTAAAGATTTTTTATGAATACGAAGTTGTTTAACCTTGAGAGCTAATCTTTATAAAAGTTCGTTCAATTTTTATGGTTACTTTGATTTTGAAGTCGTTTATCCTTAATGGATACTGTGAATAAGAAGTCGTTCAATCTTGATGGATACTGTGAATAAAAAAGCTTCTAACCTTGATGGTTCCAACAATTAAGAACACTTTCAATTGTGATAGTTACTGTTAAAACCAGGTGGTTCAGTCTTGGTGGCTAATGTAACTAAGAATTGGTTTTACCTTGATCGTTAATATGAATAAAAAGTCGTTCAAACTTGATGGTTACTGTAAATAAAAAGTTGGTAAAACTCAAAGGTCATGTGAAGAAGAGATCGTTCAACCTTTATTGTTACTGTAAGCAAGAGGTGGTTCCTCCTTGATGGTTACTGTGAATACGAAGTCTTTCATCCTTGATGGTTACTGTGATGACAAAGTCGTTAAGCCTTGATGGTTACTGAATAAGAATTCTTTCAACCTTAAAGATTAATTTGAATAAGAAATCGTCCAATCTTAATAGATACTCTGAATACGAAGTCGTTTAACCTTGATGGCTAGTCTGAATAAAAGTTGGTGCAATCTTGATGGTTACTGTGAATAAGAAGTCGTTCATCCTAGAGGAATACTGTGAATAGGAAGTCGTTCAATTTTGATGGCTAATGTGAATCAAAAGTCTTTTGACCTTGATGGTTCTTGCGAATAAGAACATATTCAATTGTGATAGTTACTGTTAAAACCAAGTCGTTCAATCTTGGTGTTAATTGTGATTAAGAATTGGTTCAACCTAATGGATATTAGGAATAAGAAGTCGTTTAAAGTTCATGGTTACTTTAAATAAAAAGTCAGTGACACTTGATAGGTCTTGTGAAGAACTCGTTCATCCTTGATTGTTACTGTAAGCAAGAGGTCGTTCCCCCTTGATGGTTACTGTAAATACGAAGTCTTTCCTCCTTGTTGGTTACTGTGAATACAAAGTAGTTAATCCTTGATGGTTACCCTGAATAAGAATTATTTCAACCTTGATGATTAATTTTAATAAGAAATCGTCCAACCTTGATAGGTACTGTGAATACGAATTAGTTCAAGGACGATGGTTACTGTGAATATGAATTCGTTTGTTCATGATGGCTACTGTGAAAAAAAGTCGTTTATTCTTGAGAGTTACTGTGAATATGAATTCGTTCAACATTGATGGTTACAATGAATAAAAAAGTCGTTGCACCTTGATGTACTGAGAATAAGAAGAGGTTCAATCTTGATAGTTACTGTGTATAAGATTTCTTTAAATATTTATGGCTACCTTGAAAAAGAAGTCGTTAATTCTTTACGGTTAGACTGAATAATAAGTCGTTCAACATTGATGGTTACTGTGAATAAGAATTTACTCAACTTTTAAGGATACTGTGAATAAGAAGTCGTTGAATCTCGAAGATTACTGTAAATACGAATCGTAAAACCTTGAAGTTTACCTTGAAAAATAGGTCGTTGATCTTTGATGGTTACTGTGAAAAAGAATTCGTTTAATCTTGATAGTTACTGTGAATAAGAATTTGTTAAATTTTGATGTTTATTGTTAATAATAAGTCGTTAGAAATTGATAGGTACTGTGAAAAAGAAGTCGTTCGACCTTGATAGTTACTGAAAATTAGATGTCGTTCCTCCTTGATGGTTATTCTGAATAAGAAGTCGTGCAACCTTGATGAGGAAGGTGCGTAAGAACTAATACAATCTTGATGCTTAGTGTGAATAAGATGTCATTTGATCTTGATGCTTAATGTGAATGAGAAGTCGTTAATCCTTGAAGATTACTCTGAATACGAAGTCGTTCAACCTTAATGGATACTGTGAATAAGAAGTCGTTCAATCTTGATGGATACTGTGAATAAACAAGCTTCTAACCTTGATGGTTCCAACGAATAAGAACACTTTCAATTGTGATAGTTACTGTTAAAACCAGGTCGTTCAGTCTTGGTGGTTAATGTGACTAAGAATTGGTTTTACCTTGATCGTTAATATGAATAAGAAGTCGTTCAAACTTGATAAGTACTGTAAATAAAAAGTCGGTAAAACTTGAAAAGTCGTGTGAAGAAGAGATCGTTCAACCTTGATTGTTACTGTAAGCAAGAGGTGGTTCCTCCTTAATGGTTACTGTGTATACGAAGTCTTTTATCCTTGATGGTTACTGTGAATACAAAGTCGTTAAGCCTTGATGGTTACCTGAATAAGAATTCATTTAACCTTGATTGTTAATTTGAATAAGAAATCGTCCTATCTTAATATGTACTTTGAATACGAAGTCGTTCAACCTTGATGGCTAGTCTGAATAAGAAGTCGTTCGATTTTGATGGCCACTCTGAAAAGGAAGTTTTTCATTCTTTAGAGTTACTGTGAATATGAATTAAATCAACATTGATTGCTAGTCTGAATAAGAAGTCGTTCAATTTACAAAGTTACTCTAAATTACAATTCCTTTATCTTTTATACTTACCGAAAATAAGAAGTCGTTAACCTTAATGGTTACTGTGAATAAGATGTCCTATAACCTTGCTGATTTCTGTGAATTCAAGCTCATTCATCCTCGATCGTTACTGTGAATAACAAGTGGATAAAGCTTAATTGTTGCTATGAATAAGAAGTGTTTAAAACTCGATAGATACTGGAAATAGGAAGTCGTTCAATCTTGATATTTACTCTAAATAAGAATTCGTTTAAACTTAATAGGTACTCTGAATAAGAAATGGTGAATATAAACTTGTTCAATCTTGATGTTTACTGGGAATCAGTAGTTGAACCTTGATGGTTACTGTTAATAATAAGTGAATATGAATGAGAACACGTTTAATTTGATGCTTACTGGAAATATGAAGTCGTTCAACCTTGAGGGATACTGTGAATAAGAAGCCGTTAAACCTTGATGATTATTTTGAATAAGAAGACATTCAACCTTGAAGGTTACTGTAAATAAGAATTCGATTATCCTTGATGGACACTTTGAATATGAACTCGTTCAATCCTGATGTTTACTGGGAATAAGAAGTTGAACCTTGATGGTTACTGTTAATTATAAGTCGTTAGATCTTGATGGGTATTGTGAATAAGAAGTCGCTCAATCTTGATGGTTACTGTGAAAACGAACTCGTTCAACCTTTCTGGGTTACTGTCAATAAAAAGTTGTTCAATCTTTATGGTTATTGTGAATAAGAAGTCGTTCAACGTCGAAAGTTACGCTGAATAATAAATCCTTCAATCTTGATGTTTACTGTAAATCAGAAGTCTTTCAATATTGATTGTTAGTATGAATAAAATTAGATCGATATTGATGGTTAATGTGAATCAGAAGTCGTTCTGTCTTGATGATTACGGAGAATAAGAAATGGTTCAATCTTGATGGTTAGTATGAATAAGAACTGGCTAGATTTTGATGGTTACTGTGAATAAGAAGTCATTTAACCTTGATGGTTAGTGTGATTAAGAAGTGGTTCAATCTTCATGGTTACTGTGAATTTTGAAATCCTTCAAACTTTATGGTTACTGTGAATAAGATTTACTTCAATCTTGATGGTCTCTGTGAATAAGTATTCGTTCGATCTATATAGTTACTCTGAGTAAGAATTCGTTCATCTTTGATGATTGCTGTGAATAAGATGTCGTTTAACTTTAATGGTTACTGTGAAGAAGAATCGTTAAATCTTGATGGTTACTGTGAATAAGATCTCCTACACCCTAGCTGGATACTGTGAATCCAAGTTCATTCATATTTGAAGGTCACTGTGAATAAGAAGTGCTTAAATATTGATGGTAACTGTCAATAGGAAGTCGTTCAACCTTGATGGTTAGTATGAATAGGAACTTGTTTAACGTTCATGGTTTCTGTGAATAAGAAATCGTTCCTCCTTGAAGATTAGTGTGAATAAGAGGTCGGTGAACCTTTTTGGTTACGGTGAATAAGAAGTCATTCATCCTTGATGGTTAGTGTGTATAATATGTGGTTCAATTTTGATGGTTAGCGAGAATAAGAATTCGTCCAATTTTGAGGGCGACTGTGAATAAGAAGTCGTTCAATCGAAATGGTTACTCTAAATTAGAATTCATTCATCTCATATGGTTACTGTAAACAAGAACTAATTCAAACCCTGATAGTTCCTGTGAATATAAAGTCGTTCGATCTTGATGTTTACTATTCATAAGAATTCGTGCAATCTTGATGCTTACTCTAAATAAGAAGTCGTTGAAACTTGAGGGACACTGTGAATAAGAATGCCTTTAAGCTTGATGATTACTGTGAACAAGCCTTCGTTCAATTTTGATTGTAAGTATGAATAAGAAGTTTTTTTGGTATTGATGGTTACTGTTTATATGATGTCGTTTAATTTTCTTGTTACTCGGAATAAGAAGTCGTTCAATCTTGATAGTTACTGATAATAAAAAGTCGTTCAACCTTGAGTGTTACATTAAATAAGAAGTCGTTCAACTTTGATGGATACTATGAAAAATAAGTCATTCGAACCATGAGGGTTACTGTAAATATGAATTCGTTCAATCTTGTTGGTTACTGAGAATAAGAGCTCGTTCAATTTTGACGGTTACTGTAATAAGAAGTCGTTTAATCTTGATAGTTACTGTGAATAAGAAGTCTGTCAATATTGACGGTTACTGTAATAAGAAGTCGTTCAACCTTAATCTTTACTGTGAATAAGAGGTTGTTCAAACCTTGATGGTTACTGTGAATAATAAGTAATTCTTTCTTGATGGTTATGGTGAATAGGAATTCGTTCGCCTTTGATGGTTACTGGGAATAAGAAGTCGATTAACCTTGATGATTATTATGAATAAGAATAAGTTCAATCCTGAAGGTTACTGTGAATAATAGGTATATCGTCCTTGATGTTTACTGTGAATAGGAAGTCGTTCAATCTTAAGAGTTACTGTAAATAAGAAGTCGTTCAAACTTGATAGATACTGTGAATAACAACTCGGTAAATCTTGATAGTAACTGTGAATAAGAATTCGTTCAATCTTGAAGATTACTTTGAATAAGAAGCCGTTCGATATTGATTGTTAGTGTTTATAACATGTCGTTTGATCTTTTTGGTTACTGTGAATAAGATTTAGTTCAATCTTGATGGATACTGTAAGTCAGAAGTCGGTGGATCTTGATAGCTAAACTGATTAAGAAGTCGTTCAATTTTGATGGTTACTGTGAATGAGAAATCGGTCAAACCTAATGGTTACGGTCAATATAAAGTCGTTCAACCTTGATGGTTACTGTAAAATAGAAGTTGTTCAAACCTTTATGGTTACTGTGAATAAGAAGTTGTTCGATCTTGATAGTTACTGTGAATAAGAAGTCGTTCCATCTTGATGTTTTCTGTGAATAAGAAGTTGTTTGATCTTGGTGGGTGCTGTGAATAAGAAGTCGTTGATCCTGGAAGGTTACTGTCAATAATATGCCGTTCAATCTTGATGCTTACTGTGATTAAGAAGTCGTTCAAGCTTGATGGATACTCTAAATAAGAAGTCGGTTAACCTTGATGATTATTGTGAATAAGAAGACATTCAATCCTGAAGGTTACTGTGAATAATAGGTCTATCGTCCTTGATGGTTACTCTGAATAGGAAGTCGTTCAATCTTGAGAGTTACTGTGAATAACAACTCGTTTAATCTTGATAGTAACTGTGAATAAGAATTCGTTCAAGCTTGAAGATTACTGTGAATAAGAAGTCATTTGATATTGATGGTTAGTGTGTATAACATGTCGTTTAATCTTTTTGGTTACTTTGAATAAGAAGTCGTTTAATCTTGATAGTTACTGTAAATAAGAAGTCGTTTAACCTTGAGGGTTAGTGCGAATATGAAGTGGTTCAATCTTGATGGTTATTATGAATAAGATTTCGTTCATTTTTTATGGCTACTGTGAATAAGAATAGTTTAATCTTGATGGGAACTGTGAATAAGAAGTCGTTCGATCTTGATGGATACTCTGAATAAGAAGTCGTTCAATTTAGATGGTTCCGATGAATAAGAATTCGTTTATATTTGATGCTTACCCTGAAGAAAAGTCCTTTAACCTTAATGGTTAGTGTGGATATGAAGTCGTTCAATCTCGATGGTTCCTGTGAATAAGATGTCCTACAACCTTGCTGGTTCCTGTGCATTCAGGTACGTTCATCCTTGATCGTTACTGTAAATAACAAGTGGTTAAATCTTGATGGTTTCTCTGAAGATGATTCGTTTAACCTTGATGGTTGCTGTGAATGAGAAATCGTTCAAACCCTGAGGGTTACTGTGAATATGACATCATTCGATTTAATGGTTACTGCTTATAAGAAGTCGTCCAATCTTGATAGTTACTGTGAGTAAAAAGGCATTGAATGTTGATGGTTACTCTAAACAAGAAGTCGGTCAAACCTAATGGTTACGATCAATATGAAGTCGTTCAACCTTGAAGGTTACTGTGAATAAGAATTCGTTCGGTCTTGATGGATACTGCGAATAAAAAGTCGTTCATCCTTGAAGGTTAATGTGAATAATAAGTCGTTCAATCTTTATGCTTATTGTGATCTAGAATTTGTTCATACATGATGGATACTCTGAATAATAAGTCGTTCATCCTTGATGATTAATTTGAAAAAGAATTTGTTCGATCTTGATGGCTACTGTGAATAAGAAGTCGGTTAAACTTAATGATTATTGTGAATAAGAAGACGTTCAATCGTGAAGGTTACTGGGAATACTAATTCGTTAAACCTTGATGGTTACTGTGAATAACCATTCTTTTAATCTTGATGACTATTGGAATAAGAACTCGTTCGCTCTTGATGGTTAATTTTAAATAAGAAGTCGATCATCTTTAGTGGTTACTGTGAATAATAAGTCGTTCTTCCTTGATGAGTAATCTGAATAAGAAATCGTTCAATCTTAATGGTTACTGTGAATAAGAAGTCGGTCAAGCTTGAAGGTTACTGTGAATAAGAAGTCGTTCAATCTTGCTTGTTACTGGCAATAATAATTCGTTAAACCTTGATGGTTACTGTGAAAAAGAATTTATTTAATCTTGACGACTATTGGAATAAGAACTCGTATGCTCTTTATGGTTACTTTTTATAAGAAGTCGTTCAATCTTAATGGATGCTCTTAATTACAATTCGTTTAATCTTAAGATTTATGATGAATAAGAAGTCGTTCAGCCTTGAGGGTTACTGTGAAAAAGAAGTTGTTCAAAGCTTGATGGTTACTCCTGCTGGTTACTGTGAAAAAGAAATCCTTCAATCTTGATGGTTACTGTGAATAGGAAGTCGTTAAACCTTGGTCGTTACTGTGAATATGAAGTTTAACCTTTATGTTTACTACGAGTAAGAACTCCTTTATTCATGATGGTTACTGGGAATATGAAGTCGTTCAACCTTGATGGTTACTGTGAATATGAATTGGTTAAATCTTGATGGTTACTGTGAATAGGAATTCGTTCAAGCTTGATGTTTAATGTAAATAAGAAATCATTTAACCCTGATGGTTATTGTGAATGAGAATTCGTTCAAAATAGAGGTTCTTCCAATAAGACCTAGTACATCCTTGATGGTTAGTCTGAATAAGAGGTCGTTAATCCTTGATTGTTACTGTGAATAAGAGGTCGTTCAATCTTGATGGTTACTGTAAAAAGAAATCGTTAAACTTTAAAGGTTACTTCGAATAAGAAGTCTTGCAATCGTGATGGTTACTGTGAAAAAGAAGTTAAACTTTGAGGGTTACTGCGAATAAGAAGTCTTTCAATCTTGATTGTTATGGTGAATAAGAAGTCCTGAAACTTGATGCTTTCGCTGAAAAAGAAGTCGTGCAAACTTGATAGGTACTGTGAATAAGAAGTCGTTCGATCTTGTTGCATACTGTGAATAAGAATTCGTTAAATCTTGATGGTTACTGTGAATAAGAAAACATTCATCTTTGAAGCTTAGTGTGAACAAGAACTCGTTCAATTTGATGCTTACTGTAAATAAGAAGTCGTACAACCTTAGGGATATTGAGAATAAGAAGTCATTTATCCTTGATGATTATTGTGAATAAGAGGACGTTTAATCTTGAAGGTTACTGTGAATAATAAGGAGATCATACTTGATGGTTATTGTGAAAAAGAAGTCGTTCAACCTTAATAGTTACTGTGAATAGCTAGTTGTTCAACCTTGATAGTTACTGCGAAAAAGAAGTCTTTCAAAACCTGATAGTTACTGTGAATATGAAGTCGTTCGATCTTGATCGTTACTGGGAAAAAGAAGGACTTCAAACTTTATGGTTACACTGAATAAGTGGTCGTTCGATCTTGAGGGTTACTGTGAATAAGAAGTCGTTCAATGTTGATGGTTACTGGGAAAAAGAATTGTTTCAACCTTGATGGTTAGTGCGAATAAGAATTCGTTCAAACTTGATGGTTACTGCGAATAAGAAGTCGTTCAACTTTGATCCTTACTGTGAATAATCAGTCGTTCAATATTGAGGGTTACTGTGAATAGAAAGTCGTTCAATCTTGATGGTTACTCTGAATAAGACGTGGTTCAATCTTAATGTTACAGTGAATAAGAAGTCGTTCAAATTCGGCTACTGTGAATAAGAAGTTGTTCTATCTTGATGGTTACTGCTAATAAGAGGTCGTTCAACTTCGATCATTACTGTGGATCATAATTCGTTCAATCTTGATGATTACTGTGAATAAGAAGTCATTCAATCTTGAAGCTTACTATGACTAAGAAGTTGTTCGATCTTTTGGGTTACTCTTTATAAGCTTTCGTTTAATCTTGTTGGTTAGTGACAAAAAGAATTCGTTCAATCTTGATAGTTACTGTGAATAAGAACTCGTTCAACCTTGAGGATTAGAGTGAATAAGAAGTCGTTCAACTTTGAATAACAATTCGTTGAATTTTAATGCTTACTGGGTATAACAAATCGTTCGATCTTGATGGTTACTGTTTATAAGAATTCATTAAATCTTGATGGTTACTGTGAATAAGAACTGGTTAAACCTTGATTGTTACTGTAAATAAGAATAAATTTAATCTTTTTGGTTACTGTGAATAAGTAGTCGTTCGATCATGATGGCTACTCTGATAAAAAAGTCGTTGATTCTAGATGGTTACTCTAAATAAGAATTCATTCATCTTTGATGTTTACTCTGAATAAGAATTCATTTAACTTTAATGGTTACTGTGAATAAGCAGTCATTCAATCTTGCTGCTTACTATGAATAATAAGTAGTTTAATCTTGATGGTTACTGTAAATAAGAAGTCGTTTAATCTTGATGGTAACTGCAAATAAGAAGTCTTTTAATCTTTATGGTTACTGTGAATATGATTCGTCAATCTCGATGGCTACTCTGAATATGAAGTCGTTTATCCTTGATGGTTACTGTGAATAAAAGGTTGTTCTTCCTTGCTAGTTACTGTGAATAAGAAGTCGTTCATCTTTGAAGGTTAATGTGAATAAGTTGTTAGCTATCTTGATGGTTACTGTGAATAAGAATTCGTCTAATCTTGATGGCTACTGTGAATAAGAAGTCGTTTAATCTAGATGCTTACTCTGAATAAGAATTCGTTCATCTTTGATTGTTACTGTGTATAAGAGGTCATTCATTCTTGAGAGTTACTATGAATAAGATAGGGTTAAATTTTAATGGTTACTGTGAATAGGACGTCGTTCAACCTTGATTTTTAGTGTGAATAAGACGTCGTTTAACCTTCATGGTTGCTGCGGATAAGAAGTCGTTTAATCCTGCTGGTTACTGTGAATAAGAAGTTGTTCTACCTTGATGGTTGCTGTTAATAGGAAGTCGTTCAATCTTAAAGTTGACTGTGCATAATAAATCGTTTAATCTTGATGGTTACTGTGAATAATAACTAGTTCAATCTTTATTGTTACTTTGTATAAGATTCGTTCAATCTCGATAGTTACTGTCAATAAGAAGCTTTTTAATCTTGATACTTACTATGAATAAGAATTCCTTCAATCTTGATGGTTACTGTAAATAAGAAGGCGTTCAATTTTTATAGTTACTATGAAGTTGATCTTGATGGTTACTGTGAATAAGAACTCGTTCAACCTTGATGGTTACTGTAAATAAGAAGTCGTTCCACCTTGATGGTTACTGTGAGTAAGAAGTCGTTCTACCTTGATGGTTACTCTGAATAAGAAGTTGTTCATTCTTGTTGGTTATTATGAATAAGAAATCGTTCAATCTAGGTGGTTTCTGTGAATAAAAATTCGCCCAATCTTGATGGTTACTGGAAATGAGTTCACCATTGATTGTTACTGTAAATAATCGCGTTCTGGATTGAGATTGAGCTTTTAGCGATACTAATTAAAAAATTAAGCGTATATATAGGAAAAAAATTGAATAAACACGGTGTTCGGGCCAAATTTTACGATTTTTAATGATTCCTTTTTCCAGGAACATTTCCATGTGTCGCCTGCATTGAATGGCGTTGGAGAAGATACAAGAGTAAAGTTTTAGTTGAGGAAAGGTTAGTTAACATGGAAGACTGGAAGCCATCTGAATATTGTAAGAATTACATGTATCATGATGATTCCAGACGGGTATCAAAATGACGACGTTGTGACTGCTCTTCAATGCTATCTCAACACTGTAAAGGATCAAAGACGTGACACGGACAGCTTTAACGGAGATTACAAAGCCGTGGCTAGAACAAAGGGACACAGTAGGCGTTCTGACTGTGTCTGCGAGCCAGAATTCATAAAACAACTGAAGTATAAGGTGACGGAAGAGCTAAGCAAGGGAATCCAGCCTTTGGCGAGAGAAATGGGTTTTCTAGTCACAATCAAGAAGCTAGCCTTGAATGAGGACCTTCACTACCACTCCTCCTAAAAGCGCAAGGGACAAATTCTGATAGCCGAGACCAAAGAGAACCGTTTGACGAATTCAAAGAAGCTCCTGAAGCAGCTGAACCATCCTGTTGAGCAGGAAACGATCCTGTTCTTCTCAAACGAAAAGAACTTTTGCCAAGAGCAGTTACACAATACCGAGAACAACATATGGTTTGCCTACAATCCATGCGACGTTACATAAATCATGAAGTCCAAGTGCCCCCCCTCCACCAACTCTGATGGTCTTTGGCTAGGTCTTCAGTCAGGGTGATGTTATGCTGCGTTACATCTTTGAGCAGGATTTTAGGCACAATTCAGATGGCTATGCGGAGCTATGGAGACTGGTCAATCCCTAGCTATAAATAGTTGCTGCTGGAAGGCCATACCTCTGGAAAGAGTCAAAGTGGTTGTCGGAAAATTTCTACGACTTCACCAGTACCACTTTCTGGTGTCTTAATTACCCGAACTTTAAACCCAGGGGTTACTATGTGTGGGGCACAGGTTATAAAGAAAATAACTGTTGTGCCTGTAACATAAAGAACGAGCTAATGACCTAGATCAAGGGGGGGTTCGAAGATGTTCGCAGGGACACAGTGAGTAACACATGCGACAAGATTCGGTCGGAGCCGCCTTGAAGCCGTGGTGGAAGCTGAGGGCGGCTACTTTGAGTAATCTGTTATTTTCCAGCCATAATCTATTCTATATTTTTTAATTTTCAATATACAGGGTGTTCGCAAACTAATGGTACATACTTTGACAGTAGGTATACAAACCCCAAATAACGACTTTTACAGGAATAAGTAAATGTCCAAAAATCGATCATTTTCGAGATATCAAATCGTAAAGTTGAGTATGGTATAACTAACTCTGGTGGGAGTAGTCCCCAGAATAGTAGGTGAGGGAAACACATTTGAGTATTTTCTTTATTATGGAGTTGGAATTACAATAGGTGTTCGAAATGTCCTCCAGGGCTGTATGTTAATGCAGGTCTGGTACCTACGCAGAAGCGTTTCCCCGAGCACAATCAAACACTCGTGGATTAGTCGCAATGAGTCCTGCAGCGTCCACTATCCTTCCAACAAGATCCATCTCTGTCTCCACTGTGGGGTTTCATAAATTACACTCTTCATTTCTCCCCACAGGTATAAGTCCAAAGGTGTCATATCTGGAGACCTCTCTGGCCATGGCACTGGCCCAAAGCGTTCTATCCATCTGTTGGGAAAAGTACGGTCTAGATATTGTCGCACATTCCTTGAGCCATGCGCTGGAGCGCCGTCATGTTGGAACCACATTTGACGTCGAATACCCAAAGGCACATCGTCCAGAGAGTCATGCAATACTTCCCGTAGAAATAATGCATAATGATCTCCTGTTAAATGTGTTGGAAGCACATTAGGCTCAACCAAATTGGTACCAATATTACCATCCCACACATTAACACGGAAATGATGTTGGTGGTGGCTCTCTAGCCATGGAGACCTCTCTGGCCATGGCACTGGCCCAACGCGTCCTATCCATCTGTTGGGAAAAGTACGGTATAGATATTGTCACACATTCCTTGAGCCATGCGCTGGAGCGCCGTCATGTTGGAACCACATTTGACGTCGAATACCCAAAGGCACATCGTCCAGAGAGTCAGGCAATACTTTCCGTAGAAATACTGCATAATGATCTCCTGTTAAATGTGTTGGAAGCACATAAGGCCCAACCAAATTGGTACCAATAATACCATCCCACACATTAACACGGAACTGATGTTGGTGGTGGCTCTAATGCACAGCGTAAGGGTTTTCATTCTGCCACATGTGTAAGTTGGGTGTGTTAAACACACCACCGTGCGTAAAGGTAGCTTCATCAGTGAAGAGAAATGGTATTATACATCAACCAACGTGCAAACCGTTCACCAGGGTTAAAGTCGTCTGGAAGAAGCTCTTATACTCTCTGTAAATGGTACGTGTAGAGGCCGTTATCATGGAATGTTTGCCATACTATTGAGTGATAACGCATTCCAAGTGCATTTGCCGCGGCCCGAGTGCTTGTACGTGGGTTTGTATTAAAATGTTGTAATATCCGTTCTTCGTTTTCAGCGCTAACTCGCCCACGACGACCACCCACTTCTCTTCTGTTTACCTGAAAACTGCCAGTGTCTCGCAGCCGTTGAAGCACTCTGGTGAAAACGCGATGATCAGGAAAATGATGGTTTGGGAAACGCTCTGCATTCAATCGAGCAGCCAATCTAGCATTGCCATTCGCCGAACCATATGCCATGTGCATATCTGCTATTTCAGAATTTGTTAATCGATTCATATTGTCGGAGCTATTTTACAATGTTCACTGATAGCAGACGACCATTAAAGTAAACAACTGTTGCAATATTTGCGGATCTAGGTTAATGCTGAAAGTAAGAAATATCCTGAAACCCCCAATCTTTACGATTCGATATCTCGAAAACGATGGATCTTTGAACTTTTACTTATTCCTGTAAAAGTCGTACCTTTGGGTTTTTCTACCCACTGTCAAAGTATCTACCATTACTTTTCGAACACACCTGTATATATATATATATATATATATATATATATATATATATATATATATATATATATATATATATATATATATATATATATTAAAGGTAAAGTTTCGATTACGCTTTGAGTATAACAGACACTTTGTCGTAACTTTGTTCTCGTCAACGGACGGTGTCATTGAGGTTGGTTACTTCGATGTTATATTTAAGGGATTTACTATCCTCTTTAACATTTGGTCGGGTCTTTTCTCTCGTTGGTAAGGGGTGGAAAGAACAAAGAATAGAAAAAACTCAAATAGTGACAAAACGCTCGGATAAAAATGAATAGGATGAAATGTACATAAAAATCAGAATGTGAATCGCTGATAAGCCCATGGGCAGAAGAGGTCGGGAAGGGACAGAAAGAGCATACATTAATACTTGTGTTTCCGCCCCAACTAGTGAGCAGGGAATCTACCATCGCACAAGGAAAGGCCACCCTTTCCACACCAAGGGTACGGTTTCGGGAAGGGAATGATGTGTTGTGTGTGTGAAGAGAAGAAAGAGAGAGAGACACTGGTGTTATGATTGGCTCTGTACGATGACGTACGCAGCTGGATTTGTCTGCTTGTGTGCCTCAAACTCGACCTACCGCCTATGTTGCGGCAGCTCCCTACGAGCGGATTATTATTTAACGACGACACTCGCCGGGGTGGAAATCCAACGCCATATTCACTGAATTAAAGAGAGCTACATACAACTAGACATCTACAGTCAGCTACAGACGGCTACAGACAGCTAAAGTCTGCTACAGTCACCTACAGACAGCTACAGGCAGCTACAATCATCTACAGTAAGCTACATACAGCTACAATCATTCTCCATGAGCAAATTTCTACAAAAAGTACAAGTACTCGATATATGAGACTCACACACTACAATTCCTAAACACAACCCGATTTTTGCTCTCTAGCACCCCCTCTCTTCCCTCCTCTGTTCCTATACCATTCCACACAAACGCATCACTCCTCAGACATCTCTTAATACAGTTCGATCTTTTTTTACCAAAAAAAAGAGAGCACCAACGAGGGCATGTTTGGCAGAAGAATTGCGGTTGTAAAGAAAGTGGTAGCGTTATAAAAGTGTGTGGAAGGTGTGTGTATAGTTCGAGTTTGAAGAGCAAACTACTTGGTGCGCTCGGGGCACCAACGGATCGCCTTGGGGGTTTGAAACCTATTAGCAACTTCATCACGCATTTCACGCTCACACAAATCCACGCTACCCCCCCCCCCCCACACACACACACATAAATTTCACTCTTGGGATTCGAGCAACACATTAAAAAAAAATTATTTGCGAAAAAAAGATAAAATCAACGGTGGCATCTCTTTTAAAATGATTTTGAAAAAAAGCTCGCAAAGAGTTAAAATTGGGGGAAGTGAAAAATGTGCGAAATGTACATATTCAGAGTAGTAAACAAAAAAGAGGATTACTTAGAGCACTAGGAAGTAGGAGGGCATAAAAGATACCCGCAGAAGTGGACCGAGATAGGAATCGAGACCGAAAACCTACTTTTATTTAGGTGCTTAACGCCATCTTTCTCCCTCGTTGGGGTCTAATTTGGAGAGGGAAAGAAAAGAGAATAATACTGCCTTGCGGGGACAAAAAGCAATAAAACAAGGGATAAAAGACTTACAAAAAATTTGTTTTCAATCTTAACCCTTTTCTTACAGTGTGTGGTTGGCGTACATCAACGCCATTAAAAAATTCTTTCTCACGAAAATAAATAACCAGAACTTCTCTAAGGGTGACGAAACCTATTCAGGGTCTTAAGTGGGAGGTCCCTTGGGCTTATAATAATCGCAGGTCGACCTTCAGGTAATTCCCCGTAGCACCTGAGCTTTTATCCTGTGGGCGGCGCTTCGGCGGAGGAAAGATGTTGAGAAAATCAAAGGAAAATATTTCAAATTCCTCCAAAAATGAGGGACACGAGGAGATGCCATCCCTTAAAAGGCCCTTGGAGCCTTTTGAAGCCCCCTGACTACAATGTTGACCCCCCTTCCCCCTTAAGACGATTTTTTAATTTGGAAAGGCGGGGGAGGGTTGACGATTCCCCCGTGTGCGTCATACTAATCGGAGATGATAATTATCAAGAGGAAGGATGGGGCGGGGCAACGGGGGAAGGGGTGTAATTGCATCATAGAGGAGATTATTTAAGGGGACCCAAAGGCCTTTGTCCATGATTAGACGCAGGTGCTCTGAGTCAGAGCCCCAAATGCTCATACGGGATTTGGACAGAAGGGTGCACAACTGTGAGCACTGGGGCCAGGAGGGCGTTGTAGCCGGGGCCTTACCCCTGGTATTTCATACAATCTATTACGAGAGGTAAGAAAGAAACGGAAGGAAGCGGATACGAGGGCAGCGATAAGTCCACTACAGCCTGGGTTCCAGGTGGGCAAGGAAACGCGGGGCATAACGTGCATACCGGGTTAGACTGGTGTGGCCCTGGCGGAGCGTGGCCATCCACCCACCATTTTATGGTGCAAGTGGGGGTAGTAAGGGGATCGCGGCAGGCAGATTATTCCGCATAATCGGTGAAAATATGTTTAGAGAAAGCGCAATCACACATGCAGTACAGACGACGACGAGTAACAATCAGCAGTAGGGCAGAGCCACAGCGTTGGGTTCTTAGGCGTTGTGGGAGGGTCATGGAAGACAGGTAAGAGGGAGCTGCGATATGTAAGAAGAGATACCCTAAAAATTATTCAATATCCAATGGGCAGCGGAAGAAGTTGACGACGCAGGAAAGCAGTTGCACGAGAGAAACACCGCCAGCGGAGAAGTATAGCTGTCTCAGTTTTGAATCAGTTGGAGAGGTCGAAGAATTGAATAATGTGGTCCAGCGCGAAAGGGGTTGTACTACCCGAGGTGGAAGGTGGCGAAGGTATGAAGCTCAATCTCAGAGCTGTTGTGTGTAAAAAGTGGGATCGACTTGGACTGAGATTAAGAGAAAGCAAAGAAAGGATTTACAAATTTAGCAAGATGAGATTTGAGATGAATGACTATCAAAGGTGACGCCCCAATTTTCTAGTCTATTTGAAAAGGGGTTATGAGAGTCACCAAGGTTGAGAGGGAGATATAGTTTTGCAGCGAGCCACATCCAGAGCCATTCATTTATAACGGGTGTTCCATTAAGACGGATCGAAGTTAACAGTAAATAAGACAATTTTATTGGTTAAAATTTATTGATTTAACTATTGGATCATGTTATTTGAGTCATGACAATTATGTGTGAAAAATATTTTCGCCTAAATGTCCGCCAAGGCTTCGGCGGCACACCTTCACTCGATGGTCAAAACTTTTGATGACGTCTCTGCATAGTTGGTCCTCGATCTCACCAATATACCTTATTATCTCATCCTTTAGCTGTTGAATTGTTGTTGGCTTGTTGGCATAGACCTTACTTTTGAGATGACCCCAAAGGAAGAAATCTGAAGGCGTCAAGTCACATGATCGTGGTGGCAAATTGACCTCGTTGTTTCGAGAGATGATGCGACCTAGGAAATTCTCATTCAATAAAGCCATTGTTGCATTGGTTGTGTAGCATGTAGCGCCATCCTGTTGAAACCACAAATCTTCTACATCCGTAGAATTCAATTCAGGCCATAAAAAGTTGGTTATCATGGCACGGTATCGCTCGTCTGTCACCGTAACAGAATTCCCGGCATCATTTTCGAAGAAATACGGCCCAATGATTCCGCTAGCAAAAAATGCACACCAAACAGTGACCTTTGGTAGATGCAGTGGCTTTTCAACAATCTTCCTGGGATTTTCATCAGCCTAAATGCGACAACTCTGCTTATTAAGGAATCCAACAAGATGAAAATGGGCTTCATCACTCAAGATAATTTTTGCGAAAAATCGTCATCGGCTTGTCTTTGCTCGTGCACCCAATTGACGAATGTACGGCACTTCAAATGGTCAGCAGTCTTCATTTCTTGTGTCAATTGAATTTTGTAAGCGTGTAGAGACAAATCTTTTGTCAAAATTCGATGTAACGTTGTTGTGGAGAGGTTCAATTTCTGCGCGCAATGACGAATAGAGGTGGTGTCTGGATCTTCAGCCACATTCTCGCGCACTGCAGCAATGTTTTCAGCTGAACGGCGTAAGCTAGCACGCAATGGCGTTTTCATATCTGCCACCGACCTCGTTTGTTTGAATTTGGGAACAATTTTCCCAATTGCACTCTCGGTTGGTCGATTATGTTGACCCAAAAAATCGCGAAGTGCCCGAAATGCGTTTCTGTTTGAACGTCCACTTTCGTAATAGGCTTCGATAACTTTAACACGCTGTTCGATTGTTAATCTTTCCATGAAATTGCCAAAGACTAAAGTTGTTAAATTTGAAAAAAAAGAAAAAATCATTAGACGCTTAAACTTAACTCACATTTAAAATCGGTCCAAGTTATTGGAACACTTTTAATTATAAGCATGATGTAAGTTACTAAGTTTTAGCAAACGAGGCTGCGGAAAATGAAGGTCAGATTTGCGCGTCATCAGAATAGAAACGAAAGGATATACTAAGAAGACGCCCCCAAAATTTTTATCAAGGGAAGCAAAGTTGATGGGAAACCGAAGCGGACCAAGAACCGACCCTAACAGAACACCCAAACGCACTTTTGCTCATATATATATATATATATATATATATATATATATATATATATATATATATATAAGTAGCGAGTTATGGTTATGATAGTGAAATCACTGTATACGAGCATAGAATTTATTTACGAGACTAGTTTCGGGGTATGAAGTTTACCATACCCTCTTCAGTCTTATACTGAGAATAAAATGAATACTCAAGTTACTAAACACCTCAGAATCCCAGCAAAAGAAGAAGAAACAGAGAAAAAGGGTCATTAATTAGGGGGGGTGTAATCATTAACTAAACTGTTTGCGATCAAGTTCTGGGAATAGGAGCTACATTAAAAATTGACCACCTGAAAGATTAAAATTGGGAATTTAGTAGAAGGTCTTGGTTGGATTGTTTAAGCAATTTTGTGAGTTTTATTATTCAAAGGGTTGGAAGATAATTTCTCATAAATGTTTATATCATTGATTAAATCCTGTAATTTTTCCCTATAAGAATATTTGTCTAACAAAAAAATTTGGTTAGTTTTATCGAATTTTGTTAATGTCGTGGAACACCACTCTATACCATACACTACTCCTATATTATGTGGGGAGGGGGGGACTTAATCACCTACTGCAGCGCAAACCGTTTAAAGACTCTTCGCAGGGATTAACGACCGATTAGGAGGTCAAACTTGAGGCGACTCTTTCTTGCCTCGTCGCCGGGGGGTAAGGGGGAAGGCTTGCCGGGACAATTTCGCAGGATTGGGGGATATTTCCCCAAAGCGCTGAGGAGTCAAAACTTCTCGAATGTTCCCGAACAGGAAGTGACATCATTTTCCATGGCGGGATACAATCACACGTGGTTGGTAGCCAAATAACGTGAGGACGTCAGAGGTTGTTCTTTTACACCCCTCCCTTCCATACGATGGAACTTTTCTAGGAGAGATGTAAGAACAAAGCACATCGCAAATTTGGATGGGATGAATTATTATTAATGGGTTAGCCTGATAAAAAAAACGAGGCACCTGAGCTGTATTCGACCTGCTTACAAAAGGGCTATGACATTGATCTAAGCAAAAAAAAATAATGTAAATGGGTCGACAAAAAAATTACATTTAAATTAATGAACTAAATTAGAATTTTGTCTAAAAGGGTAGTAGAACAACAACACTATATTCAATAAGTAACTACAGGGACCATAGATATATGTAGAGTTAAAAAAAATAAATAATCATATATACATGATTAGCTTACAAGTTTACAGGCGCCCTATGTATAAATTAGTGGATTAGCCGGCATTGTCGGTTAATGGATTCCTGCTAAGATTATCAGCTATACAATTCTCAGTACCAAGTATATACCAAACTTTAAACTGATATTGTTGGAGTATCAAAAGCCATCGCATTATACGTCCATTCTGGCTCATAGTATTTCGGAGATATGACAAAGGGCGATGGTCAGTTTCGACAATAAACTCTTTCCCTATTAAATACATGCTAAATTTGGTAATACTCCATACTATAGATAATGCTTCCCGTTCTATTACCGAGTAATTACGTTCACGGGGCAGTAGCTTTCGGCTTGCCTAAACCACCGGGTGGCTTTCACCTTCGTCGGAGTATTGGAGCAGCACGCATCCAATTCCCTCCTCACTCGCATCCGTCCTGATGCCGAAGGGTTTAGAGGGATTGGGGCACCTCAAGATGAGGGCTGACGCTAGCTTGTCCTTGAGCTGCTGGAACCTGGCAGTAGCTTCGGGATTCCATGAAGGGGGATTTGGGGATCTCTTCTGAAGGAGGGCACTTAAAGGGGCGGAAATAGACGCGGGGAAGGGGCATCTCGACAATGGCTCTCTTTTCATCCTGGAGGCCCATCTGATTTTTCCCAATATTGAAGCCCAGATACTTAATAGTATGGTACGCAAAGTGGCACTCACTAGGGCCAAGGATGAGACCATGCTCACGAAGCCTAATAAGTATGGCAGGAGATCTATCAAGCATTGATCCCACGTAGAGGTAGCAACATAAAGGTTGTCGAAGTAGAAGGGGACGTGCGGCAAGTCATCCACAATCCTTCGCATCATACTGTTATAGTTACTACATGCAGTGAATAACCCAAAAGGGAGTCTTTTAAACTGCATAAGACCCTTGTAGGTGAAAAAAAGCAGGATACTTGCACGCGTTTTTAAATAGGGGAATTTGGTAGTAGGCTTTGCAGCGGTCCAATTCAGAAATAAATTTAGCTTCCTCAAAAGCTGAGGATTTTCGTCTATAAGGAGGATAGGTTCTGCATCAAACACCGTGACTAAATTTAATTTTCGAAAATCGACGCAAATGCCGAAGGTTTTGTCGGGCTTGCGAACCATGACTATCGGGAAGGAGTAATATGACTTCGAAAGTTCGATGATAATTAAGGCTAAAAGTTTGTTCACTTCTTCGTTAAATGCTTTCCTAAGGTGGATGGAACAGGTTCTTGAAGTGGTGAGGACGATGTCATGCTCAAATTGATTGGAGCAACCGGAGCTCTCGCAGATGACATTTCCGAATCCATTTAGCAACTGCTGCAGCTGACTCTTTTGAAGAGACGCTAGCCTGGGGGAGACATCCAGCACAGGGGATGATGATTCCGGGGGTCCAGGTAAAGATCGAATAGGGTAATCACCATCTTGTTCAATGAATACTACTTGCACGACATTGAGGGGTTCAGCCGGATACACCACGGTGATATTTCTTCAACAAATTGATGTGGAAAACCTTATCTCTTGAGGCGGTTCGAATCGGGTAATCCACTGTTCCTTTTACTTCTAAAACGGAAAAGGGGCCCTTCCACTAGCTCAGGAGCTTGTTATTCTCAGTGGAAATTAGCAACAACACCTCCTCGCGAGGCTTAAAACTTCTTTGTTTCGCTTTTGTATCGAAATAAGTTCGAAACTTCTCCAAATTTACCTCAGCATTTTGGTAGGCAATGTCGGCACATATCTCGAGGCACTTTCGGGGGTCTAGGAGGTACGATAGGAGGATTGGATTTCGTTATCCAGACGGGAATTGGTGAAAAGTTCCTTTAAAATAGCAAGAGAGCCTCTAACATTACGGCCATACAGTAATTCGAAGGGGGCAAATCCTAGGGTACTATGGGGGATTTCACGACACGCAAACAGTGCCACGTGTAAATGCCGATGCCATTCTCGGGGTTGATATATACACAGATTGATTTAAAGGTACCATTTAGCTTTTCGCAAACTTAGTTTTTGGCTGGGTAGTAATGGGCGGTAAACAGAGGTTTAACATGAGGAGCTTGCCGACATACTCCATAAGCTCGGAGGTAAATTGTCTTCTTCGATCCGACAATACCTCTTTAAGAATTCCTACCCGAGAAAAAATAGAAATGAGGGCTTCGGCGCAAGAAACGCTATCAATGCGTTTAAGGGGAACTGCCTCAGTAAAATGGGTAGCGAAGTCTACCAAAGTGAGGACGTAACTTTGTCTTTCAATAGACGGGGGATGAATAGGGCTAATAAGATCAATGGCCACACGGAGAAAAGGTTCAGAGATGATCGGCTTTTCTGAAGGGGGGTTGGCTTGACGCGCCCTTTTGCTGATGTCCTTTGGCAAGCATCGCATGATTTGCAGTAATCTGCAATTTCTCTGGCCACACCTGGCCAATGAAAATACCTGAAAACCCTCTGAGCGGTTTTATTATGACTAAAATGGCCGAAGAATAAAGGACTTGGAGGGCGTGAGAACGGAGAGCAGACAAGAAGTATGTTTCAGGTTCGGTTCCGTCGGAACATTTACGATATAAGAGCTCCTCCTTGACAAGGTATACGATGCTTTTTCCACCACGGGAAGACTCTTTCTCCTGAGTCATGGCTTTCTTCTAAATGGGGAGGAGAGTTGCGCACCCCTTCTAGGCGCGGGCAAAATACTCGTTCCGGAGGGCCTTCATCTCCGGATCGACGGGGTTTTCTAAAGGAACGGGTTCCTGGGAATCCTTGGCGGCCTGCGCACAGGTTACCACAGGTTGTACTACCGGGTTACTTGTAACCTGGGGGCTCTAATCAATCAGTACAGAGCAAAACTTGATTTGGGCTGCTACCACCTCGACCCAACCAGTCAAATACTCACATTCGATTTGGCATTTTACAATAAGGAAACGATTCGCTCGGCCGAGGTAATCAAGGACCACAGTGAACATTTCGTCGTTAGAACCGACCGGGGGAAGTAAATTTTCGGATACCACGATGCATGTGCACCCAGTGTCACGTACAAGGGTGGACACATGGCATCCGTTCACGGCTCCATTTTCAAATTTTAAACCACCGGGGTTGCTCTTATTAAAGAAAAAATTTACTTGGTGACCGGAGTTGTTGGTCGACGAGAGAGACGTAGTGATATCTTGAAGAGACGGGGGAGGATCAGTGGTGGCACTAACTTGATGTACCTGATGGAAGGACACGCTTCTGAATTTTGAATTTTGAGGGCAGTTCGTGCGTACATGACCTTCTATTCCGCACGTAAAACAGATTATCTGCCTTCTGGGGAATAACGACGCAGGGGCAGCGGTAATTATGGGCTTAAGGTCTCTTAGGTACGAAGGTGGGAGGTTCCTGGGTTTCGAGGGGCCTTGTATTTTCACTAATTTAGGGGTATTTCTGGAGGGGGCCTGGAGATATTATTCTTAACCTTGGGAGGAGACGGAGGAGGCTTCTTATTAATCTTGAGGTACAAGTTATGGCTATTTGCGTAAACATCAGCCTCTTTTAGGCAATCTTTGAACGTAGAGCAACGCTTGTCCTTAACGAAGGTACACACTTCGTGGGTCAGGGAAGCTAAAAATTGATCTATTAAGATGGAGTCCAGAAGGGACTCGTATTCTTGGGAGACTTTACACACATCTAACCAAAATTGGATGTGTTTCTAGAGGGTGTACCCAAAATGGGGAAAGGTCTAACCGGGGGGATCTTTTCGTGACGGAAACGCGCACAATAGAAGTCCGGGGTCATATTCACGGCAGCTAAGAGTTCAGACTTGAAGGTAGAGTATTCTACAGTGGACTCTGAGGGAAGAAAAATGAATATGTCCCTTAACTGAGAGTTTAGGAGGGGGAGCAATTTGGCGAAACCATCTACCTCGATGTCCCAGTTGTTTATTTCGAAGATTTTCTTGAAATGCGTAAGATATGATCCAAAATCTTCTCCTTCTTTAAAGAATGGTAATCTTACTGACGGGGACTGTGGAGTTTCTGTCCAGGAGTTAACATACATTTACTCCAATTGATTACGGCTTAATTCCAGTTCATGCTGCTTTAATCTCTCACGCTCTTCCATTTATGCTCTGTTCTTTTCTTCTTTCTCTCTTCAGCTTCTCTTAGATATTGTTCCTTCGCTCTTCTCTCTTCTCTTTCATTTCTCTCTTCGTCCTGAATATAAATTAATAATTCTAGGCCCGACAGGCCCAACGTCTCTCCTTGACTCTTGAAACGGTCAAACGAAGAAGACATCTTGTTGGCTTACTTGGGGGAATGTAACATGCGAACGGGGCTATTGACGTAAAGAAATTTCTCGGCAATATACGTGAAGCCTAACGTCAATCCTTAATAATCAGACAGAGTGCATAAATGGTCTGCGAGATTCACTTGAATAGGCCGAGAGTATGGTTCAAGGTTAGTTAAAGATGAATTAACAAAAATATAATTTTATTTACAAACATCAAAATAAGATTTAAAAATAGCAAAAGGGGATTATTTAAATTGAAATAGTCTCTAAATAATTCTTATGAGGAGTGATTATCAAATAGAATTAATTGATTAGCGTTACTAGGATCAGATCAAAAGGGGGAACTTGACAATACTAATAATGAAGGGGGTTTCAGTCTTACGAGTCGGTGACTTCGAGGAAGGTCCTTCTTGCGATGAGGCGAATGGGGAACGATCCGATGAGGCAAGTGGGGCATGAAGATAGCAATCTTCAAAGATGATGTTCGATGGGAAATGTGGCAATTCTCGTAATTCCACTAGAAGAGGACACTTTATTTCCTCAAAGGTAATCGATGGAGATTTTCTTGGGTTCGATTAAACGAAGGAAGACTGTCGCGCAAATTCAAAGGCTTGCCGATCAGAGAAGCTACCAATTGACTGGGTTACAATCACGGCGGAGAAAGTCTTACTGTCTGATGAACGCTCACGGGACTTCGACTCGAGACGATGAGGACGACCTTGAGGTGCGTGCGGGACTCCTCAATCTTCAGTCAAAACCTAGTATTTGTATGGGTGGTTCTGAAGGGGAGGGGGGGATTTGGAGAAAGGAGTCACAAGCTCCAGACATCTTAATCCGGAGGCGGAGTCGATTCATCATTTAACATCAATGCGCGAAACACAGGGGCTCTTTATCACATCGTCATCGGGAGGGGGGGGGCTCGGCACAATTTCGCAGGATTGGGGGATATTTCCCCAATGCGCTGAGGAGTCAAAACTCCTCGAATGTTCCCGAACAGGAAGTGACGTTTCCCATGGCTGGATACAATCGTACGTGGTCTCCAAATAACGTGAGGAGGTCAGAGGTTGTTCTTTTATAGTTAACACAATATTTTTGTTAGAATTAAGTAATTTAAGGGCAGTCATAAGGCGCTTGGGGATCTCTAAATATTTCACAATGTCACTATGGGATAAAGCACCAGCTACAAAACCATTTAAAAACTCAATGCTTGACTGATCACTTCACAAAATTTATTTATATAGGGGAGATGATTAAAGGAGAATTGATCACTATTTTTAACCACGAAGGATAGGCCGTACCCGAGGATATTTTCTTGATCGCGCGAGTGGTTGCAGGAAGAAAGATTGAAACGGTTTAGCAGAAAAAGTCACACCGTGCACATTCATCCACCAGAAGAAGACCATCAATCAAGAAAGGCCGTTTTGCAAACTAGACGAATTAGCCTTGTTAGATAGCATTCAAGTCACTAAACGAGACTGCAATCTCAAGTTTAAGATTGAACGCGAAACTCTCCGTGAACTCCAAGCAAACATGAGTCCAAACCAACCTCCTTACACACTGAGACGGTGCTAATTGACCCTTACCCGGGTTTGAATAAAGATTTAACACCGCTTTCGTAACAAATTGGAGTGGTTATTCCAAAATAGCCTATGGAATAAGGCTTTAAACCCTACGAAGAAGGTTCTCAATCTTTCTTCTTACGACCTCTCGCGCGATCAAGAAATTATCCTCAGGTACGGTCTATCCTTGATGTTTAAAAGTAATGATACATTTTCCCTTAATCATCTCGTTTTGTGGAAGTGATCAGTCGAACATTGAGTTTTTAAGTGGTTTTGTAGCTGGTGCTTTATCCCATAGTGACAGTGTGAAATATTTAGTGATCCCCAGGCGCCTTATGATTGCCTTTAAATTACTTAATTCTAACAAAAATATTGTGTTCACAAAATCCGATAAAACTAACCAAATTGTTCTATTTTACAAAAATTCTTATACGGAAAAATTACAGGATTTACTCAATAATACAAACATTTATGAGAAATTATATTCCAACCCATTGAATAATAAAACCGAGATCTTCAACCTAGACCTTCTACATCGTTTTAAACCTACCAACCCATCACTCCCCCGTATGTATGGTCTGTCGAAAATCCACACAAGAAGAACGCCACTCCGACCTATTATATTGTGTATTGACTCTCATGCATACAAACTCTCGAAGTGATTAGCCTTCCATCTTTCCGACGCCGTTGGATTAATCTCTTCTTCACACATAATCCATTCCTCTGATTTCATTGAAAAATTTAGGAAAATCAACCTAGAAGGTAGTCGCTTAGTTAGCTTTGATGTAGATAGCGTGTTCACCAATGTCCCAGTTAATGAAGCCCTTGATGTACTATCTAAGGTACTAGACAATCCAAAATTAAACCTCCCACTAGGTAAAAATAAAATTATAAATCTTGTAAAACTATATGTTACTGACAATGTATTTATCAGTGAAATGGTTTCTCCCGTCAGAAATACGGTCTTAGCATGGAAAATCCTTTTATCGCCCATATTATGTAATCTTTTTATGGAACATTTTGAAGTTACTTTACTCCCTTCTGTTATTCCACATAAAAATTTTGTATGCTTTAGGTATATAGATGATGTCATATCGATTTGGCCTATAAAAAGTTTAAATTCATTCAACAATTTCCTTAAATATCTTAAGGACCTCCATCCCACCATCAATTTTAAAGTAGAATAGGAGCAAGATAATTTATAGCCTTTCTCGATGTCAAAATTGTAAGAGTCATTGACCAAACTAGCTTCAATGTGTACCATAAACCGACCCATTCTAACTCTTATATCCATTTCTTTTTGCATCATGATGTTAACATTAAAAAAGCCGTTGGATCAGGTATGTTTTTGAGAGCAATTAGAATATGTGATCCTTGTTTTCTAGAAGACGAGATTACATATATAACCTGTTGATTCATTGAATTAAATTATCCCCTTCACGACACCAATGAGAGTTTATCTAAAGCTAAATCTACATACTAGCGTCCCAAAGATAAAAAGTGAGTAACACGAATTGTCTATCCCACCCATTTTCTCCCCTCCTCAAAGGAGTAAACAAAGTTATTTCTCCAGATCGAACCTCGTTTAAATACCCATTTTTCCATCCTCAAATCTTTCCCATCGACTAAGCCCATGGATCAGGCAAATGAGGCAAGTGTATAAGTAATCCTATGTGAATCCACTAACTATCCCTCAGTCTACATAGGAGAGACTGGGAGAACATAAAAAACGAATATATGAACATAAAGGTGATGTCAGACGAGGAAGTAATACATCCACTATTTTTAACAATATTAACTTTAAAACCACCAAATAAATTACTCAAATGCTCAACTTATATATTATTGTAAAAAATTCCGTTGAAATAAAAATTGTATAATCGATACTAATAGGAGAAATTCCCAATTTGAATTTTTCGGATGGTTAATTTAAATGTAGCTCCTATTCCCGAAACCTGATCGTAAACAGTTTAAATAATGATCTTAGAACCACATTCCCTGATTAATGACCATTTTTCTCCTTTTTTGTTTTCATTTTGAGGTTTTTAGTAACTTGTGTAGTTATTCCATTCTCAGTATAAGCCTGAAGAGGGTATGGTAAACTTCATACCGAAACTAGTCTTGTAAATAAATTCTATGCTCCTATACAGTGGTTTCATTATCATATATATATATATATATATATATATATATATATATATGAACTTTGAATACGAATAAGTTGCGAACAAACCAGTTAAAGGAAAATGCAAACACCCAAGAATTCACAGAGGTTGTGAGGAAGAACTACGAGTATGTGGAAAACAGCTTGCTGCACGACAGGGTGGCCTTTTATATGTAAAGTAGCTGATTCCTTGCTGCGTCCTGACTTAAAACCAAACTGAAAGATCTCATCGGCGTCTGAGGACAGATGATCGAGAATTTGGGCAAACTTCCGCCTTTCAATGACTTTGAGAAGAATGGGAATTGAGAGATTACGCGTAGCTTGCCAGGTCAGTTGGGTTCAGGTTCGGTTTCTATAGAATACGACGAAAAGTAGCTTGTTTGAATTCGGATGGTACTATTTAAAAGCATATGGGAGCTATTGAAATATTTGAGGTAATGGAAAATAAGAGGAGGAACTGGCGGTATAGATGGAATATATCTAGAGGGAGAACACGTCTTTTAAAGAGAGAAGGAAGGAAGTTAACTCCTCTTGGGACACTGGGACAAGAGAAGGAAGTCTGGCTGGAGGAGGAAAAGGGGAAATTACCCGTGGCGAAAAATAGAGGTAGATGGTATACCAGAATGGATATGGACTAACTTTCCAGATAAGAAGGCAGGGGCGATAGTGAGAGGAGATATTAGCAAGAAGTTTGATCCCTGGTCTGTGGCTGTTGTTTTTTGTCTGCATTGATACGGCGGGTGTGAGCATTATAGGCGGACTTTAGGAAAACATTCTAGGAATAGCAAGGTAGTATGCTACGGGACCGCTTGTTTTCTCTGTACTACGAGCCCAGGCAGCCGAAGTCCTCTTGCATGCTCGTCTGTGTTTCTTGGCACTCAAAATAGTCTAAGAACCACAGAGAACGTGCCGGTGAGTGCTGGTTGGGAGAATGATGGCATAAAAATTACAACATGTAAAAAAAAACAACGGAAGTCCACGTTGAAGTTAATAGAGATAGAGCAAGAGTCTAACAAGGAAAAAGTGAGAGGCAAGATCCCTTGCATCTGTTATTGGTTAATGGAAGAGTCAACGATGATAAGGAAATTTGAAAGTTTTTATCATTACGCTGTCCACTAAATATATTACCAAAAGAAAATTCAGTAATTTGTGAAATTTAAACTATAAACAAAAAGATGTAAGTTTATAAGTGCCAGCAAAGACTGTGTGGTCCACTCACGCTTAGCCTAGTAAATTAGAACTCACCAATTTGTCGGAACTACTTAGCGATGGGCTTTTTAAAGAATTTCGATAGTATCATTGTAGAATATGCTTTCAGGCAAGCAACTCTAATGATTAATTAATTATCTTTTAAGTGAATTATTTTTATTTGTGATAGTTTCATAACTCCTTTCTTGTACTTGTATCTATTTTTTTCTTGACTTACTTGTGTTATTAAGCACATCTTCCAATTATGTAGATCTAGCCATCATTTTCCTTCACTGGAATTGCCGCGGAGTCCGATCTTATTTACAGGAATTGCGGAGGCTCGTCTTCCTCCTTAGCATTTATTTCGCGGAGATCGTGTAGGGTGAGCCCCCGCTCCCCGCTGCACACCTTCACGGGGTACAATGGTTCCACGATCCTTCCATCATAGAATCAGAACCAGGAGGCAGGTGCGCGGTTTAGATCCAATGTGATGTCTTCGTCCTTCATTTGCCTCCCAATACCAACATTCAGGCGATATCAGTACAACTCCATTTAGATAGGAGGTTTTCTCTTTTGTTTATATATTTTCCACCTTCGGCCTATTTCGATGAATTGTAGCCCTGTCATGTTATAATCTGGTTTCCGAGGCCCTTTCTCATTCTCGGCTACTTGAACGATAGATACTCTAAGGGCGGGGGTCATAACGGAACAGGTCGAAGAGCTGTTGATTTGTATCCTAAATGCAGAAGAATTTATTCACGCATCTATACACTAGAACCGCTATATTTTATTTGCCTGTGTAAGATCTCTCCTCATGCACAAGAGGTCTTTGGATGGAGAGTGATCGATGAACTGCATAAAAGCGATCATATTTCCATTCAAGTTTCTTTTATTGGTGCCCCGTATAGAGATGCCACTTCGGTGGCGCTTGGATTGATCATGGTGGTTTGCTTTCGAGGTGATGGCTGACATCTATATCTGAGTCAAAGTTTAGGAAGGCAGATGAGGGAAGGCGTTGAGTTCTCCGGCACTCTCATCGCCGTGTGAATGGCTTCTATTCCTCAAATGTCTGGTCATCTTGCACGCGCCGTCCATGATATTTCACCCTGTTAATTTACAAAAAGCGAGGACCAGATTCATTTTCATTTCGAAGCACGCTCACCGCTCGCCATGACAGGCCAAGCATGTGGCTTTACTCAATAGGAGAGTCCCTATTACAGAAATGTGCACACGTGTGGAAAGGATTTGGGTTAAGTTCATGCAGGAACACCGTCCATTCTTAATAGGGAAAAATTACGAATTCGGACTATGTGTCCATAGTGGAATCATTCGCGACAGCTTACTCAAACTTTGCCAGCCAAGATTTTGCTTAGCCAGTAATCCAAGCACGTTGCACAGTCGTTGAATGCCACAGAATGAACTTTACTTTCAAAGGCAGGAAAACCTTTAATGACCTGTTTCCGCGGAATGAGCTGTGTTTTGCCATCACTTTTTGCACGGATACTACGCCTGATCTGACCGATATCCCGTACGCAATGCTTTGACACCTAAGTGAGCTTGGCTTGACCTTTCTGTTAGCAATTCTCTTACCAAACTTGAAGCATTTCTCCTCTCCCTCGGTCTTCAGTTTCGTATCCCTTAATTTAAATCTAAAATGTCCAAATTCTTTAGGCCACTTGAAAAACTTGCCCATGAACTTGGCTCCATTCCTATATATGGAGAGTATAATAGATTGTTAACAAGTTTGGCTGAAGTATCGCAGAAATTTGATTACAAATTGAAATCTCTAATCTTCTCATCCTGGTTCTTCAACCGCGATGATTTTCTTATTCTGAAAACACTCAAATAACGGAAATTTATTAATCACTCGCCCCGATAAAGGAAATGGTGTAGTTTTACTTAACAAATCAGATTATATTTCAAAGATGCAGTCCTTACTAAACAACGCAACTAAATTAATTACAGTCACTGAGCCTCTAGATAAATTAATTTCACGACTAGAGAATAAAGTCAATCGTTTCCTTTTGAAGCTTAAATCTTCGGACATCCTAGACATATCAACTTACAACCATCTTTATTCAACTGGTTCGAGCCTTGGTTTTCTGTATTATCTCCCTAAAGTACATAAAGTTGGTATTCCTTTACGCCCCATACTGGCTGCTTATTCTCTCCCTACCTATAAACTGGCTAAATATCTCGTTAAGCTCCTAAATCCGTTTATCACTAACTAATACAGCATTGTAAACAGTTGATGAGTTGAAACGTCTTCCCCTTGGTCCCTCTAATATCCTTGTTAGTTTTGACGTTTCTTCACTTTTCACGAACATACCCTTAAATGAAGTCATTGATATAATTCTCAATAGGTCTTTTGCTGCTTGGGAAAAGCTTCATGGCTTCACTTGCCCTATTCCTAAACAAACTCTTGAACTTATTTTCAAAGACATATTCTTTGTTCAATCATAATATTTACAAAGAGTTGGATGGTGTAGGAATGTGTTCCCCTATAGTTCCAGCAGCCGCTGATATATTTATGACCCATTTAGAAAAAGCGATGCCACCATTAATGATTTTAAAATTATTGATTCTTTCAATGATGATATAAGCCTACGAATAATTGAATCCATTCATATTAAGACCCTTAGACCCTCTCTCAACAATGATGTATCCGCCTTCCCTCTCCGTGTTTTATAATAACCAACCAATTATTATACCTCCCCCTTCTTCATTGTTTCTTGCTCTCCATTACTTTAGTCGTGTTTCTACAACTTGTGTGACCGGTAAGATTTCAATTTGTTAAAAATTAAAATTAAAAAAAATTGTGCGCTTAGCTGTTCATACATCCCCTCCCCTAACCCCTATGCTCACAATTTCTCAATCCTTGTTTAAATAATTAACTATTTATGATTTATCACTATGAAATATAAATATGCATATACATGTATATTCATATATAATTGTACCCTCTATTCCTAATTAATCTTAATGTTAATTGTTTTGCTATTTAAAGCTAATTTTTGTACAATTTATCAGGCCAGAAGATTAGCTTGTCTTTGCTCGAAACGTAGCCAGAAGAAATAAAGAATGAATACTGTCATTCTCTTTGCCATTGGATTCTTATATATATATATATATATATATATATATATATATATATATATATATATATATATCTGCGAGAAAAGTTTTTGCAATTCTTCCTATTCCTACGAGGCACTGCTAGTGAAATTTTACTACCTGGGCCATGCCTCCACAAATACACGTACATTATTTTGTTTATTTTTGGAGTACTGCGGATTATAAGAATCTGGCAGTGCTACAAATACTCCCCACCAAAGAAATTTATCCCCCTTCCCTTATTCTTAAATATGGTCTTGCTAGTTCTGATAACGCCGAGGTCTCCCCTTACGACGAAACTGGAGCGTGTCACAGTGCCATTGGTTTGGCTGCGAACAAGGGGGCATATATTCGCTGTGGCAGTACCATTTGCGTTCAGTGAGACAACGGCACAAGTGGAGGTTGACGTAGCGAAGGTGATCTGCTTCTTTATTCCTTTCGAGATTGCGTCAAGCGTGACGTGGGAGGCTTGAGTCAGGTTTTCCGCTAACTGGGTGATCAGTAGTGGAGAGATTTGCTCCTGACTGACCACCGCTGCCGACGAGAGTTCCTACAACACAAGAGGCGGAGGCAGCAAAATGGAATGTGAAGTTCGTGTAGTAGGAGTGTTTGTAAGAGTGGTTTGGGGGGTATTTTGGAGACGTCCTAGACCAGCGTTTCGCAACCTCTTTGGGACTAACGCCCCCTTGGACACTAAATCTTTTGATATCGCCCCCTCTGCCAACGGAATTTCATCGTTCTTAAGTTACAAGACATTATTTTATATATTTATTTATATTATATTAATCTAATGTACAGTATAAATATATTACATTTTATATCTTAATGACAAGTTATAATAAGTACGTTAAACATATATACGTATATATATATATATATATATATATATATATATATATATATATATATATATATATATATATATATATATATATATATATATACATACAAAGATTAGTTATGGGCCCAAAATAAGTCAGTGACTTTTAGGGCAGAAACTTAAAACTTAAGACTAACAGGTAAATAAGCATAACATAATCAAGAATAAAAATCCCTTCATGTTTACGAACAGAGAACGCCTTTGTTATAAAAAATATAAACAACTTAGTATACATTTGAGAACCTAACAATTCTAGTGATTGCTAATGACGAATAATTATAGTATTTAAATTTAGAGATAAATTAAAAAAACGATTTATTTTTAGTGATTATTTCAAAAGATCTGTAGTTAACATATTCAACAGTCGTATATAAATCATAACATATTTATAATCTGTAAATCAGAGTAATAGTACACACAGTATAATAGTGTACAGTAACAAATAAATGCACAATAACAAAAACTGTAATAGAAATTTAGTAAGCCGAAATTTTATTGTTTTTAAGAGCTTTTTTGAATTGAGCTAAATTGGTTTGGGATTTGATATTGTCGTCCAAACCATTCCATATTTTGATAGATTTGTACAGAAAGCTACATTGCGATTTTGATTTTAAATACAAGAGTGAAATAAATTTTGTTCTATTGCAGGTTTGGTGATTATGGGTAAAATATTAAATATATGGTTATTATAGGAACAATTTATTGTTTTGTAAAGGAATAAGGATGTTTGAAAAACAAAGAGATCATTTAATTTTAGAATTCTGGATTCTTCTTAATATCGATTAGTGTGCTCTTTGTATTCGAGTTGATGGATGGTTCGAATTGCTTTTTTCTGTAATATGACTTATTTATTGAGATAATTTTGATATTTCCCATGTATAAAAATTAGAAGAATCTCATTGAAAACTTACCTCAATATGTTTCAATGAGATGGTTGACTTTGGTGTTTTTTGGATAACTCTTACAACCTAAGTTCGATCCTACTAAAAAGTAACCTTAAATCTACTCTTTTTGTGATTTCCAGGTGGTTGCTTTGTTTTGTGAGAAGTCGAGTAACTGCACTAAACCCACGTTCAGCCATATATAAAGATGAGAAAGCTATGAAATATAGTTTTTAATTGCTTCCCACCAGTGGTGGGCACGATAACGAAAAAATGTATAACGATAACCGATAAATCAATAACGATAACCTTATCGGCGATAACCGATAAATCGATAAATCCAAATGAATAAATGAAAATCATTGAAGATTTGAGTGCAAAGATATTAATCTGCATTACCCACGCAAATGTGGCAAATGCAGTAAAACCTGTCTGATATAACCAGGTATTGAACGCTCTCCTGAAGGCGAATAATCTTCCTTCAGTAATTATGCCTGAAGACCTCAGATGCTCCAAGGCATTCAAGGACTCAGTGATAAAAAATAATGGCGTCAAATCAGGACTGGAGGAGATTATTGAACCTCCCTCATCGGAGGAATTTGAAGAGGACGACGAAGAGGATAAGGCTGAAAGTGAGGAGGGCTCCTCCTCTTCTGACAACGAAGAGGGCCCCTGCACCCGTACACGAACTACGAAGAGCAGGTCCAAAACCCCGAGTTTTCCTCTGCTAAAGGAAAACCCTGAGCCAAGTAAAACCGCCCAGCCAGCCCCCAAGAAGAAGAAGAATAAGAAGAAACATAGGTAAAAACAATTCACCATGTTACGGAACGCACTGAAGATACTGGAAATTAATACCAATGGCTGGACGACGAAAGGAATTCTTCACATAACTGTATTCAGAGAAATTGATGCGGACATCATCTTAATTTCAGAGCACGGGATCGACAAGCATAGAGCAGAAATGAAAATCTGGAACTACGACGTGTTGATCACAAATTATTCCCAGGAGCGGTTTGACGGAACCGCTATTGCAATAAAGAAAGGGATTAAATACAAGCAAATAAGAAATCTAGAAGAATCCTACCTCGCGATTGAGGTCGAACTCGACTTAGGAAAGTTGGTCATTGCTACCGGCTATCAACCACCAAGGAGAGATGTGTTACCAATTTACACTCTCACTGGCCTATTTGGCAGAAGAGCTCCCACTATATTAATGGGGGATCTGAACGCCAGATGCCGAGAATCCGGTTACAGGACCTTCAACGGTATAGGAAGAAGCCTGGACCTGTTGCTAGACAGAAATATTGCCCAGCGAATAGGCACCGACTTCCCCACCTATCTCGGAGCACGATGTGCCACAAAACCAGACATCTGTCTGGTGAATCGTCAGCTGCCCTTCAATTACTACATGAAACCAGTCCAGGTACCATGTAGTGACCATATAGGGATCCTACTCACTATCAACAGGAACCCTATACAAGTTCCAGCTCTAGTCAGAAAGAAATACAAAAGAGCAGACTGGACACGGTACTTGCGCCTTCTCGAGGCCTAAGATCCGCGCAACTTGGACGAGGCAATTCTCGAGGAGATTGACGAGGCACTCGACGACCTCAATAACCATCTCATCCACGCAGATAGAGTTTGTATCTCTAAATCGGAGTATAGGGCCATCTCTACTTACGAATGGACCAAATATATCAAGGAATTATACCGTGAGCCAAAGTTATTATATGAAATCAACATCGCGAATGCGTCACTTCACTCAATGCAGCGAAGTAAAGAAGTCAAAGAAGAACTGAACCAGTTGATCCCTGAGCAACGGAATAGAAGATCGGAGGACGTGATCGATAGCCTTGATCACGAAACGACACCCAAAGGATTTTGGAAAAAGATCCGAAATCTCAAATGATCGACTGGGAAGAAGAAGCAGAAGATCGAGCTTCAAAATAAAGATGGAAACATCGAAACAGAAGAATGAAGAATTAAAGAGATATTCCGAAGTTATTGAGAAAAGATCTTCAGTATAACTGAAGAGGTAAACGAAGACTATGACCTAGAGTTTGAAAGCAACATCATCGACGAGCTTAACGAACAAATACACAAGACGCACCCTCACCACCAGTTGGATAGACAGCGCGACGGAGACGCCGAGATTACCGAAGAAGAACTACTCGGCGCGCTCCTCTCATCCCAACAAAAAGCCCCAGGACAATCGGGGCTTACAAAGCTTAACTTTGAAAAGGCACCATCCAATGTCATCGAAGGGATGAGAATAATATATAACGCCTGTCTGAACACGGGATACTTTCCAGATGCTTATAAAACAGCTAAGATGATTTTCTTGCCTAAGCACGGAAAGAACCCAACGTTGAAGGAGAGATATCAGACAATTTCACTTCTAGAATTTGGCGAGAAGCTTTTCGAGAAGATCCTCAACAAAAGACTGGTGTCTCACCTGGAGGAGAACTCCCTCTAAAACTCACACCAATTCGGGTTTAGGAGGAAGCGAAGTACGGAGATGGCGTTTAATGTCATCACGGAAAAGCTAACCCAAGCAAAACGGGAAAAGAGTTACGTGGACATTGTTTGTAGGGATGTATAAAAGGCGTTTGATAAGGTGTGGCAACGGGGAATGCAATACAACATCTTACAACTGGGCCTAAGTGAAAACTTAGAAAGAAATCTCTGTGACTATGTCATGGAGAGAGTGGCGTGCATCAGTTTAGGGTGCACGGGCGGACCAAAGTTTCCGTTTACTGCGGGCCTCCCGCAGGGGGGTGGGGTGCCTGTCCCCTACTGTCTACTTGATTTACACCGCGGATATCTCAGCCCCTGTAAGCTCCACTTGCCTCAACCTTCAATTCGCCGATGATTTCACCCAGATAATCACCTGTTCATGGAGGAATGCGCCTTGGCAAGTTCGTATGACAGCAGCAGAAATTGAAAATCTTAACACCTACGAGGCCCGGTGGATGATCCGGAGCAACAAAGAACAGTTAAAAGTAGTCCCCATAGGGAGGAGACCAGTTTATGACGTTAGGGTGGAGGATAGACGATATTCCTACACCACGGAGTGCAATGTACTTGGAATGAAGATTACCTCATCCGGGTACAAGAAGCACGTCCAAGAACGAATCACCAAGGCCACTTCTGCAGTCAAAACTCTACATAGGTTCAGAAATCTCCGTCAAAACAATAATAAAAAGATCTGCAATGCACTTGTAAGATCGACGCGGCTATACCCCGCTTCCGCCCTATCGTGTGTCTCAAAGACACAGAAGAGGGCACTAAAAGTGGTGCAGAATAAATGTACGTACCTAATTACAGGTACACGCAGATTAAAGAGAACACGACAAGAAGAGCTGCACCGAGAGGCAGGGTTGAGTCCCATTAACATTGTCATAGAAGAACGGACAAGGAATATGCTGGAAAAGGTTAATCGTGAATTGGACGATGAAATCGTCTAAATGATTGACCAGAATAGAAGAGCAATAAGTCGCGCCAGATTTCCAAGCTTCGCCGGGGTTTTAGCTGGTGGAGCAGAAGTGCCGTTTTACGCATGATGATAGAAATGTTTTTACCCTAAACCAAGAAAAAAGCTAACCTAACTGTGAAACCTCACCGATTACTACAACCTCACCGATGAAGACACAAATCTACCGATGAAGACTCAAATCTACCGATGAAGGCCGAAATTTACCTAACAAGACATCCACGAAGAGACAAAAAACACAAATTACACACATTACAAAATATACGAATAAACAAAGACACTAAGCAAAACAATAAAGTAATTAATAAAGCAATTATTACTACAACAGCAAATGCGCATATATCGAAAGACATTAATTGATTTGGAAGACAAATAGCTTGAACGCCATAGTATATATTTATATATATATATATATATATATATATATATATATATATATATATATATATATATATATATATATATATATATATATATATAAACTAACTCAAAGACAACAAAGGAACTACATCTCTTTGCACCCTTCCACACTTCTTTCTATTTTCACTACTGGTCTACTTTCCGCTGTCTGTCCACACACCCTTACTCTATCCCCTACCTACATATACTACTACACCACATGGGCATGAAGGACGGCTGAAGAATTCATTGAGAAAACTACGCTAATACTACTTCTCTTACCCGATAAAGGAGGAATAGGAAGAGGGAAGGCTGCCTCAAAAACGTCAAGATCCACTTCACTATCCCCGCGGGGACTCTCCTGAAGACTTTTTGAACCTGCTTCTAAGCGACTTTATATCCCCCCCCCATTGCCCTCCCTCGACAGAGTTACGAAGCTAAAATGAACTAAACTGCCATTCATCTAGTCTCGCTCAAACTATGTTGGTGCACTTTGATAGAGATAATTGGAGACGTAAAGGAAAGCAAGTTTGAGGATTAGCCCACTGTGGAACTCTAAGGAATAGACCATCCGGTTACCAGGCGATGCTGAAAGCTTTGGGGAAGAGTTCGCTCTAATCTCTAAGGGTAGTTTCCTGCCAAGACCACAGGGGGACATGCAACCGTTCCTGTTTAAGTTGGAAGCAGAATCGAACACCAGACGGGTGGCACCATCGGGTGGTGGTAGTTGATTCGATGACCACCCATCATCAGGTCCACCACACTTCACCAGTCTGAGGGGCCTCCCTAGGTTCCCCCATCATCATGCATCCCCCCATTTGGCAGTTCACGTTCATGGAAGCTGAGTGACGAAATAGAGGGAGTCATCAATAAACAAATAAAGAAGAAAATACCATCGTAAGAAGAAAGGGAGCACGAACCTTTAATTAAATCAAGTCACCACAAATAAGAGATTAGGGAAAAGAAGAAGAATCCAGTCCAGAGGGGCCGCTCTCTCGAAGAGATGGTTTAAGACAATACAACCAGAATACCTCTGAAGGCAGTCGACCGGCATCCCAAGCCCAGCAGAGAGAAAGTTTTCGAAGTTGTGTATGGCAAATTGGGCATTGCCATGGTGAGACTGTTGGAGATAACCACGGGGTATATCGCAATCTGCGAAAAGGGAAAGGGACATCGAAGATATCACCAAGGAGAAGGCAGTAGAGGCCCTTAGGGGAATTGGGCTGCAGCCAGCAGTGCCACCACAGATCGTGGCCCACAGGAGCGTGGTGTGCTGGCGACTCGATCGGTGGATCGGGCAGCACTCCAAACATGACATCAAGGAGGAGATACAGCTTCAGCAAACCTGGGCCAAGGTAGCCGAAGTGATCAAATTAAAAAATAGAAGGGATAACAGCGACTACACTCACGTCTTCAAGGTAGTCTTCACCGAAACCCCTAGGGCCCAAAAGGCAAAGGAACAAGGTCTATTAATGTTCAATGCTAAAATTAGTAGGGAGCAGATAGAGAAGGGAGAATTCACTCCAGTCCAGTTCTGTTTTAGGTGTTACAAAATGGAAGAACACGCCACTAAAGACTGTAAAGAGCCACAGTAAACATGCTCCAAATGCAGCGATAATTGGCACATTTGGAGGTTGTGCACTAATAACTTCGAGAAGCACAATAACTGTGGCCAAGGACACAGAACAATGGCCATGGCATGTCCTGTAATAAAAGAGATAATTAAAAGTAAACACGAAGCGAAGGAGAAAGAGGAAACACGTAGAGCGAATATGTCCTACGCCCAGGCAGCAAAGGTGGCCCTCTCAGAAGTGGACACTAAAAGCCATATCTCAAGCTACAAAACGAGAACTCGACGAAGATTATGACGTGCATCCTTCACGCGCACGTCATGAATCTCACGCGCCCTGGCATGTTCGCAACGGAGCTGAATCAAATGTTAGCTAAAACCGGGATGGACCAAATGTGGTTCCTGGACAACCGCCCTATGGATATGTACTGCAATTGCAGATGGTTCCAAACCAACAAGCAAACGGTAAAGACACCACCAAAAATGTAACCAAGAAAGAAAACAAACGAGCAGCCGATGTGAAAACTCCTGCCCCTAAACAGAGACAAGAATACACTGTAGAGTGAGAAAATGTTGGGACTGACACCAATAGTTCCTCGGAATCCTCAGACTTATCGGACATCGAAGTCCCACAAACTAAGAAGGCCAAGGGAACCCGAAGAAAAAACAAAAGATTGCATGCAGATAGCATCAATCTTAAAATTTATGCTAGCGACCAGTTTCCCTTTCCCGAAGAAATGGAGCCCAGGGAAATATTCCATGGGATTAAAACTAAAATATTCAAATGGGAATACGACTACGAAGTCGACCCCGAAACGGTGGAAGAAGCTCTGCTCACCCAGAATGTGACCCTGCATCACAATACCTCCGAGCAGATTTCAAATGCCGAGTTCAGAAAAAAAGAAAAGCAGGTGGAAGAAGAACATCACCCCAAAACACTAGAGAAAAAACCTGGAGAGAGTAAGCAATAAAATGAGGATTCTGACATGCAAAGTAAACGGATGGGAGGGGAAAGCTACAGCATATGGAAACATATTCCGGGTGCTTGACCCCGACATCATTCTTATAACTGAGCACGGTATCGACACTACATATAGTCAAATTAAAATACCGGGATACAGAGTAGTCATGAAAAATCATTCTCAGGAAAGGATTGATGGTGTTACAATAGCTGCCAAGGGAAACATCTCATTCAAACAACTACCAGAAATTGATGACTCCTTTGTGGCGATTGAGCTCCATACATTGGTAGGAGACCTCGTGATAGCTGCAGCCTATCAACCCCCTCGTCGAGCCTATTTCCCGTTAAATAACTTCTACACACTGTTTGGGCACAACAGATTGGCATTCTTAGGGGGCAACCTCAAAGTCAGATGCTGTGCGGCGGGATATGGTAGTACCAACGAATGAGGCCGAAACTTGGAACTGATTATGGGACGAAAAAACATCAAGAGAATAGGGCCGGATTTTCCGACCTATATCCCTTTCATACCAGCACCCAAACCTGACATAATCTTAACAAGTGAAGGCTTCCTATTCAACTACCATAGTGAGCCAGGCCCAACAGTCCCAAGTGATCACATAGCGATCCTCACCACAGTATCTCTTGCTTCGATCCAGCTGCCAGTCCCTCTCCGAAAAAACTACGTCTTTGGCCAACTGAGATCGTTAAAAGAGACGACTCAGTCAATACGCACCAGCTGACCTAAGCGAGGTGGCATGGAAGGAGATAGACGGAGAGCTGGAGAGGATAACTACGCCCATATTAGAAGCGGACCGCGAGTGCATACCAAAGACTGGGTATAAAACACCTCCTCAGCCCAGATGGACAGAGGAGATGAGAGAGATCGCTCGTGTTCACAGGGAAGTGTACGAAGAGACAAGACGGGAAGGTCCTAACCGGAAAAGAAGCTCACTCTTTTGACGCCTAAGCACCGAGCTAAAAGAGGCTATCAACCTCCAATAGTAGGAATTATGGAACAACCTGATAGCCAAAGTCGAAAGCGGGCTCAAACCGGCTAGATTCTGGCGTCAAGTCAAGAACTTAAAGGGACTAACAGCAAGAACTAAGACTCGAATAAAAGAGAACGGAGCCTATATAGAGGATCCGGCGGTTCTAGAAGACAGATTCAGGAATTTCTGGAGAAACGTCTTCAGGATCACCCAGAAGAAAATGAAGAGTTCGACCAGGAATTCGTAGGCCAACTGATCTAAGAACTGAATCGGGTTATGCACCGCATGCACCCACAACATCAAGTAGACGAAAGCAGGGAGATGGCGGACCATAGCCGTCCCATAACACCAGAGGAGGTCATGGCCACAGTAAGAACCTTTCAACAAAAGGAACCAGGGTGGACGGACATCACCAGAAACAACTTGGTAAATGACCCACAGCAGATCATTCAAGGAATTACAAAGATTTACAACGCTTCCCTGAATGCGGGTTACTTGCCTGAGAGTTTTAAGATCGCCAAAATAATCTTCATACCCAAGGGAGGTAAACCGCCTGATAAACTGGTAAATTACAGGCCAATCGCCCTGCTGGATTTCGTTGCGAAAGTCTACGAGAATCTCCGGGCTGACAGGCTCCAAGAACAACTAGCCGAACTAGGAGCTCAGAACCCTCAGCAGCACGGGTCCCGCAGGCGACAAGGAACGGAGACCCCCTCGCCCTCCTAACGGAGGGCGAAGCTGATAGAAGGTAGGTAGACGTGGTGCTGCTGGGTGTAAAGAAGGCCTTCGATAAGGTATGGCTGAGAGGGCTACCTTTCAAGATCTTCAACCTCCAGCTCTAACCAATCCTGGAAAGGGTCCTTTGTAACTATGCCACGGATAGGAGAGCCCAAATCGTGATCGAGGTTGCAAAGGACTTGAATTCGAACTAGAGGTGGGAGTTCCACAAAGCAGCTGTCTGAGTCCTTTGTTGTACCTCGTTTACACAATTGACCTACCTACTCCAGTGAGGTACGATTCTATGTATTTGCAATACGCAGATGACATCACTAAAATCGTCCTAGGTCTATTCAGGAACGCTAGAAGCCATGCAAGGGCGACAGCTGCCGAGATTGACAACATCAATCGCTATGAAAAAAAGTGGAAGATAAAAACCAACCGCCAGAAGTTCACTATAATTCCAATGAACCGCCAGAAAGTAGACGACATCATTGTCAACAATGAACTCTATCCGTACTCTAACGAGGGAAAGGTCCTGGGCTTACGACTCTATAAAATAGGATGCAAGGCCCACTTAAATACCAGAGTCTCCTGAGCCAAAAGAGAGCTAAAGAAACTGAACCGTTTCCGAAGCCTCAGCGTGTCAAGTAAGAAAAAGCTATACATGGCCCTGGTACGCTCCGTCCTGGTATATCCGACTGTGCTCACGCAGATGGCAATCTGTACCTCTCTCAGGACGATGCAGAGGGTACAGAACAAAGCCACACTGCTGATAACTGGGACAAAAATGATCGCCCATATTTGGCAATCGGTTCTACATGAAAGAACGGACTAAAACCGATAAATATGGAGATCCAAAGGCTAGGGAGAAAGACTTGGGACAAAATCGATCACGAAATACTCCCAACTATATACAACGATCTAGACATACGAGAAAACAGAAGACGCGCAGTTAGAAGAACATATCTATCCCCAAGTGGAAGAACCTATGCGAGAGAGAACATACTACCTATATACACATAGAATTATACAAAGGAAATAAACCTTAATATAAAGAGGCGAATTGCTAAAATTCAAAATCAAATCTCAAACCAAAGTCAATTTAACTTTGACCAAAAGAGGCGAAGTGCCCAAAGTAAAAATTAAAATAGAAAGAGGCGAAGTGCCCCAATTCAATTCAATTCAAACTTAATTCATAGATATTTAATTTTACCAAAAAGAGGCGAAGTACCCAAATTAAAAATTAAAATAAAAATAAAAAGAAGTAAAGTGCCCAAATTCAATTCAATTCAAACTTAAATCAAAGATAATTAATTATTACAAAAAAGAGGCGAAGTGCCCAATTTAAATTTAACAGACACAGAGAAGTGAAGAAGAATAAATCAACAAAATTAACCAACTATAATAAGAAGAGGAAGATAGATTAAAATAAATGAAAAGAGGCGAAGTGCCCAAACTAAGACTTAAACTGAAAATAATAAATGAATAACTTAATAAAATAAAACAAGAGATAATTATCAGAATATAAAAACAATTGAAAGGCTTGAAAGCCACGACGGAGGATCAAATTAAACAAAACAAATAAATATATATATATATATATATATATATATATATATATATATATATATATATATATATATATATATATATATATATATATATATATATATATAAATGGAAGAACCTGGCTGTCATCGACAGTCAGCAACATTATTGACGGAGGAATAAAATTTTATGAACTAAACAAGAAGAAAGCATGCTAGTGATGCCCTAACACCAGGGCAACCTTGTAAACATTTTCACACTTTTGTAAGCCTACCACACATTTCATCACTTTCATAAATTAATTAATTAATTAATTGGGCATGAAGGATGGACTCCTGGGATTCTTCCTTCGTATAGCCCCAGAACAGGTGAAGCGGAAGAGTTTATCCAACTCGAGTTCTGCCAACGCTGCCTTGCCGTGGAACAACATCCCACTAAAGAGTGTATGGCGGCTGACGTCACTTGCTGCATCTGTTCCAGACTCGGTCACGGATGGAAAGAGTGCACTTCCGAGAAACCAAGATGCGCTAAGTGCGGAGGGGACCACAAGGCCATGGCCATGAGGTGTCCCATCCGCAAGGAAGCTATCCGGGCAAAACGCGAAGTGATGAAGCAGGTAGAGGAGGCAAAATCCAAGACTTACGTTGAGGCACTGGCAACAAACATGACCAATTGCACAGAAAACTCTGCCCCAAAACTGGTAATGCCGGGTGAGTCCAAGGAGATCATGACCGTGATCATCTTTGCCCACTTGGTGAATCTAGCTAACCTCGGCTCCTTTGCAGAGGAGTTAAATCGCCTCTTGCAACAGAACGGGTTTCAGAAAAAGCTATGGTTCCCGCCCAAGCCCACATCGCAGGAAATGTTAAGGATACAATTTATTGACGAGCCCCAGAAAAAGAACAGAGAAAAAGAAGTTGCGAATCAGCTCCAAAAAACCTCGGAGGAAGAAGTAACGACGGAAGAAGACTTGGAGAATAATGGAAACACGAAAAAGTTCACGAAGAAGGAAAAACAAAAAAAGAAAAAGAAAAGAGAAGTGGAACAAGAGGCAAATAAAGAAGAGGAAATAAACCAACCACAAGAAGAAAGCTCAAACGAAGACGAAATCCTAAAGTATCAGGGAGTTCCCCTCACGGAGAAAAGGGATATCCTTCTGCGGGGCTGTTTCTTCAACGCCAAGGACGTGGACCTCAAAGTTTTTCGGTCCTTCCCTTTGCCGATCCCCTAGGGGACACTATGAAAAACTGCTCGACGAAATCAACAAAGGCAACTACAAATGGACTTACGAAGGACCATGGTCCCCGAAGGAAATAGGTGGACTATTGATGGAGGGCGCGATGTACATCCCGGACTCGTGCGTACACACCGTCGATATGTCTACCTTTAAGAAGATAGAAACTGGCCAAAAGACTTCCGAAATTGAATGAGTGTAAAAAGTGATAACGATAAGCGAATAAATAAATTAGTGAACAAATCAAAGTGATTAAAACAAGTAATTAAGAGTGCGAATAGTTGAACAAATTAAAGTGTCTAGAATAAGCAATCAAAAGTGCGAAAAGTGAATGAATCGACAAAATAATAATTAAAATGGTCTAACAGTTTAAAATATAGAAAAATAAATTAATGAATAAAGGGACTAAATTAAAACAAACCATTAAAATTAATCTAAACCGCGAAAATTAAGCATAAGTCAGTTAACAATTAATTACCATAATAATAAGTGAACTGTGAGAATAAAAATATCAGTACAATTAGTTAACAGATAAGATAATAATTTAACTCAAGTGTGTAAATAATAATAACATAAAGTTCTACTAAAATAGTGTTGAACGAAACTAGAGGAAATAATAAAACCAGAATAATTAATATAACTACGAGTAAATATGACTAAAAGAACAATTCAATTAAAATTGTAAGTGTTAAAATAAATTAAATCGATGTAATGTGATTATATAAAAAAATTACTTTAAATATTTTAATATATCCAGATATGAACCCACCACCCACCCCCAACTCAAGTAAAATTGTAAATGCTATTTTAAATTAAATCTCTTATGAATGTAATGTGTCTATATCAAAGTTTTACTTTGAAAAATTATTCCTAAAAATTTATACTAAGTTTATATAACTAAAATTAAAAACATTTCATGTATTTTATCAAAGCAATATATAGTACTAAGAAGATGACCTCCCCGTTGATTCCGGGAGAATCTGTTTTCCTACTCATACTTGTAGCTTACTTTTCTCCGCTGAATTTTCATAAAAATATAACTTCACCACTACACCTATCTATTCTTTCGTTTTACATATATGTATTTATTTTTAATTTTAATATTTATAAAATGGAAAAACTCATTGTATATTTATCGCTTTAATATATCCTGATCTTTATCTTGATCTTTCCGAAGAAAGTTAAGCTCACCGAAAAGTTCACAGCTGACAAAGGAGGAAAAGGCGAGGGTGGTCAACTCAAGAACAAGAAAACGCCATTGATTTTTCCTTTTTCCCAGGGGGACTTCAAGAACAAGATCTATTTTGTACGGAGCCAGATATAGCCGACCCATGATATAGTACTGCATACTGGGGAGTTTAACTTCCTATTTACGAAAGAAAAATACTACAAAGCGGGAAGTTTATCTTCCTATTTACGAAAGAGAAATACTAAAAAGCGGGAAATTTATCTTCCTATTTACGAAAGAAAAATACGAAAAAAGCAGGAAGTTTATATTCATATTTACGAAAGAGAAATACTAAAAAGCGGGAAGTTTATATTCTTATTTACGAAGGAGAAATACTACAAAGCGGGAAGTTTATCTTCCTATTTACGAAAGAGAGATACTAAAAACGGGAAGTTTATCTTCCCATTTATAAGGTTCACTGTGTGAAGCGTTTAAAATTTTCAAACGAATGTTTACTAGGTTCGACCCCCACAGTACTACCGCCCGAGAAAACGGAGTGTTTAATACATAATTAATATCTACGGATTACAATTATAAACAAATATATATATATATATATATATATATATATATATATATATATATATATATATATATATATATATATATATATATATATATATATATATATATATATATATATATATATATATATATATATATATATATATATATAAACATATTTTAATATTCTATGACGTACTCAAAAATAATGGTATGAGGGATTTTTTGCAAATTTTACGCGTCTACCGGAACGAGTATATACGCTCGATCACAGCCATTATCCTGGGTATTTGGAACAGATTCCACGTAACTGTAATTTCTGCCACTACCTTCCGATGATACTTCCTCATTTTGCTGTGGGGTATCTAATTCTACAGGATTATTTACAACGGGTTGATTGTTTGATGGTCACGAACAGTTTATATTCCTCTCATTATATACATTAGGCAATACAACTGGTTTCACTTTATCAATAGACACCGTGTTCTGATGGCCATCCGGGAATTCTAACTTAAAAATTTTGTCGTCGCGTTCGACAACACGGAACAGGCCTGTATAAGGAGCTTCTAGTGGCTTCCGAACGTGATCAACACAGACCCACACATGCGTGGCGTCATTTAATTCTTTGGGTACAAATGTTTTTGATACCGAGTGCAGGTGGCCTTCAGAGGTTTGTGTGAAATCGATCTGCGACATAGTCTTCGCTAGTTCAGAGATGAATTTCGAATCGGCTTTGGATGAAAAAGAGGCGCCTAGGGGCTTAGGGCAAAGAAGGGTGGCCCCTGTGACTGCTGTAAAGTGTGAAAAACCCGGATCATTAGGCAAGGACCGGATACCCAGAAGAACGATTGGTAAGGCCATCAATTAACCTTGTCGGCGAGCAATTATAGAGCTCTTCAAAGTCTTATGCGACCTTTCCACGATCTCGTTAGTGGTAGGTTTGTACGCCGTGGTTCGCAAGTGATGGAAACCAACGAGGGCCAATAATTCTTTGAAGAGTTCGGACTCAAATTGCGCTCCTCTGTTGGTGATCACGTATAAGGGAAGGCCAAACCTGGATATCCAGCCCCCCAAGAAGGCTAAAGCAACTGTTGCAACACTAATATCTAGAATCAGTATTGCTTCAATCCACCTGGTGGCTCTATCTATGCATGACAGCAGTTACCAGTTATGAGAGGGGTATGACTGCCCAGGCAGGGTACACGGCGGGAGTGGACCAACTATATCGATGTGAACCGTCTCAAATCTCGAACTGGGCATACTAATAAGCAGGGTTGGGGATTTAGTGTGGCGATTTAATTTAGCAGATTGGCAGGAGAGACATTCGCGAGTCCACGAACGTATATTTCTGTCCATAATGGCTAGAAATACCTCGCTTTCATCCTGGATGTGAAATATTATGAAGTTGCTTGAAAATAGCTGATCTGCAGGGTGAAATAACAAATGGGGTGGGTACTTAAATGTTACCTCATACCAGAGTTAGGAATTACCGGGAAAGGGAAATGCCTTCAGTCCAGATCGAGACGACTTCATTTCTTCGTCATGCTCCTGTGCTGCTGCCAAAGAACGGAGATCAAATGAGTCCACCTGGACCGAATTGACATCCCAAGATAGGAAGTCAGCAACCACATTTTCTTCACCACGTACATAAGCTATGTCATTGGCATACTCCAAGATTGCGGTCCAGTTCCGTTGTTGCCTGTCCATTTTTGCATGTAGTGGCGAGGAGAAGGCAGAGACTAGTCGCTTGTGGTCCGTGCATAAAGTCACTTGATGACCTTCGATCATATGCCGTAAGTGAAGAACAGCGAGATACGCAACCAGGAGTTCCCCATCATAAGTAGAGCACGCTTGCTGTGTTTTACTCAACTTCCCGGGGAAGAATGCCACTGGCTGGGGAGACCCATCCACCATCTGATGGAGCGCAGCACCAACTGCGAATTGGGAGCTGTCCGTCACCAATTGGTACGGAGAGTCATTGGGTAATGGGTGCCGTAACTTAACGGAGTTCGCCAGGGCCTCCTTAGAAGCTTCAAATGCTTTCCGTGCAGCATCATTCCAAACAAGTTGCCGAGCCTTAGGTTGAAACCCTGCGAGTTCAGTCAGGGGGGCAGCGATTGCATCAAAATTAGGCATAATACGTCTGTAAAAACCTAACATGCTTAAATATCCACGAAGTTCTTTGAAATCAGTTGGTAAAAGCATTTCGGTGATCTCGGAGACCTTTCTAGCTGCTGGGCTCAGTCTTGCAGCTGAGACGTGGTGGCCCATGAAATCGATTTCTTCCTTCATGAACTCGCACTTGTCCATAGAAATTTGAAGGTTGTTTTCTACCAGTATTTTGAAAACTTGATCTATATCCTCCACATGCTCGTCTATATTTTCTGAAAATATTAAAATATCGTCGACAAACACAAAAACAAAAGCCAAGCCTCGAAATAAATTGTCCATGTGGCGTTGGAAGGTGTAACTAGCATTCTTTAGACCAAACGGTAGCCTGAAAAATTCCCACAGCCCGAAGGGAGTTGAGACAGCAGTCTTCTTAATGTCCGCTGGATTCATTGGAATCTGGTGGTAGGCTCGGGCTAAATCCAGGCAAGAGAAAACTTTCTTGCCATGAAGATGGTCTACCATGCTCTGAATCCTTGGCAAAGGATATCTGTCCGGTTTAGTTATCGCATTGAGGGATCGAAAGTCACCCACAACTCTATACTCACCTGGGGTCTTCTTTTGCACCATATGAATGGGTGAAGACCATGAAGATTGCGACGGTTGCACCACACCTTCTTTCAACAGAGTCTCGAAAGTTGCTTTTGAAATTTGTATTTTCTCAATTGGAAGTGGCCTCGGGCGGTGTAAAGTTGGTGGGGCGCTACCCGTCTCAATGGTTTGAACAACAGAATTAGCCGCTGGTGAACTAATGTCAACACACTTCGGGTTATATATAGTCTCATATTTGCGGAGAACTGTCCTCTAATTATGTGGGATATGCAAGAGGTCATTAATAATTAACATGATCATTGGTTCGCTTGACTGCTTCGCTTTAGAAACTAGGCTAGTCTGGTTATCAATTAGGACACCACAAGCACAGTCTACTAAGAGGTTAAAATGAGCAAGAAAATCGGCTCCTAATAATGCCGACGTAAGATCTGCAACTACGAACGTCTATCTAAATGAACGTCGCAGGGTAAAGATGCCTATTTCCAGTTGGACTTCTCCATGCACTCTTATCTTCCCTCCATTAGCCGTCGAGATGTTAACCCCCGATTTGCGCATCACACATAATTGCACTATATTAAATGGAATTAAGGACACGCTCGCGCCAGTGTCTATCAGAAATTCGCACTTCCTCTCATTAATACGGGCAGCGACAGTGAGAAGAATCAGCCCGCCGGTCGGCGCATTTACAGCAGCCTGCCGATCTCGTTTTACGAGTGAATTGGGGAAGATGGTCTAGATGATGCCTGCATTTGATGGTTCTCACCTCGCTTTGGCCAACTGCACCACGGTTTACAGTACTTCGCACTCGATCCAAAGTATAAGTGTGAACGGTACACCACTTGTTTTTGATTCCGACGGAAGGGGCATAACCCAAACGGTACACCTTTTGAATAATTATTATCACTATTATAATTATTATGAACAAACCAAGATTGATTCCGTAGCTCTTCAAGATTCACTGGAGGTCGTCCGGTCTGCGGAGAAGACGCGATCAATTTCTCGAAGAGCTCAGGTTTCGTCCTCTTAAAAAGTCTCAAGATTTCTATTCGTAGGAGCGAGTCATTCTACAACGAGAGGAATGTAGCTGGGAGACGATCGACCGTCTCGGGAGGGAACGCAGACAGAATATGGAAAAATTTCGTTTCTTCTCGTTGTATTCTTGAGATGTGAAATTGTGCCTCCACAATTTTGAACCATCCTGCAACTGCTGCTTCATTAAAAACAGGAAGTCTGATGAAAATCGCGATCGCAAGTAACACTTCTTGGTGTGAAAGAAAATGAGCAGCTTGTTGATGTCTTGATGCATCGCCTAGCAAATCCATTTTGTTGTATGACAACGGTATTTGTTCGACGAAGAAGGATCACCAGTTATAGGGTCTGGTGTAACGTATTCTCTCACTTGTATTCTGGTAGGCTGGGTTAAGTGATCAACCGCTTACTTATGGGATGAAGGTATATATATATGTATGGATTATTTATTCCTTGGTATATAGATGGAATAAGCTTCGAAATGGCGAACATGAAATAGAACTTTTCTTCTTGAATAATCATAATTTTTCTGACTATTTCTGACTATCTTTTACACTTGGACTTCGACTTGGATTATTAAGTTGTGGATGAAAAAAAATATAAATATATACACATATAAGATTTCAACTGCACTCATATATATATATATATATATATATATATATATATATATATATATATATATATATATATATATATATATATATATATATATATATATAATAGTAGCAGATGGATAGATAGGGATAGATTCCCTGGTGAAAGAGATAGAAGGGTAAAAAATCCCTGGTGATAGAGGATCGCAGGCGTTTATCTGAGATTGGTGTTCTCATTGTTTTTGGTTTTATATTCATGTTCTTTGGCGTACTCTTTTCTGATTTTTTTGTTTGGATTGTTCTTGGTTTGTGATGGTTTTGCATGTTTGTTAATGTTGTTCCTGGTTTGTTATGTTATTGCTTGGGTTTTCCTTTTGTTTCATGAAGATTATGGTGGTTTCTTGCGGCTTTCAAGCCTTTGTAGGTGTTTTCTGTATATTTTGTATTTCTCTCGTTGTTCGTTTGTGTATTTTTTAGTGTTCTTCTTTTTGTATATTCTTTGTGTAGTTTATTGTTTGTCGTTGTTACATATGCGTAGTCTTATGTGTAGATTGGTTCTTCTTGTCTTTCGGTCTGTGCTTTACTATTGATTAAGTCTGACATTCTTCTGTGTATGTCCTCCAACGGGGTGTCAATGTGTCTATTTCTGATTTGTCCGTCATGTGTCGTGGGACTTTCTCCCAGATTTTTCGGGCTCTACTTAGCAGCTCCAAGTTAATTGGAATCATTTGGATCATGCGATGTAGGTCCCTCTGCCTCCTTCTTAGTCTTCTTCTAGTGTTCGTTATTAAGAGCACTCCCTTGTTTTGTACCATTTGGAGGAGTCGCAATTTCTTTTTGGAACTAGTGTTGATAGGTATAAGTGGATACAATAGCTTTGATCTTATGAGCGCGTTGAATATCTTATTTTTGTTGGTCATGTTCAGGTTTTGGAACCTTAATAGCTTGGTGAGCTCGACCTTCGCTCGCGCTGCTTTCTGAGCAACGTGGCCAGCGTATCCATTTTTACCTATCTTTAGTCCTAGTACTGTTCCATCAGTGCTGCATGGAATGTTGGCGTCATCAATTTCGATATGGGCCCGTTTCCGACGGAAGAATGGTATCACCTTAAATTTCTGGGTGTTAGTGGCGATTTTCCACCTTCTTCCAACCTGTTCACATGGTCGATTTCTCTGGCGGTGATTTGTGCCATGAGTTGAGGGACTTTTGAAGGGGGCAGTCAAGATCTGAGAGATCTCGTCAGCGAAATAGACGTACAGCGAGTCTTCCCTGACCGGATAGGGTGTATATATTGTATAGGAGGGGGCTTAGGCACCATCCTTGCTGTACGCTTGGTCCCGTGTGGTCGTATATTTGTAAATACGCTATCCTGTCTGTCATATAGTCACATGTAATTCTTTATAGTCTTGGGTTTAGTCCTAGTCTTAGTATTTTGTACTAAAACCGAGTCCTCCATACTTTCTCAAATGCCTCCTTAACGTCTCTGAGCACCAAGTCAGCATACTTTTTTTAGATAGCAATCTTCGCCAGTTTTTTGTGATGATTGCTACGCCGTATCAGTCCCTCTCCCTCTTCTGAATCCATGCTGGTGTTGGTTATGGAGTTTGTTATCCTCCATAAAATCTTGGATTCTGTTAGCAAGGACCTCCACGAAGACCTTGCCTGCCACTTTGTGGAGGAAAATGGGTCTGAAGTGTGCTGGTCTGTCCGGCGGTTTTCCGGCTTTTGGAATAAAAATCATTTTAGCGATCTTCCATTCGTCTGGAAAATAGCCAACGTTTAGGCAAGCGTTCATTATATTGACCAGCCCCTCTAAGATGTTATGGGAGGCGTTCAACAAGTTAAGTTTGGTCAATTCTTCTGTTTTTCCTGGTGCTCTCTGTTTGAAGGTACGTAGCGTCGTTAGTATTTCTTCTCCGTTATCTTACGTCCATAACTAGTCATCTCTCTGTCAGCAGTTGTGTTGTTGAAGAGGTATGTCCTGTCTAGTTCTTGGTTTAATTGGTCGTTAATGTGTTCCTCAAAGTCTGGGTCAAAGTGTTCGTTCTCTTATGGTGTGATGGAAAATACATTTTTCCAGTAGTCTCTGAACTCTTCTTCCGTTTCTGTTGCGTCCATTTTTGTCCCGTCGTCTTTCTTAAGGAGTATGTTTATGTCAGGTGGCTTACCCTTCAATCTTGATAGAGTATTCCATAAAGTTCAAGGATTCACTTCTTCGTCTAGTTTGTCTACGAGGTCATTCCAAAGTATTGTTTGTTGTTCTATTATGTGTCTTCATTTCAGTCCTTAGGATTCTTAACCGTCTGTTTTTAACTCTGTCTGTGCCAGTCAGTCTAATTTATTCAAATAGTCTTGGGGGTTGGTACCCTGTGGAAACCTTAGTGGCCATGGGGGGGTTTGGATCTTGATGGCTAGATAGAATTCGTCTAAAGATGAGAGTAATTTGAACGTTCTTTTTTACTGTGCTATAGTTGAAGATCTTCATATTCTTCTGCGTCGTGTCGTTTCCTCGTTTCCGTGTTCTGATATCAGAACGATGTCAGGGTCGCATTGTCTGATTAAGTTTCCGTAAGTCACTTAATTGTCGTCCCATCCATTAGTGTTCATTTGTAGGATTGTCAAGTCTTTTGTCAGTCTGTCCATGTTGTCTGTCGATTAGTCGTTCCTTTTATCGAGTTCCTTTGGTGTGGAGGGGCTAGTTGGTGGAGATCGGCATTTACCAGATCTCTTTTTGTTGAACTCTGAGGTCGTGATGGTAGCAAAGGAGTCTTGGTTGAGTCGGACCATTCCAAGGATGAGGGCTTCTTCGACTACCCTCTCTGGAATGTCCTGACTATCTTCCCACTTGTAACGGCCGGTGGTAACGTCTTCACTGACGTCTTTGTCCGTTTTTACTTCCGGGAATAGGGCGCTCTCCGTGGTCAATATTTTTAAATGTATTTTTCTGCCATGGCAGATCTCATCCTCTGCCGGTTAGGTGACCGTTTGGTGCGGCTACCGTGGCGGTGTTTAGATTTCAGTTCATTGGCGGATTTTGCATCTAAATCTGGTTTGGAGGTTTCTATTGTTGGGGGTTCGGGATTCTTTTGGTGATGATTTGCCGGAGCGGGAACAGCTTCTGCTTGTTTAGTGGCTGGTTAAGGATGCTGCATCTGTATCCGAAGAACTTCCTCAGATGGAGGGTTCTCCGGGAACCACATCTCGTCCATTCCATTTTTGGTCAGCATCTGGTTTAGTTCTCTTTTGAATGAACCTAGCTTTGTGAGGTTTTCTATGTGTGCATAATATATGCAGCACATGATCTTTTTAGACTACCCGCTCTCTACCTTAAGATAGGTACGTTGACCTGAGGCCTTGTTGACTGCCTTTGCCACTTTGGTATAGGACTTGCTGGTCTTAGCTTCCTCTTCTTTTTTGCATTTCTGCTGTTTCTTTATCGCCTCCTTCTTTACTGGGCATGACAGTGCCATGGCTCCATGGTCACCGTTGCAGTTTATGCATCGTTTTGCGCTACTTCTACAGTCGCGCCAGATGTGGCCAACTTTGCTACATATGGCGCAGATAAGTTCGGTCTGTGGACGCGCTCTAGTTGTGTGATCGTTATATTTATAGCACTTAGAGCATGTCGGCACTTCTGTGAACTCCTCTCTTTCTATCTGGTCAGGGCAGACCCTGACGTGGAAGAGAAGGAGACCGAGTTCTTTTGCCTTCTGTGCCATACCGGTATCCTGGAAAATCACCTTGAAAACGTGGGTGTAGTTTCTGAATTTAATAACCTTGTAGACTTTAGCTCACTGGTGATTTCTTTCGATCTCATGAGAAATTTCAGCGCTTGAGTAGTGCTACACCCAAGAGTCTAATCTCCGGCAAATAATACTTCAGTGTGCCTGAATTTTTAGTGGGATCTTAGGGGCCAAGTTGATTGAGAAAAAATCCTTTGGTGTTTTGGACGAAGTCAAGTGTTCTGCGTCGGCTTTTTTCTGGCATATAGCCGTATACCCGAAAGGGGTGTCAATGAGGCTGGCGAGAGCGACATCTAGCTCCCCGTAAACTATGGAGAAGACCTCCCCGCGGTCAGGCTTTGATCTTTCGCGGAGAGTCCTGAGACTTATACGCAAGATGTCTTGGTGATTTTGTCGTCATTGTCAGTTTATTGGGTGTGAAGGAATAGAGGAAGATCAGAATAGAAGAGAAAAACTTAACTTTTTAAAATCCAATGTCACTTTACCTTTTGAAAATGAAGATTTTGAGATTTCATTTTACTTGCTGTACTCATTATTTATGGTGGCACTGGCACTTTGTGTGGTGTTTATTATGCACCACACTTATTGTTTGCACTTGGAGGAAAATAACGTTTACTCGTAAAAAAAATCGCAAAAAGAAAAATCTTCGGGAACGTTTAGTATATTCACTTTCCTTTACTTCCTTTTTCAGAAATAACGTACCGAGAGAAACAATTTGAACAAGTAAATCTTAGCAGTCTCACTACTCATCTTTTACACAAAAATACACCTATATAAAGTTATTTCATCTACACATAACACTACAACAATTCAACCAATCAGGATTGATATACATTTAATAGTCATTCTTACATTCATTTTTGGAAAAACAGCCTTAGCGTTGACAAATTGGCCAATCAGCTTTTAGACATAAGCACTGTAATAGTTGTCCAATTTGCGAAATTATAGATTTAAAATGTTACTAACGCTCAAACCGTTTGCACATAAACACGGCTGAAATCATCAATTTTCTACTAAAAAGCGAGAAGTTTATCTTCCTATTTACGAAAGAGAAATACTAAAAAAGCGGGAAGTTTATCTTCCTATTTACTAAAGAGAAATACTAAAAAAGCAGGAAGTTTATCTTCTTATTGTACGAAAGAGAAATACTAAAAAGCGGGAAGTTTATCTTCCTATTTACGAAAGAGAAATACTAAAAAGCGGGAAGTTTATCTTCTTGTTTCTAAGGTTCAATGTATGAACCGTTTAAAATTTTTAAACGAATGTTTACTAGGTTCGACCCCCACACAACTTTATTAAAAAATGCAAGAAAACCTTTATATCGTCCTGTTAATGCCGAAGCTTCGTCAATTGCGCAAGCAATAATATTGCTTATTGGGATATTTTTTTCTTTTAAAACGGTTCAGCTGCAGTAAAAATAGAATCACGTTTAGTAATGGTGATAGATTACCGAGTTATTGCGTAATATTTTGGCAAGGACTCCGGTTGATACAGATGCCACGGTTAGTTTGCGTTGCCCTTCCTTATTTCCCACGAGAGTTATTTGTTGATTGCTATAGGGTGCCCTAAGCCGAGGGGCGGTCTTATTCTAGCGACGGGTTCAAATAGCCCGGAGGATGGGGATAGACCACACCAAGGTAGAATACTGGTATTTCAGGAGTTATATAATCGCGAGGAATTGCGATTAACGAGAAGAATGCGCAACGGCTGTTTTCCCGATTAATAAGACCTTGAAGCAGGTAGATTAAGAGCGTCAGGATATTGAAGTTACCAAAGCAAAAATAGAATTATTATTGAGCTAGATCTTAATGCACTTTACAAAAGTTCCTTAATTAGCTTTTAAGTTCTAAGTTATGAGATAAATTAAGTTCGAGGTCAAGTGTGGGCAAGGTCTAATGGAGGCCGGACGAATAGAGCCTTTAAGACTTCCACCTTTATGTCTGCGTTATGTACAATACTGTTAATATAAAGCGTTTACAAGATTAAGCAATGCAAATAATGCATAGAATTTAAAATCTGTATAACAGTAAAATTTATAATTGCACTTACATAAGTATCCACATTAATTTTTTCATGGCCACAGAGTTAAAAGGTAATCAATTTTCACGATTATGACTACGAGATTATCAATTTGGCAACCTTACGGTGTAACACAAACTGAGCGACAAAACAAGCACACTAACACACATCACTGGCATCCAGTCGAATTTTCTGTAGAATTCTATAAAATTTCTGCAATTCTGCAGAATTCTTGCTTTCCATAGAACTGCAATATTTCTATAGATTTCTACAATTCCAACAAGTAGGTATGCTATAATAATTGAGTAATATTTAAAATTGATATGGTTAACATTGAATAAATACCGAACGCCCCCTAAGTGAAGCAACATCTTACAGCGCCCCCTTGTACCTCAACAACGCCCACGTTGGGAATCACTGTTCTCGACCATAAAGGGTTATAGTGGGAGAAGAAGTGGGAAGAGGGTGCTCAAGATGAACATTTTTAATAAAGGTGAGTTTCAGGCGGTGAGGACGAGGACAGTTAGGCAATGAATAGGACCAGGATGCGCCTGGAAGGACTGTCTGGTAATTCAATTTCGCGAACAACGAGTTGGGAAGAGTGACGCAATACTTGCGTGTCCTCATCCTGTTACTGGGACAACGCTATTGTCGCATGATCGATGGGCGAAGTGTGAGAGAGTTGTGTGTGGAAATGCGAGAGAGCGTGTTTGGGACGAAGTTTGAAGAGCCAGCAACATAGGGAATATTGCTTGTCATCTGTAGAATAAAGTCAAGCCGACAAGTATCAACTGCAGTCTGCACCGAAGACGTGGAACGAGACGAGCAAGCACCAACCAAAGGCTTATGGTCAGTAAATATAGTGAAATCACGCCCTTGCAAATACGGGCGGAAGTAACGGACTGCGAGGTATATACCAAGCAGCTCAAGTGGGAACATACTGTACTTCTTTTGGGAGTCAGAAAGAGAACGAGAGAAGAAAGCAAGAGGTTGCCATAGGTCACCAATCTTTTGCTGCAAGGTTGCACCTAGATGAGTTGAGGATGTGTCTGAAGCGACGCTGATGGGGGCTCTTGGAGAAGGACAAGCCAATTCCACAGCGCGGGAAATAGCCTCTTTGGTGCGAGAAAACGAATCGCACGCCTCAATAGATCACTCGAGAGGAGAGTTCTTTTTGGTCTTAAGCAGCATGGAGTTGAGAGGTTGCATGACCTGGGCACAATTCGGAATCAATCTGTGGTAGAAATTGAACATGCCATATAAACGTCTGAGTTGTTTGCGTGATATGGGTTGGGCAAAGTTGCTCATCGTGGTAACTTTGTCTTCAAGTGGCCTAATCCCGGCACTCGAAACGTGGTTTCCCAAGAAGGCTGAGTTGTGAGACACCAAAAAAAACAAAAAGACACTTAGAAGTTTTGAGTACGATACCGTAGTCTTGACGGCGAGAAAAGACTTGACGAATATAAAAAAAGTTGTTCATCGAGCGAGGAAGATGTTATTAGCAGGTCATCAATGCAGCAAAAGAGAAAGGGAAGACCTTTCAGGACTTGGTTCATGAAACGTTGAAAGGTCTGGCCAGAATTTCGTAAATCATAGGGCATTCTAACCATTTCAAAAGAACCAAACCTAGTGGTGATGCTAGTCTTTGCAATATCGTCTGGGTGAATAGGGATCTGGTGGAAAGCACGAACCAGACCCAAGCGAGAAAAGATTGTACAGCCGGAGCTAGATGGAGTGAAATCGGCTATGCACGGCAATGAATAACAGTCCGGGGTTGTTATGACGTTTAAGACTCTGTAATCCCAAACTGCTCGAAATTCCCCCGGCGTGAATTTGGGAACTATATGGAGTGGGAGGCCCAAGCTGATGAGGAAGGCCTACAAATGCCATCATCCATCATAAATTGGAATTTAGCACGCATTGCAGAAAGTATATCTGGGGCTAGACGACGCGATCAGGAGAATACAGGTCCTCAGGTCGTCTCGATTCGAAGCAACACATCATGTTTAATAGGCCTATCCTTCGAAGGTGGAAGGGTAAGGTCGGAGAAAATCATCCAGAAGGCGCTGAAATGGGGGCTCGGTTGGTGGGAGACAAATAGAAAGGAGGGAACTTTGTGAAGGTGATTAAGAACCCTGAAACAATGAATAAAGATGTGCGATCGACAAGCTTGCGGTGACGAGAATCGACCAAAAGGTCGTGAGTCGAAAGAAAATCGAGGCCCAATATTGAACAATCTACTTCGGCCATAAGGAAGGTCTATGGGGCAAGGGGCACTTGAAGGTCGTCCCTAATTATGGGGGAACCTTGAATGTAATCGTGAGGACAACCCAAGAGCCTTGGAAGGGGAACGCTGGTTGCCAGTAATGTTGATAGAGTTATCGCGTAATCTTTTGGCAAGGACTCAGGTTGATGCAGATGCTCTGGTTGGTTTGCGTTGCCCTTCCTTATTTCCCACGGGAGTTATTTGTTGATTGCTATGGGGAGCCCTAAGGTGAGGGGCGTTCTTATTCTAGCGACGAGGTCAAATAGCACAGAGGATGGGGAGAGACCACACTACGGTAGAACACTGGTATTTAAGGAGTTATGTAATCGCGAGGAATTGCGATTAACAAGGAGAATGCGCAACGGCTGTTTTCCCGATTATTAAGGCCTTGAAGCTGGGAGATTGAGGAACGTCAGGATATTGAAGTCACCACAGCAAAAAATAAAATTATTATTGAACTAGATCTTATTGCACTTTACAAAAGTTATTTAATTAAGTTTTAAGTTCTAATTTATGACATAAATTAAGTTCGAGGTCAAGTGCGGGCAAGGTCTAATAGAGGCTGGACGAATAGAGCCTTTAAGAGTTACACTTTAATGTCTGCGTTATGTAAACGACTATATACAAAGATGAATTACGCGAATCCAAAAAATCGGACTGAACGATATATAAGGCGATATATTGCTATATAAAAAGTAATCTTAAATCTTTGTTCTAGTTTCACACAGTTATATAATCAATTTAAGCCACCCCCTACAAGTTCCTCGACTATATACAAAGATGAATTACGCGAATCCAAAAAATCGGACTGAACGATATATAACGCGATATATTGCTATATAAAAAGTAATCTTAAATCTTTGTTCTAGTTTCACACAGTTATATAATCAATTTAAGCCACCCCCTACAAGTTCCTCGACCAACTAAGACACACTTCCCTCTTACTCATATGTACCGGCCTGTTAAATGGTCAGTATTAACATGACTTGACTTTTGATTAGCTACTGCCGAACATATTGACAAGGGAGGCACTCCGAGTATTGGTTAAAATTTTCTGTAGGCTGTGGCATGTTGCATTGGAGACAGCTTCCTAATCTGCTTTCTTTTTGTTTAATGGTGATAGCTAACCGGTTTATTCTGGATTCTGCCTTGATTATAATGTATGCCTAAGATTTCCTCGACCAACTCTAACAGAGATAACTGTGCTCCATTTACTACCGTGTGACATTCTCGTAAATGGCGCTAACTTTACTTTTCTTTCTCTGTGTACTTTATGTGTGTAGTGACTCTCGCGTATGTCCTATTTTGGACGTATACGCCGGTCGTTGCATGCGTCCGTCCTTAAGTTGACGGAGTCGTTTCCTTGCTGCTATTACACCTTGACCTTTACAAAATTTGTTTTTCTACATTTAATATGTTAGTTTCTTAGGTTAACAATTGTTATGGATTCTTAAATCCTACCTTAATTGCTATACGTAGCATTCAACCTGTATTATTACCTGTTACAGATAATTAAAATTTACAATAAGTTTGCCAATATTTATACAACAATTTATTTATTTCATTTGTTACTTTGGATGGGAGCTGTCTATTTTAATTACACATTTGTAGTTCTTCCCATGCTGGTACCTAGTGACGACTTTGCGTCTAATATCACGAACTTCGCGATATTCATCTTATATAATTTCACCTTATGTACATTATTTATTTATATTGGCACACTGTCTTATAATTTTAGTCTAAGTATTACTCATTTAACACTTTGTTATTCGCTTCTCAATAATAAATATATATGTTTTCTTTAGCGAACTTAATCTTTTTTTCCGCTCACGATGAGGTACGTTCCTCTTGCGGCTCCTCTGCTCTAGGCGAAGGGCCAGAATCAGGTGTTTCGGTCCCCCTTCCAGTCATGGGTTCCTTTTTCCCAGCAGGGTCCGGTCTCGGCCTCCTCTGGGCGGCCCGGGACACCAGGATACTCGAGAGTCCTCAATTGCCTGGGGTAATCGTAACGGTTTTAACTGGTCAATTGAGACGGTGTCCATCCTTCCGTCAGGGAATTGTAGTGTGAACACTTTATTCCGTGTTCGATAACCATGAAGGGACCCACATAAGGCGCCTCAAGAGGTCTTCAAACACAGTCTATTCGCACCCCCTCGTGTGATGCTTTGGCCACAAAGTTGGTTATGATTCTTCTGTAGTATTCCAACATTACCAAGTAACGACGTAGTCCTTTAGAGTCTCTTGGCTTTGGCAATTCCTCAATTTCCCTTATTTTGGGGCAGGAGGACATATGCAGTTTTGCGAGATTTGATGGCCCAGGAACGTGATTTTATCTTTCGCGAACTCGCATTTTTCTAGGTAAATCCTGAGGCCTCTCTGTGATAATATTTCATGGAGATGATCTGCCATTTTTTGCATCCGTGGTACTGGAAATCGGTCGGGATTTGTCCTGGCATTTATAGCTCTATAGTCCCCGATCATCCCGTATAGCGTACGAGAATTGCAGGCGAGCGGCTTAAAAGCTTCGTTTGAATTAGTCTTTTTTGAGACTCAGGATGGCCGAGTGGATTCGCCGCTGGCTAACAGTGGTCCAGCGACGCGGGAAGCTGTTCGCAACTCGCCTACGCTATTATTTTTTCTTTGCCCCTTTTCCTCTTCCCCTCTATCTACCCTTGTACTCACCGGGGGTCTTCTTAGGTACCATCTTGTATCAGTGAGGCTCATGGTGACTTCGATGGCCTGATTACTCCTGCTTTTAAGAGGTCCTCGATCGTTTCATTTGCTACCTTCAGCTTTTCCGCCGTCAATTGCCTATGCCGCGCAAATGTAGGTGGGGCCCTGCCGATATCAATATTATACTCTACTGATTGGTCCATTGCTGGTACCGCTTGAGCAGGAGCTGGTCCATACAGTGCGCCATATTTTCGAAATATTTTTCGACATGATTCGAGTATATTTTTGAGGTCTGTTCTTATCAACGCTATGGATGGTTCCTCGGAAGTTTGAACCACTGAGGAGAGCTTGGTGTTTCGATCCAGCAGCTTATTCCTGGCGCAATCCACGATTAGATCGAAGTGCTTAAAGAAATCCATTTCCAGGATTAGTGCGGTGATGTCTGCTACAACGAAAGACCATCAAAATGACCTTCTTAAACTTGGAATGGCCAAATCCGCACTCATTTCCTCGTGCATTTTAATCTTCCCGCCGTTTTCGTTTGAAAGATTTATGCAACTTTCTATGATGTTGCTGATATTAGCAATGCTGGCGGGATGATTGAAACATTCGCCCTCCGTGTCGATCAGGAATTCGTACCTCTTGCTGTCGATTTTTGCGGCTAATTTGAAAACGCCCGGCATGCCCACTGCCGCAGTGGCTAGAACATGCCTTCTTAGTTTTCCGGCGACGATGGTCTAGATGATGGCTGAATTTGTAGATCCTCCTTTTTCTTTGGCCACTTGCACCACGGCTCACACCACTTTGCAGTGTCGCCGTAAAAGAGATGTGCACGACACACTATTGGCCTATAATCCTTCCTAAAAGGACGCACGTTCACTGGGGTGAGGTTTAATTTGCCACCATGACTTTGATTACCACTCCACGCCGCACTCGCAAATTGTTTCTCGCACATTACCACCGGACCGCACGCATTTTCCGCACTATTCTCATTAACGTATTGCTCTTTCTTAAAAATTATTAATTCGTCCGCGAGTTTACCGATTTGGGTTAACGAGAGCTCTTTTTGAGTGGCAATTATCGGTAACATGGTGAGAGGCAATGATTAAATCAATTTATTCCTCAAAAGTTCCTCACCTACTCCAAGCTGCAATGTTGTGCGCCTCAGTTCCTCCAAATTTCGCGAAGGACGGTCAGTGAAAGTCGATGAGGCTATTATTCTTTCGAATAATTCTAGCTTAGTCTTCTCGAATAGACTTACGACTTTAGGCTTCAATCTCTCATAGTTTTCATCTTAGCAAATGTCTGCAGGCAGGTGGTTCACTGTTTCAGGGGGTAATGAGGCCAATATTTGGTAAAATTTTGTTACCTCCTCGGTGATTTTTGAATTGTAGAATTGAGCCTCTATAATGCTAAACCAACCCGCCACTGAAGCGTCGTGGAATACTGGAGCTTTTATCGTCACGGCACTTACTGTCTCTGCCTCACCTTGCCTCGTCTGGTTGACTTCCATTCTCTTTCTTCTTTCTTGTGTTTCCTCAAATTCTTCAATGTTCTTCCGCTTCTTGTTTTGTTTGGTGGAACAATGGCACTGGTTTCTAAATTGTGACGCTTCTTAATGTAAGGTTGCCAGTTATGGGGGGTGGGGGCTCTTGAAGGTCGTCCCTAATTATGGCGGAACCTTGAAAGTAATCGTGAGGACAACCCAAGAGCCTTGGAAGGGGAACGCTGGTTGCCAGTAATGGTGATAGAGTTATCGCGTAATCTTTTGGCAAGGACTCCGGTTGATACAGATGCTCCGGTTGGTTTGCGTTGCCCTTCCTTATTTTCCACGAGAGTTATTTTGTTGATTGCTATGGGGGGCCCTAAGCTGACGGGCAGGATTATTTTAGCGACGGGGTCAAATAGCCCAGGGGATGGGGATAGACCACACTACGATAGACACCGGTATTTCGGGAGTTATATAATCATGAGGGATTGCGATTAACGAGGAGAATTGCGCAACGGCTGTTTTCCCGATTAATAAGGCCTTGAAGCAGGGAGATTGAGGAACGTCAGGATATTGAAGTCACCAAAGCAAAAATAGAATTATTATTGAACTAGATCTTATTGCACTTTACAAAAGCTCTTTAATTAAGTTTTAAGTTCTAAGTTATGACATAAATCAAGTTCGAGGTCAAGTGCGGCAAGGTCTAAAGGAGGCCGGACGAATAGAGCCTTTAAGAGTTACACCTTAATATCTGCGTTATGTACACGACTATATACAAAGATGAATTACTCGAATCCGAGAGATCGGACTGAACGATATATAACGCGATATTTTGCTATATAAAACAGTAGTCTTAAATCTTTGTTCTGGTTTCACACAATTATATATTCAATTTAAGCCACCCCCTACAAGTTCCTCGTCCAACTAAGCCACACCTCCCTCTTATGTACCGGCCTGTTGATTGGTCGGTATTAACATAACTCAACTTTTGATTAGCTACTGCCGAGCATATTGACAAGGAAGGCACTCCGACTATTGGGTCAAATTCTCTGTGGGTGATGGCATGTTGCCATGGAGACAGCTTCCTAATCTGCTTTCTTTTTGTTTAATAGTGATAACTATCCGTTGTATTCTGGATTCTGCCTTGATTATAATGTATGCCTAAGATTTTCTCGACCAACTCTAACAGAGATAACTGTGCTCCATTTACTACCGTGTGACATTCTCGTAAACGGCACTAAGTTTACTTTTCTCTCTCTCTCTCTCTCTCTCTCTCTGTACTTTATGTGTGTAGCGACTCTCACGTGTGTCCTATTTTAGACGTACACGCCGGTAGCTACAGGCCCAATGAAAAACTCTTCCGATACCGAGTGACACTTGAAGGTTACGCCTTCCACAGAGCCTAATATTGGTCGAATTAGCTGCCTTCAGAACTAAACCTGAATGAGTACAAGCTTTGCCGTCCTTAGAAATTTGTTTAACACTGTATTCTGCACCAGTGTCCCCTAAGAATGAGAAACCAGAAAGGGGGTAAAAAATGCCAAACCGAGAACTTACTTGAGCAAGTGAAGTGAGGGCAGTGGATCTAGACCCTCTTGTCCCATGCCTTTCTAGTTTAAAGGAGAACTTGAGGTTGAAATTGAAGTTTGAAAATTAGAAGTAAATAAGAATTTTTATAACTCTTCGCAGCCATCTACGTTTTCCATTCCTTCGAATGAACATTTTCATTCACACGATTCATTTTTGCATCACGTTTTATCGACATCATTCTCCCAAGCGTTACAATTTTTATTAATTTAAATTAAATAATATCACTTAATTCAATGAGTAAATAATTTCTTCTTTATACTAAAATTTCTAATTTGTATGACGTTTCTGTCGCATGACTAATTTGCGCACACACATACACACCCGAATTTACTCGCATTCTTTCACGCACATCAATTCTAAAATTCATCAATCCTAACAAATACGATAACTCTCATTAACAAACGTCGCATACATTCAAAAAGGATCACAATGGTAAACCAATCATCGGCTAATAAATCGGTGAATAACCAAACGTCTTCAACTATGCAATCTTCAACCGAAACACAGCAAGACACGATTAAAATTCTGCATGCATCCCTCACACTCCCGGTTTTTGAAGTATATATATATATATATATATATATATATATATATATATATATATATATATATATATATATATATATATGATTTGCAATACGGTTTCAAGTTACTTCGAAGGATAACAAATTGATTTTAATTATTTTGGGAGTACTGCGGATTATAAGAATCTGGCAGTGCTATACCTACTCGGGGACCTTCAACGGTGTGGACGCGGTAGTGACGTACTTTACATTTCTTAAGTATTCAGTATTCAACTATTCAATATTTAAGTTACCCCTGAAATATATTCTCTCTTGTGAACTTAAAGTATCGAATGTCTATTACTTAAAGAATTCGATTCTTTCATCTATTATTAATACTATGTATAGTCGAGTCTTTTTACAATGTTGATAGGCATTTGTTTTTAATCCATCTATTGTTTATTCATTTGTCTATTGTATTTTGTTTACTAATAGTCGAACACTTTGTCGTAATAAATATGTAGCATTTACACCCTGCATCATTTCATACGAGAATTTGGCAAAGAGGCTGAGATAAATATGTGTATAGGATAATGGATATTATAATTTAAATCCATACGTGATATAATAACTACAAACAACTGTATTCTTAACAGATAATCAGTATTTAGTGGTACTCAAAGAAACCACAACATCGATTATCTATAACGCAGCCATATAGACCATTCCACAGAGGCGACGGGTAACGGGTCGCTCAACCTGCCCAGGTGCACCTCAGAGTGTGCAACAGTCGTCAAAAGTACAATTTAGTTCATTCCTGATTCTGGTGGAACCCAACCTTGTTCAATAAGGTTGACCGTAACCAAGCTCGGGCGCTTCGCCAAATAACCTTTAGTCAGGCTCGCCGACATTCATGGCGTCGCTACTTTTCATCAATTTCCTCTATCACCCAACGCCTTGGTCGACCATTTCCGTGCCGTCAGCAGTGTCAGTCGTTACAATAAGGCTTTTCTAACCAATAAATCAAACGAAGAGTCTCATCCTCTGAATTTTACAACAAAATTTAACCTTCCATATAATGTCTTAATCTCCATCCACGAGTTGCGTGTTGCATTGTCCCTTTGTGGATCTATAGGGTCTGGGTAACGAATTCTCTCTTGTAGTTTCGTAGGCTGGGTTATGTTATCAGCGAGCTTCCTTAGGATAAAGGAAAATATATATATATATATATATATATATATATATATATATATATATATATATATATATATATATATATATATATATATATATATATATATATATATATATATGGATTCTTTATTCCTTGGTAATTAGCTGGAATAAGTCTTGAAATGACGAACAGTAATGACAACCTTTCTTCTTGAAAAATAATGATAACTCTTTCTGAACTCTCCTTTTCCACAAAAGTGCACTTATATAAATAGTCATTTCATCTACTCACAATACTACAAAATTCAACTAATCAGGATTGAGATACATTTAATCGTCATACTTATGTTCATTTTTTGAATAACAGAAAATTGAAATTGATGTAAGAAGTAGGAAAATGTGTAGTAGGTATATAAAGATAAAAAAAAAAGAGTTTTAGTGTTGCCCTGGTGTAGAGGGCTTCTTTCAGGTTTTTCTTGTTTGGGTTTTTATTTTTCTTCCCTTTATTTATTTGTTTGTGATTATTATTATTATTATTATTATTATTTTTGGGGGGGAGGGATTAAATACATAAAATAAAAAAATAAATATATTTGTTATTTCCTCCATCGTGGCATTCAAGCCTTTCAAGTTTCTTATTTGCTATATATATATATATATATATATATATATATATATATATATATATATATATATATATATATATATATATATATATATATATATATATATATATATATATATATATATATATATATATATATATATATATACAGTGGCGGCAACAAAAAAAGTGACATTGAATATTGGCAACAGAAATCGATACACAAAATCGCTTTCACTATTTTACTTGCCATCAATTCAATGAAAATGTGCGGAGCTTATGCCGCAAGTGGACGACTCTCCTGGGCTAAGACAACAGAACTGCGCTCTATTGGAACTCAGTGTCTCGTTTGAGCTCGTACAACGAGGTTTTAGTATATGGCACTCCAGCGTGCTGATTATCTGCATTCGTGCCTACATTTGACGTGCTATAACTTCTGTGCAAGTGGATACAATGGGGTGGAAAAAGCTTTCTATGACAGAGAAAAGCCGTGCCTTGACCCTATTAGAGCAGGAAAAGTCTTTTATTGATGTAGCAGCAGATTTAGTAACCTCAAAAATACGATTCATCGCCTAAAACGTGCAGCTGAGTTATTGCCACCAGGTACCATACCAAAGAGGAAGGAGGGCATTGGTGCAGCTAGGAAGACATCTCCAAGGACTGATAATATCCTAAGGCGTAAAGTGATGTCAGACCCTTCTGTAACCTCCGCTTCAATCAAGAAAAAACACCCAGACCTCCTCCAGAACGTTGCCCTCAGGACCATCAGTCATCGCTTACAGAAGGACTTAGGCCTACCGTCTCGCCGCGCTGCCAAGAAGCCACTTCTTACCAAGGCTATGAAGATGGAAAGGCTCAATTTTTGCAAGACCTATAAACATTGGACAGCTGCCCATTGGAAGAAGGTCATGTTCAGTGATGAGAGCACCTTTAGGCTGGTCAGAGGAGAGTCAAAGATCGTGCGTCGTCCCAGCACTGTGTCTCGGGATGACCCGAAATATACCGTGAAAACTGTGAAGCACCCTGATAGTGTGATGGTGTGGGGTGCCTTTAGTGGAAAAAGGGGCAGAGGAGGTCTGTACTTCCTTGCCAAGAATGTAGCCATGAGGGGCACTAACTATCTTGAAGTTTTGAGGCAGCACATGCTGCCATTTTGGGAAATTCATCAGTGTGAATTTTTCATGTATGATGGTGCCCCTGCTCACAGGTCCCAGTTAGTAAAAAGGTTCTTCAATGATAATAATATTAGTGTTTTGGAGTGGCCTGGTAATTTCCTGGACCTAAATCCTATTGAGAATGCTTGGAATCTGATGAAATCCAAAGTTCAAGAGACAGCACCCAGCAGCATCAAGGACCTGATAGAATCACTGAAGCAGATCTGGGTTACGATCGACCCCACCTACTTCGCAAACCTCACTGAATCAATGCCCAATCGACTCAGGATGGTCATCAAGTGCAAGGGCAACATGACCAAGTAATAACTTTCATGAAATATTCATAATAAAATATGTAAGTTACATTTTTCTGTTTTATTTTCCCCGAATTGTCACATGTCACTTTTTTTGTTGCCGCCACTGTATATATATATATATATATATATATATATATATATATATATATATTCTTCTTTAATATTATCTTAATAGCTCACTTCTCATTTTGCCGGGGTTTAGGTTTTAATTCTTGTTTCGTATATTTTGATCTTACATTGGGCACTTCGCCTCTTTTTCTTTTGTTTGTAGTTTCTCCTTCTTCTTCTTTCTTCCTTCTTTGCACTTTGGTGTATGTGTTTCGCCTATTTGCGTATATATTTTGCTTACGTAAATATACCAATTTGGTTCTCTCGGGAGCAGTTTCTTCCACTCGGGAATAGGGATTTCCTGGTGACACGTCCCCTAACTGCTCTTGGAATATCTAGGTTGTGGTTCGTATTCGGGAGTATTTCCTCTTCTATTTTGTCCCAGGTCTTTCTCCCTAGCCCTTGGAGTTCTATATTCAGAGGGGTTATACCTGCTCTTGCGTGCAGTACTGTTTGCTGAATATAGTCCGTCCTTCTTTCTCCAGCTATAAGGAGGGCTGCTTTGTTCTGCACTCTCTGCATTTGTCTGAGAGAGGTGGTATTCGCAGCCTGCATGACCACTGCCGGGTACACTAAGCATGAGTGCACCAGAGCAGTGTACAGCTTTTTAAGATTTTTGGAGCTGAGGTTTTTAAACCTATACAGTTTGCCAAGCTGCATTTTGGCTAGGGAGATTTTATCACTAATGTGCACTTTGTACCCTTTGTAGGTAAATTGAAGACCTAGGAATTTTCCTTTGTTGCTATATGGGTGAATATCGCCATTCACTGAGACATCCACACGTCTTCGGCAGGTAATTGGAAGGATCTGGAACTTTCGGCGGTTGGTCTTGATTTTCCACTTTTGTTCGTATCGATTGATGTTGTCGATTTCGATGGCTGTCTGCCTTGCTTGATATCCAGCATATTTGTAATAACTGGGGACGATTTGCGTGATGTCGTCTGCAAACTGCAGGTACATCACTTCCTCCCCTACTGGATCAGGTAAGTCCAGTGTGTACAAAAGGTATATCAGCGGACTCAGACAGCCACCTTGTGGAACACCCGCCTCAAGTTCAAACTCGGGTCCTCTGTAGCCCTCGATTGAAATTCGGGCTTTTCTGCGCATGATGTACTCGCAGAGGACCATTTCCAGGATTGGGTTCAGCTGGAGGCCTAAGATCTTGTATTGTAAGCCTCTTAGCCAAACCTTATCGAAGGCTTTTTGCACATCTCGCATCACAACGTCTATGTATTTCCTCTCAGCTTTACATCGGGCGAGCTTTTCGGTGAGAAGGGCAAGGGCTGTGTCAGTCCCCCTTCTCTTGCGGAACCCGTGTTGCTGAGGGCTGTGGACTTTTAGCTCGATCAGTTGGTCTTGTAACCTGTGGGCCAGAAGCTTTTCGTAGACTTTGCCTATAATCTGCAGGAGGGATATTGGCCTGTAGTCCGCCAGTTGATCAGGCTTCCTCCCTTTAAGTATAAAGATGATTTTAGCAATCTTTAAACCATCTGGGGAGTAGCCCGTTTTCAGGAAGGCATTGTAGATGTTCGTGATTCCCTGAATGATCTGCCGGGGGCATGTACCAAGTTATTTCTGGTGATGCCTGTCCAGCCTGGTGCGTCCTGTATGAAGGATTTTATGACGGCCATAACCTCTTCAGGTATAGTTGGTCTGCCAAAATCCTCCCTTCATCGATATAGGCATGTAGGAGCGTGCGACGCACATTCTGATTCAGATCTTCAATCAGTTGGGCTTCGAATTCATGGTCGAATTCCGCATTTTCTTCTGATGTTATTTTGAAGACATTCTTCCAGAACATGCGGAATCTTTCTTCCAATACCGCCGGGTCTTCCAAGTAGTCATCGCCCTCCTTAATGCAGGTCTTTTCTCTACTTGTAAGACCTTTCAACTTGCTCACAAGTCGCCAGAACACATCGGGTCGCACCTCGCTGTCAAGCTTTTCAATCAGGCTGTCCCAGATTTCAGTCTGTTGATAGTTGATAGCCTGCTTAAATTGTTCACTCAGGCGTCTTAGCAGCGTTGTTCTTTCCTGATTTGCACCTTCTCTCCTGGTTTCCTCGTACACCTCCCTGTGCACTCTAGCGATCTCTTTCATTTCTTCGTTCCATCTGGGTTGAGGGAGAGTTTTGTACCTCTTCATCGGCACACTCTCACGATCTGTTTCGATGATGCGGGCAGTTATCATTTCCAGCTCCTCATCGATCCTCTCTAGTCTTGCCCCATTCAGGTCCACTGGTTCATATCTAGCAAGGATGTCCTTGTAGTGTTCCCAGTTGGCCGAAGCGTAGCTTTTCCGAAGAGGGATTGGGAGCTGTATTGGCGCGAGAGAAATGGTTGTCAAGATCGCTATGTGGTCGCTGGGGACTTTCGGGCCTGGCTCATTACGGTAATTGAAAGATAAGCCATCGCTTGTCATGATTATGTCGGGCTTCGTTGCGGACCTTGCGGTGAAATAGGTTGGAAAATCCGGCCCTATACGCTGGATGTTTTTCCTTCTCATAATCATTTCCAGGTTATGACCTCTTTCGTTTGTGTTACCATAGCCAGCCGTTCGGCATCTGGCATTGAGGTCGCTCCCAAGGAATACCATTCTGCCGTGGCCAAACAGGGTGTGAAAGTTTGTGAGAGGAAGATACTTTCGTCGAGGTGGTTGGTATGCCGCCGCTACTATGAGCTTGCCTACTAAAGTGTGCAGCTCTACCGCCACGAAGGACTCGTCCATATGCGGAAGGCGTTTGAACGAGAGATTCCTTCTGACGGCAACGGCAGCACCATCATACCTCTCCTGAGAATGTTTTTTTGAGATCACTCTGTAGCCTGGTATCTTCAACTGCTTGTTGGTCGTATCGATACTATGCTCCGTGATTAGTATGATGTTGGGATTAAGCACACGGAATATGTTGCCATATGCCGTGGCTTTCCCCTCCCATCCACTCACGTTGAGTGGTAAGACCTTTAACTTATTGTTTTGGTTTTCCATTCTCTGTTCTGGCTTGTGTGGATGTCCTAGTGTTTACGGGTTGTTGATTTCCGTTTCCCGTTTCTTTTCTTCTTGTATTCTGTTGGAAACAGTTCTACAAAGGTTTCTCGGTGGAAGGCGATATTTTGGTTATACAGAGCCTTCTCCACCGTTTCTTCGTCGCATTGAGCATCGAAGTCCCATTCGTAGTACTTTTTCTTAATCCCCACACAGATTTTGTTTGTGTCCCAGTCCTTCGGGAAGGGAAACTGTTCCTTGGCGTATATATAGAGAGATTAACTCTGTCGGCGTCGATTTTCTTTTTTTTTCTTCTTCTTCCCCTTTTTGGACTTCACTTCACATACGGAGCCCTCTGAGTCCGAGGTGTCCGTGGTATCGGATGACTCTGATTCTTTTTCTTTCTCTGCACACTGTGGTTTTGGTTGAGCTGTCTTGGCGGCCGCCTCGATCCTGGGATCTGGCCGTCTAACTTCTTTACTGATTCTCTTCTCTGTCTCCTGATTTCTACTAACTGTTTCTTTGGCGACCATTTGCAACTGGAGTACGTCTCCAGATGGTGGATTTTCGGGGAACCACATCTCGCTCATCCCGTTTTTTGCCAGCATCTGGTTTAACTCCTTTGCAAAGGCTCCTGGGTTAGTTAGGTTTCTGACATACGCGTATAAGATGCATGTCAGAATTTTGGTGGAATTCTCTTTTTCCAGCCTTAGATAGGTTTTCTTTGCCTCCGTTTCCGTGAGGACTGCCTTTGCTGCCTGAGCGTACGTAGTGTTCTGATTCCTGGTTTGATCTTTCTTCTTAATTAGTTCTTTTTTAAGAGGGCAGGCCATAGCCATGGAGCGATGTCCTTGACCGCAGTTGGCGCACTTTTCCCTCGGACTGCTGCAGTTTTTCCAGTGGTGTCCCGCCTCACTGCACCTTGAGCAGATCTCCTGTGAATCGGGACAGTCTTTAGTTGCGTGGCTCTCCATTTTGTAACAGCGGAAGCAGAATTGAATGTGTGTAAATTCTTCCCTTTCTATCTGCTCTCCGCTGATCGCTGTGTCCGTAAAGACCACTTTGAACACATATGAGTATTCTGCGTTTTCTGTTCTGTTCCAGAACTTAATTATTTCTGAAACTTTGGCCCTTAGTTGGTTTCTCGTTATTTCATCTTTTATTTCTTCCTTGGAATGTTGCCCAATCCAAGGATCCAGTTTTCTGCATACAACGCTCCTGTGCGTCTGTATTTGGGGTGGGGTTGCAGGTTGAAGGCCTATCTCGCGCAGTGTCTCTACTGCCTCCTCCTTCGTTATTCCCTCCACGCCTTTCTCCTTCTCGCAGACTGCCACATATCCGGTGGGGACCTCGAGCAGACGGAGCATAGCGATCTTCAGTTTCCCGAAGACCACTTCGAGGACCTTCTCATGGGTTGGTCTGAAGCTTCCACTGATGGTGCGCAGCGGGATTTTGGTGGTTCCATTGGGCTCCATTTTCCCCTCAGGGAAAGCCCCCCTGGGTTAAATTTCTGCGGGATGGGGTGGATGAATGGTGGGTGGACCCGGGGAGGCCCCTCAGACGGATATGTGGCGGACTTAATGATGGGTGATGATTGATTCAACTACCACCACCCGGGGGTGCCACCTCGTCTGGGGTTTGGTTATCGATGCTGCTTCTAATTTACACAGGGACGGTTATATGTCACCCTGTGGTCTTGGCCGGAAACTATCCTCAGAGATTAGAGCAAACTCTTCCCCAAAGCTTTCAGCATCGCCTCATAACCGGGTGGTCTCTTCCGTAGAGTTCCACAGTGGGCTAATCCTCAAACCTGCTTTCCTTTACGTTTCCAATTATCTCTATCAAAGTGCACCGACATAGTTGGAGCGAGACTAGATGAATGGCAGTTCAGTTCATTTCAGCTTCGTAACTCTGTCGAGGGAGGGGAGGGAAGGGGGAGACCTTGAGGGGGCTTAGCCAGACATAAGTCGTCTATACGTAGCTCCAAATAAAGATGTAATTATATTCCCCGTGGGGGAAAGGCAAAGTTGGTTGACGTTTTCTTGGATTCTCTGCCTTGACTTTACCGCCTTTACCGGCTGTGACTTCTTATTGAGCGTGAATAAATCCAAGTATTCTTTCAAGTCTGAATAACAGACCTTAGCGTTAGCAAATTGACCAATCAGCTTTTAGATATAAGCACTGCAATAATTGTCCAATCAGGGCAAAGATAAATTTAAAAAGTTAATAACGCTCAAACCGTTTGCGCATAAACACGGCTGAAATCTATTTTCCGAATTTTCAGGTTTTTGAGTTAGTGGTGTTCCGAGTTTTTCATGTCTGGTCGTGGCGAAGGAGGAAAAGTTTAGGGCAAAGTCGCTAAGACACCCTCACCAGACACTCTCATATTCGAGCCTCGTGATTCTGAACAAGAATATACTCTAGAAGAAGACGGTCCATACGTGCACTAAGATGAGTAAAAAAGCCCGAAGGGGGCCATGGGGCCTCCCAACCGGGACTACAAGAGGGTGCCCCTCCACACTATCGGTGGAGCGACCAAAGCACCAATTCCAACAGTCATGCAAACCATTTTCGGTATGCTCAATATATCCCTAATTAGGCTTACTGATACCCCCAACGGCTACGCAGCAGTGTGCTGGAAAGACGAAGATATCGAGAGACTGGTATCGGAGGAAGCCAATGAGCCCCTACGTGTGATTGGCCTCAAAGCTGTTATCCCCAAGGAAATCCTCGCACGCCGAACTATCATACTTAAGAGACTCTACCCGTTCTTCAAGGACAACTCTTGTGAGGACATCAAGGTCAAGCTATCTAAACAACATAATTGGGCAAAAATCCACAAAGTAGAAAAATTCGGCAAAAACATAGTCAAAGTAATCTTTACAAACATCGAGATGGCTCAGAGGGCCATGAAGGATGGACTCCTGGGATTCTTCCTTCGTATCGCCCCAGAACAAGTTGAAGCAGGGAAGTTTATCCAACTCGAGTTCTACCAACGCTGCCTGGCCGTGGAACAGCATCTCACTAAAGAATGTATGGCGGCTGACGTCACTTGCTCCATCTGCTCTAAACTCGGTCACGAATGGAAAGAGTGCACCTCCGAGAAACAAAGATGCGCTAACTGCGGAGGGGACCACAGGGCCATGGCCATGAGGTGTCCCATCCGCAAGGAAGCCATGCATGCAAAACGAGATGTGATGAAGCAAGTAAATGAGGCAGTCCAAGACTTACGTCGAGGCAGTGGCATCAACCAAGACCAGCAGCACAGAAAACTCTACCCCAAAACTGGTAATGCTAGGTGAGTCTAAGGAGATTATGACCATGATCGTCTTTGCTCACTTGGCGAATCTAGTTAACCCTGGTTCATTTGCAGAGGAGTTAAATCGCCTCCTGCAAAAGAACGGGTTTCAGAAAACCTATGGTTCCCGCCCAACCCCGCATCGCAGGAAATGTTAAGGATACAATTCATCGACGTTCCCCAGCAAAAAAAACACTAGAAAAGAATAAGTTGTGAATCGGCACCATAAAACATCGGAGGAAGAACTCACAACAGAAGAAGACTTGGAAAAAGACGGAAACACGAAAAAGTTCACAAAGAAGAAAAAACAAATAAGGAAAAATAAAAAAACAAGTGGTACAAGAAGAAAATAAAGAAGAGGAAACAAGCCAATCTCAAGAAAGCTCAGACGAAGATGAAATCCTAAAGTATCCGGGATTTTTACTCACCGAGAAAAGGGACATCCTTCTGCGGGGCTGTTTCTTCAATGCCATGGACGTGGACTTTAAAATCCATGGTCCCTTCCAATGCCGACCCCCAAAGGGACACAATGAAAAACTGCTCGACGGAATCAACAAAGGCGAATACAAATGGACATACGAAGGACCATGGTCCCCGAAGGAAATAGGTGGACTATTGATGGAACGCGCGATTTACATCCCGGACTCGTGCTTACACACAATCGATTCAGCTGTCTTTAAGGTAATGGAGAATGGCCACAAGACTTCGGAGTATTACTTAACCCCCAAAATACCAACTAGTGTTAGCAAAAAGTGAACAAATCAAAGTGATTAAAAGAAGTTGTCAAAAGTGCGAACAATTGAACAAATTAAAGCGTCTAAAATAAGCAATCTAAAGTGAGAAAAGTGAATGAATCGAGTGAATAACAATTAAAATGGTCTAATAGTGTAAAATATAGAATAATAAGAATGAATCGAGTGAATAATAATTAAAATGGTCTAATAGTGTAAAACATAGAAAAATAAACTAACGATTAAGCTAAACGAGAATAATAATATAAGTACAACTATTTAACAGATTAGATAATAATTTAACTCGTGTGTAAATAGTAATATCATAAAGTGCTACCAAAATAAAGTTTTAAACGAAACAAGAGAAAATAGGTAAACCAGAAGAATTAATTTATCTAAATAAGACTAAAAGAACAACTCAATTAAAAATAAGTGCTAAAATAAATAAAATCAAACATAAAATGATTATATTAAAAATTTACTTCAAACATTTTTTTTATAAATTTAACTTAAAAAATTATTTCTAAAAATTATACTAAGTTTAAATAACAAAAAATTAAAAACATTTCATGTATTCTTTCAAAACAATATATAGTGCTAACAAGCCGCTGTTATCTTCCTTAACAGGAAGAGCTTGGTTACTCTTCTCCGCTAAATTTTCAAAAAATATAACTTCACACTACACCTATCTATTGTTTCATTTTACATATATGTATTTATTTTTATTTTAATATTTGTAAAATGGAAAAAAATATTGTATATTTATTGCTTTAATACATCACATCATCATCATTTCCGAATTTTTAAGCACTCAATCAGAGCTCGTTTCCAGCACACGATACTGAATGTGTATTCTCGGCATAGGAAGTAAAGTCAATAGCAAAATCATAAACGTTCCCCAAGATTTTGTGTGAACCGTTTAAATCTTTCATTTGAATGTTTTATTTGGTACGACTCCCACAGATCTACTTATCCTGGCCTTGACGGGATCCATTTTGATATGATTCTGCACCTCCATCTACACTATGCCATTTTCTTACTCGACTTGTACAACCTTGTATGGGTGAAGGGTTTTTACCCATCATCATGGAGCTTTGGGGTTGTCCTTCCCTTTGTCAAACCGGGCAGGGACGGGTTGGACGCATATCACTACCGCCCTATAACTCTTACCAGCTGTCTAAGTTGTTAGAGAAGATGGTGTTGATACGCCTGAACTGGTTCCTAGAAGCCAATCACTTACCGTCTCCCTTTCGTTGCGGTTTTCACAAGCGTCATAGTGGCATTGATCTCCCAGTACCTTTCTAGGGATCGGTCCGGAAAGCACCGAGTGGCTATATTTTTCGACATTGAGAAAGCCTACGATACAACATGGAGATACGGCCTATTAGAACAGCTATACGTTTGGGGTATGAGGTATTTTATTCAAATTTTCTTAGCATCTCAATCATTTATGGAGCGTGTTGGAGAAACCTACTGTGACCTGGAACTCCTCAGGGCAGCGTTTTATGTTTTGTAATTGCGATCAATGATATCATTTCCTCCATCCCACTGTGTGTATCAGTGACCCTGTTCGTCGGTGATTTAGCACTATACTATTCCTCGCCTCGCCTTCCATCAGTAGTGTGTCGGCTGCAAATGGCAGTCGATGAAGTTTCGAAAAGTGCACAACTTAGGTGATTCCGCTTTTCCACGAGCAGAACTAAGACAATGTATTCCAACAGGTGTAGATAAGCTCTTGTTCCGACACCTATATCCCTACAAGATGTAGATATAGAGTTCGTATCTGAGTTTCGGTTTCTGGGCGTAACTTTTGATCCCAAGTTATCCAGATTACTACACCTACCCCGTGTTCGAACGGGCTGTATGCGGGCTCGATATTTTGAAAGTTCTCTCCCACACATCGTGGGGCAGTGATCGTCAAACACTTCGGGAACTATACACTGCCCTTGTCCAATCCAAATTGAATTATGGGTGCCAAATTACTCCTCGGCTTCCCCCTCAGCCCTTAAAATAGTGAACCACATTCGCAACCTCAGGGTTCGTCTTTCCAGTGGAGCTTTCCGCACTTCTCTCGTCTTCGCCGTATGGTGCACCCCTTGCCTCATCATAGAGTTCAAATCTGTATGAGACACCTATGTCGTGCCACAACCCCTTGTATGCTGCAGTCAATAGGTTGCCGCCTTCACTCCGGAGACCCATTGAACCTCCGGAATAGAGATAATCTCTCCAACCTGGGTGCTCTAAGGATCCTTGCCCTTCTGTCATCGCCTACCCCTACTTGGCGTGTTCCACCTCCCAGTTTGTACTAGCAACTAGAGAATGGACAAATCGTCGGTGGACCATTTCTCCCTTAATAACCTGTTCCTCGAGCATGGGACCAAATATACACCGATGGTTCCAAGTCGGATAGCGATGTGGGTGCTGCAGCCACCTACTAGTTTCTTAAAATTTATCCTTGCCGCTTCTATTTTTACCGTTGAACTTTCATAATTTGATGTTTGAAAATCTGTGCATTATTCAAAAACTGACGTTTTTCAAGGCAAATCCGATAAGGGAGGCGGCTTTCACGCCCCCCCCCCCCTCCCGTTTGAACCCGGTGGGGCTAGACATTTTCTTAGCTTTTAGACTTTTCTAAATTTTACCTTTAAAGATTGTCATTTTCTCCGACTCTAGTTTTAAAAGCAATTCGCTGTTAATGCTTCCCATCCCTTAATTACAGAAATCTGCAACTGGCTGGTCCAGAATGCGTCCCCGATATAGTTATATTTTAGGTCACAGGGCGAAGAGACGGGTGAATCAGCTGGCCCATTTTTCAGTTGTGGCAGGACGAGGATGGGTATTTATCATTTAAATTATATAAAATCAAAAACGTCTGTTCAATCTATGCCCTCGAGCCTTCAGAGACTAAGGTCATTAGAAGTGGTCCTTTGCCGCGTTTGCATCGGCCACACAAGACTTACCCATGGTGATCTTGTTTCGGCTGGTACTCGAATCAGCTCTCGCTGCCGTTTTTTTGTGGTGGGGACCAATCCCTCACCTGTCCCGCCTTGGTTTCCTTCTGGCAGCAGAATCTTTTAAACCCTCAATTTTAATTTTTTTATCAGTGGTCTTCTCCCTCTTTTTATTTGCGCTGCCATTTATAATCCACTTGGATTAGTCAGCTGCCCAACTGGTTCCTTCTTTAAATCAAACAAGAGAGGATACGGCCCCCTTCCTGTGGCTTGGACCCATCCGAGTACACTGGTACTGATCCAGTGTGCTCCACAAAGGTCTAAAGCAATACTGCCGGTGCTATGGAAGCTTTGGGAGCAGAGGCGTGGCGACAAATAGTCGCCAGAAACAGAAGAAATCGACTCGAGAGCTACACCGAGCTTTCGAAGGAGTTTCCTAGCCCTAACACAAAAGGGTTTAGGGTATGATAGACTCTCGGCGGCAAAGGCAGTGTCGAGGTCGGCCACCAATGCAGTGTGCCAGGTGGCGCCGAACCCGACGTTACAAACACACAATGCAACGTGTACGACGCAGAGCGAGTGGCATCTCCCCAGCATCGACAAGTAAGCTCTCAATGTGGAACATGCAGAAGGCACCGGTCACCATAGGGAGACCAGTGTGGTGGATCGAATCAACCTTCCGAAATACACGCTCAACTGCGGATGCATAAAACTCGAGTCCGTGGTCAAGCTTCTAACGAACAAAGAAAAGATCGGCAGAAAAGAAAGGCAGTAGCCCTATCATCATCCCAAGTGCTGAACGTCACGGAATGAAAAATGCCCATGGCGTGGGTGCAAGACACACTAAGGCTGCGAATATTGGCCTTCCAGGTGAGGCGTCGATCGAAAACAAGACCAAGGAAACGGTGTGCATCCACCACTTCCAGCCGAGACCTGTTGAAGAAGAGTCCGGCTCGGCGTGGAGCCGTGCATTATTTTGATATTGGCCAATAAAAACCGAAAGCTATGCTCTTCGAAATAGCTAGATACAGTTCAATGCCTATTGGAGCGGACCAAGAGATCGAGAGGTCGTCTACATAGGACATCTTCCGTCAGGACCGAGTAACACCATTGTTGATCATTGCAAACAGGGTGACACTGATACCACTGCAGGATGAGAGGCCTCCCCTTAAGCAGAATCAACAATCTTACTTTTCGAAATTCAGTAATGGAAATTGAGAAGAGTCTCCTTGCCCCCATCGTGTGGAGGGCCTCCATGATACCGTATAGCCATGCGATATCATAGGCCTTCTCCAAATCGAAAAACACAATGGCGTAGTGGTCTACGAAGGAGGGACTCGCAGATAGCATTTTCCAGTCGGAATCGAGGTGAAGTGAAACTTAAATAAAATGCAGGGAAAGAAGGAATGAGACATTCCAAAAGTCCACTTCACCTCCCAAACTCGGCTGAGGGTGGACCCTTTCGCCGCTAGAAAGCAGAAGTCGCATCTATAGTGAGCCTATACACCGTGGCTAGGATAGGGGATAGTAATAGGAATAGAAAATTATACTGGACACGGAAATAGTGAGTGGGGATTCGAATCTGCTCCATCAAACACACTGTTTCAGGCCATTACTCTAATTCAGAGGAAAGCTGAAGTCTTTTTATTACCTTCATTTATTAGAACTGTACATAAAAAACTGGGAAAGTGGTGTATTATTCCTATCTATAAAATGGTCAAAAATACTTTTGGATAAAAATTTCACTGAACATAAACATAATCCATATTAAGAGCTCCAGGAAATTTACACTTGCTATACTCCTGTATTAAGAATACATCTTTAATAATAAATATAGATCTCTAACATTCTAATTATATTGCATTTGAAAAACAATTCAACTTTTTTTTTTAAAGCTTTTCAATACGTTAAAAACGTCTTAATTAGTATTAGTTGAAAAAAAGGTTGAGAAAGCGGCTTTTATCATTATTAAATGCTTTACATAGTAAATTCATTGTTTATGCGAGTAGGTAGATGAATCTTCATCTGTCTTTCCAAATAAATCAGCAAATAACAACGGAATTTAAATAAAATAAGAATACAAACTCCTAAAAAAAAAGAAAATACCATAGATATTTTAAACATGACGAAAAGGAAGCGTGGGATAGCAGTGGCTGGCTATAAAAAGTCCCCCCCCCCCACAACAGCAGAAATCTTTCCTCTGATCGTACACAATCTTGGTTTGGTAGGTGTATTCACCATCTTATCTGCTGCTCAGCCTACAAATGAACTATCAAAACAAGACGCACCTACTGAAAAACACACCGACATATGCAACCAACAAAATTGGGCATCTATGCTGCTGATTCTGTCTCATCAGAATCACGCCCAAAAAAGTTTATAAAAACGGAGATCTCAGTCAAGCTGGCACACCCTCTAGGATATTAATATTCTTCTGTTCTTTGATATTATCGCGCGGGGACGTTGGTTCCGGGGCGCTCTTGGCCGGGAGAGGGGTTCCCAAAGGAACTTCGGATCCGCTGGTAGGGGTCAACCGAGAAGAAACAGTCTCGTTTTGATTAGAATCATCAGAGGAGAGAGAAGTTACATTTGTACTTTGAGTCACTCGTTCTGCAGCCTCAGATGCGACCTGGGTGGGAGCAGCGGGTTTGGCGGATCCCTCAGAGTACGCTAACTTATCAGACTGACGAGGACTCTCCCCTAATGGCTCATTTCCAGTGGTGGCTTTAAGAAGGGAATTGAGTTTGTTATCTGATCGAGTACGTTCCGTTGGATGAGCAAAACGAGACGAACGTTCATCACTACTGACACACTCCGTCGCATGTTTAGAAGCACAAGGATTTTGAACGGAGCAATCATCACTTGCTTCTATCTGTGGGAATTCCTTACTCCGATCCCCTTTGACTAGCTTTTGCTCGACAAAGCCAACAGTACCTTCGACGTTCATCTCTCCTAGCCAGACTGATGGGGCCGCATTAACAGACTCGTTTCTGCAGGCGCTTCGTTGACAGCTTTTCTCCCTGGCTTCCGTTAACGCACTTAAGGTTTGCTCAACAATCTTCTCTGGCAGTCCCGACCCTTGATGATCCTGGGCTGACGAGCAGTTTCCAGAGATGTCACGAGAAGCGTCGTCAGGGATTGCTGTAATCTTCAAAAGTGCAGGATTCAAGTGACCCTTGCCGTTGCATTCCCGCTCTAGAGTGTCTTGTGGGAGACGGCTTTGCCCCGGCGATAAGTAGTCCAAACCCAATGCAGATCTTGTCGATGCGGCTGCTGGGTAAATAAACCCACGAAGGGGCTCGTGTTCATTTCCTTTGGCAAAATCAGGCTGACTGTTGGTGACTGGGTTAATGTGGGGTTCGTTCTTACTTTCCTGGTACGGTGTGGCTGTCGTCGTGGGAGCGGATCCTGAATGGGTTAAAGACGCACCGTTAGCGCATGGGTCCAAAGAGAGAGGGGGGCCCTCGGAACCAACCTGGACGTTGCACCTGCCAAAAAGGAGTGGGGAGGACGTGGAAGGCGAAGAGGAAGGAGAGGTGTTGGAGACGGAAGATGGAGTATTGATGGTGGCGCCACTCAACGAACATGAATGCGTGATAAAGGGTTCGAGTGTGTCGAGAACAGCCCGATCGGAGGATTGGGGTGGGGAAGCAGGAGAGGGGTGTGGTTTATTATCCATGTCCCCGGGAGGGTGAGGGGGCTCTGCTAGGCATTCTGGAGGCGAGTTTTCGCCAGAGGGGGAAGAGAGAGAGCACTGGGAGTAGGTTTGAATGGCGTTCGAGAGACAGTTGGGGTCAGAAGCACCCAAGTCACCGAGCATATCGGAGAGGGAGAAGGAGTTTAGCTTGGCGGGAGGTGGAGGTACAGTGGGATGAACAGAGGAGGCTGCCGGGCCGTTGAAGGGCGAAGAAGAGGAGAATTCCTGAGAGGAGCATATGCCGAGGTTGATTTGGGAATAGACGTTAGAGGGGGGCGAAGGAAACTTGTCAAAGGACATACAGGAAGGGGAGTGGTTGGCGATGGAGGATGCCTCATTGGCGGGCTGAGAGAAGTTGCTTGGGAGCGAGTAGGGGCACGCGCCAGGTGGGGACACCACCGCGACGGCCGCCGCAGCAGCTGCAGCTGCCGCATACGAGAAAGACGAGATACTGAAGGGGGAGGAGGATGAGGAGGAAGGCGAATGCGAAGACGAGGAGAGCTTCGAATGCGAAGAAGAGTATGAGCCTGGTGCGGTGAAGCCACTTTGCGAAGGGAAGGGGACAGCGCCGCCCCCGTAAGGGAGGAGGGGCGTGACGGTATCGAAGGGGGACATGACTGCCTCGGGAAACATGGAGCACCCACTTGGGTTGTAGTCCCCACCGCTATCTGCAACGAGAGACCTGGTTACCAATCATCAACAGGGCCACTAAGACCCACCCAAAGTGCCCCTCCTCGAACTAACCAGAGTTCATGCTGGTGTGACGGATGGGATCACCGTTGACTAAACGAATGTGGGCCATTTCGGGACTCCGAACCACAAATGAAAAAGAAAAAAAGAAAACTCAAAAGGCAATATTTTAGGCCTTCAAAACGAAAGAAAACGTGAAAATAGCATAAATAAAACCACAAAGAAAGTGAATGAAGACTAAAAAATACTAATGAAACCAAGATGAAACAAATTAAAAGTAATCTCTTTTAACTACTTGGTTAAATAACCGGCAGTAAAAAACAATTTTGACCAAAGAAAACGCGTTTCTCTCCCAAATGTTAAACACACCATGCATGAGCAACTAAAGCCAGCACCATCGGAGGAAAGCAATATTTATTCATATTTTGTAGGAATATCCGTGAATACTAAGGCTGAGAAAGGAGTCAATAACAATGAATTTTCTATTTCATGGCTATTTTTTGGGGGTAGTTTTTAACACCGATTCGGACCCTAAGTCCGGTGTGTTATCTTTTTCTGTGGAGGGTTTTAACGTGGGTTCTAACCCACAGGTGGCTCAAGCATATAGCAAACACCGTAAAGTTGCCCCATAACGCAAATCAATGCGACGATAAACCATACTAAATTTATTTTTTAACTTTAAGCTTAAGAGTGAAAAAGCGGCATTTCAACGCAGATAGGGCATGACCCAAACTAAACAAGATCTCAGGTGATTTAGCGCACTTAAATCTCTTTAAGGAGAGACGGAACAGTTGGGATTTTGAGATTCAGTGTTAGTTAGAAATGGCATCAACGAGGAATCGAAGCCCGAATCAGCCCCTTGGGTCGCATAAATTGATCCATGAATCAACAATAATGAATACAATAGAAATTAACGAGTCTGACCAAGTAACTTGGTACGAATGACTACAATGATAATTAATTTATATACTGATAAAAAACACTATTCTAAATTTAAACCTATGTATTTAGTGTGGATAGAAAAATGAACTGAATATAAGGAAGACAAATAAATCGTCCCAAAATCTGCTAATAAGAGAACTCTAGATATAGAGAAAAGATTCACCCCAAAAGTAGTACAAATAAAAATAAATAACGCGAATGTTTAGCTAGCATAGTTAAAACTTGAAATCAAACAAGTGGATGGGAGGGAAACAGAAAACATGACAAAATGAAATATGGATAGAATGACAACGAAATATACTAACCCTTCCAGGAACATTCTTGCACACAGAAAATTAAATAAATTAGGAAAGAAAACAATGTGACGTCTTTTTTTAAAGTGACAAATGAGCTAAACCAACAATGGCATTTTAATCAGTGGAAAAGGTAGGAGAATGGGGAGGAATTTTAGGAAATATAACAACTACCGATTTACACGTTTTCATCGCTGATTCGCCCATTCGGTGTGGACAAAATGAACCTGTCCAACCTCCGCAATGAATGACCTCGGCCTAGAGATGACTAAAACGTAGGGGTTTCCCCTCAAAAAGCCTAGAATGTAATGGTTTTCTCCTCAAGAGGAAAACGGAGCCACCGACCGCGTATTTCAGACCTCAGAGGATGGTGGACAGACATGAAAAACGGAGAAAGGCTAAAATATTGGAAATAAAAATAAAGGTGGGAGAAGAAAACTAAAGCGTAGACTAGACACACTAACAATTTAGGGCAATGGGGCCTTTAAATCTTTGCAAATCATACACACTTAGAAAACTCCAACCCTGATGTAGTGTAATGAAACTTGGCAGCAAAAAAAAAGAAAAAAAAGAGAGTAAAGAGCAGCCACAAGATTGAGAAAGCCCATCAACCGACTCCCCACAGCCTAAATCTTAGCGAGGCCAACTTCTCTCCCCCTCCCGCCAGAAACGCGTTTAAAAGAGCCCTGTACTCGCACGTATGAATAAAGTGGTCCACTGGGCGTCACGACCGATTCCCTACCTCGCAAACGCGCGGGAGCAGCCGTCACGGGGGTTTGGCGAATCGGTACTTGTCACTGACTCTCTCTCTCGGCACAAAAGCGCTTTCCCACAACGACGACTGGCCACCCGTAACCTCACACTTGCAGCTGGGGGCGATGGGGCGAGCGTCAACTTACCGCTGGGGAAGAGCGAGACGCCGTTCGACGAGCCGCTGCTGTCCACTTGACGAAGCTCAAACGGCGGGTAAATGCCAGAGCCACTTACGTTGCCGGGATGCAGCTGACAAGAATAAAAAAATGATATTAACACAAGAAGATTTAGTAACATTTTCACTTTAAAATAGGTTTATTATTAAAAAACAAAAAAACAAGAGATTTATTTATTTAAAGCAGCGAAAACCTACGAGGGCATCATAGCCAGAGATTGTGAGGCGTCCACATAGCCTAAAATGAGTACTAGTGACTCCTATGGGTTTGTGGTTTGTTTTAATTTTATGCTTCCTCTTGGGACAGCCACCAAAATTAGAAAAATTAGGCAGGGATGATATAAACCTAAATTAAGAAGCAAAAAAAAGGAGGGGGGAGGGGGCAACGAAGAGATATCTACAGGGCCACGCTTCCCTTCTTTAACATGAAGTAAAAAAAAAAAAAATTAAATACTATGGAGACAGCCCACTACCAAAAACACAAACAAACCACAGACCGGTGTGCAGTTCCGACATCTCAAGGGATTGGGACAGGTGCAGCTCACAAAGCACCCCCCACCCCTCAAAAGGCCCGCTTCTTCAAGGGCTTGAACATGCAATAAACACCCAAAAGCTAAATACTATGGAGGAGGGTTTCGCCTCCTTCGAAAACTCCATTAATCTAAAATCGGGAGTGCACGAACTCGTCCCGCGTACTATGGACAAGAGGAGGCAACCCCGCTCGTCCCACTACTGTGACAAGTAGCGGCTGCGAAGCTCCCCAGAATTGGACATTCTACAAGAATGTGCTATACAGTTTAGGGGACCAAACCGTTAATTAACCAGGTTAACCTTTTTGTGTCAGCGATTTAACTTTGAAAATCATTAACGGACTAATAAGGATTTTGTATATTGTGTAGAAAGTGCGGACGGGTGCGTTAATGTTAGCAATTGGTGTACTTTTCACAGATTCCATGTATTGTTCTGTTTCATTTGTGAATGCCTACCAGTTGGATTCTTTGTAACTAGTGTATGTGCGTCTGTGGCCAGTTGGGAGGTTTCTTGTTTGTGTCGTGATGATGATTGGGAGATGATTAGAGCTTAGCGTTTTGACCACTCTCCAGGATGTTGTAGGGGCAAAATTAGATGAGCATAAAGAGCTGTCTGGTGATGATGGGAGAAAGAGGATTCGGTGAGGTGTGTGTGTGTGTGCGTGTGTTGTTTGGTATAGTGAAGTTTTCGGTCTGTGATTGGATCAGTCTCCGTGTTTGTATTCGGGCTGTCGATATACCAGACCGGTGTCTTGGCGTTGAAGTCATCACCCAGGATGATGTTAGGTATGTTTATGACTTGACTTAATTCAGGCGAGTAGTTTTGTGGTACTGTTGGGGATGATTGTGATGGGATGTATATATTTGTGATTGTTGTGTGTGACTTGTTCGTATTTTAATTGACTTTTCAATTGTGTCATATGAGGATTAAAAAGATTTAGTGTATAAACTGATTTCAGTTAAATTAATGGTGTTATGTATCAGACTGAGTCCTTCACTGCAGGCTCAAGCTCGGTTCTGCCTAATGGTGGTGTAGTTTTTGGAATGTGGGTGTTTTTTGTGTTGGTCTGAGTTTGGTTTCTTGTAGAATGACAATGTGTATGTTGTGTTGTTCGATGAACTGTGTGTTCTTTTTTTTAAGTGTTTATGCCATCTATGTTTAATTATATTACATCGATGGTGTGTATGTGTGGTGTGTGTTTGGTGTTGTTTAATGGTAGTTGGGGGGGAGGGAACGAGGCGACTACAAGGTCTTTGTGCTCCCCCAGGATGCGTGACGGTTTGGACCCTCGGCGGGGTAGTCATTTTTATTTTTCAACACTTTTAGTTTTTTGTTTACTCTCCTTTCTCTCTCTCTCCCGCAGAGTGAACGTGTCTTCGTATTACACAAGTTTCTTTATTCTCGATACCCAACAAACCTTATCGATGAGAGTGGAGCCACTTTGAAAAGGGACTGAATCTAACCTCTGTGGCGGGGTTAATCTGGAGCGAGGGGTCTTGGGAAGCGAAGAAGGGAAGTGTGTTACCAATGGCATTTCCATTGGCGGAACCGAAGGTGGTGGTAGAGGCGCCGTTGCTAGGCTGTAGCCATGATGACGTCACGGTGACCTTCGTCAGGTCAAGCGAGGAGTCCCCGCGCTGCTGCTGCTGTTGCAATTCCCACTGATGCTGATTCTGGCACTTCTCGATTTCGAGTCTCATAAGGGTGTGAAGGAAGTGGGTTCGAACTCGGATTGGGTTGAATTCGATGCGTCCGTTGGGGTTGCTGCACCCGTCGCGAGAACAGCCGCATGGGAAACTATGTCGATCCACCTGTCACCTCCCCAAAAGGGAGAATAAATACTCTACCCATATTTTGCATTTAAACTAATGCTATATTTTTCATTACATAGGTGAGAAACTAACGGGGCATATCTGAGAACGATTTTGCAGAAGGGTTTGTAAACAGTGGCAAAATTAAACCAGAAATGTGTGGATGACAAAATCGAATAAACCCCCTTAATACGCCAGTTACATACACCCCGGTTAAGTCAAGACACGCAGTTTCACTGGTCATAACAAGCAGGCCTGATTTGTTAAGGGTTCATTCACAGAAATATACAAGTTGCATGAAAGCGACTGGAGAAAGGAGAGAACTCACCTGACACTTGATACCCGCTTGAGAGCACTGGCATGAATTCGGATCGCAGTAGACCTTGCACTGACAGCCGCACATCTCTCGCGAGATCCGGATATCTTTGCACTCATCTTTCTCCAACCCCTCAATCTGCCGGATACCGGACTGACGGAGGAGTGCCCGTCGTTGGCGAATGGGTAGAGGCTATTTAAGAGGGAGGAAAAGAAAGGGATCAGAGGATACATTCTTGGATTAAGACTAATTCACCCTGGTCAAAAAAATAACTTTTTAAGGAAATATAACCATAATTTAAAGAACACAAAACAAACACTGGATTATGGAAAAATATTAGAAGGCAGATAAAGAGAATGAATAAAAATAGAAAGCTTAAAGGCACAAGAGATTATTATTATTGTTAATTCTTGCTCTAGGGCCTTTTCGCGTAGACAACCACCTCGATGAGATGCGTCGACCAGACGGAGTTCTATCAGGGATTAAACATTCTGTCAATTTTTGTTTACCATGTGTACGTTGAATATATGTTGAATTGTGTCTGAGTCAAAGTGGCAGTTTGAATGGATGTGTTGGTCAAGCAACTATGCTGTTTATATGTTTAAGTATTGAGTGGACACTAAATCAGGGGTTTGCAAAGATGACATGCGAGTTGTATCTTTTGAATCAATGTTAGGTGGAATGACACTTTGGAAATGTTTTGAACCCATAAATTCGAAAACCTACCGTGCTCTGTGTGGACGTTTTTTTTGTGTGATGGGATGCCTTGATGTAATATACGATTGAGGGGCGAGCACGTTTCGCAAAGGGGGGTGGGGGTATGAGTCTTGTTCAACTAGCGACCTAGCACTCGGGAGATGGGAGGTGGTTCCCTCGAATTTAAAGTGCAAAAGCAACAAGGCCATATTCCAAAAAGGTTGTGAGGAGATATTTATAAAGTGAAAATGCTCCCTTTGCGGGTGAGCATTCCAGGTATCTGCTGGCTTGCCTGGTATGCTGTGAATGTGTTGAGCTGTTTTCCTGGTGGTAGCGAGTTAATATGTCATTGTTGGTCAGGCAGGTGATGTTTGTAGGCATTTCGCTTGGGATGGCTTCGGAGCATCGCCAGGGTGACCTATGAGCGAAGCAGGAGGTATTGTTTACTTTGGGAGACGTCTGGTGGAATGAGGTATATGAAATGTTTTGGATAGTGATTTGGGGGCTTACTGCATTGTGTGAAATGGGGCCCCGTTTTAGTTCACGGGGATGCCTTGTAATACCTGTGCATGGTCATGGTTCGTAGATCGTAAGAGTCTTGCATGTAATGGCGATGGTATTTCGGGGTTGCATGTTGCTAGAATCTCTATTACCTAGAGGTTGAGGGGTTATTTAATAGATGCTAACCTCTTTGGGAATGTAGGTGATTTATTAAGGTGCTTCAAATGCACCTCGAGGTGGGAGTTAGCGTTTTGTTTGATGTCAATCTTAATTCCTAATCATAAATACTAAGACATGGGGATTATATTTTAACTAATAAGTCTTGCGATGTGGTTTGCTGAAAAAAAGTAGTTAGCCTATTATCATCATCATCATCACTAACTCTATAATTTAAGAAGGAGATTTTTTTGAGTATTTGAATAATAATTTCATCTTAGTTTGGTTATGACTTATGTTTTTTTATCAAAGTTATTTCTAATAATTCTTTTATAATATCAAAAAACAAAATGGTGAAGTTCAGAAATAAATATAAATCGAAATTTTGTGAATTTTTTAAAACCCAAAGAATTATAAATGGCGAAGTACAGAAAATGTATTCTTATATATCTTCTCTATAACTCTATATTTCATTAATGTGATATTTTGAAAAGGGGGGAGATTTAGTTTAGAGTTCCTTTTGAAATTATTATAATTGGTGAAGTTCAGAAAATTTATAAAAATTGAACCATGGCTGCTTTTTTTTAATTTTAAATTTTGATCTTAGTGAAGCGCTAGGCTCCCCCCGAAGGGGCGAGTGGCGAAGCCATTGCCTGGTTTAGATAATATAAATAAAGTGGTTAAATTTCGGAAAATGCCCGCCCTCGATTTTTAAAAATATGCAAATGCTTCCGAGAAACGGGTCACCTTCGACCCTCTACCAAATCAGGCTAGCTAGTACTCTCTTCTGATGGTTCATGTTGCCATTGGCCAACATGCTGCTATCAGTGGAGCGAACAACCAGAAAGCGTTTGAAGCCAGCGGGCTCGAAAAACACCAGGTAGTCTCACATTGAGGGGCACTGACATAATTGAGGCTCCACTCGGCGCACTTGCGACTTTGATCTCGGTATGGGCCTCCCCACCCGGTGTAGCATCGGGGCCGGATGTGCCGATCTTGACCTGGTCGATTGGCAAAACGGTAGCGCACCCATTCGTCCGCAGAGGTAGAGGAACCTTGAGTCTTCTTAGTCCTTTTCCGATTTCTTTTCTTTTTAGGAATGGAGGGTAGGAAATCAATCCGCTTATCTCCAAAGCCGGAAGGAGCTCTTATCCAAAATGGACCGTCCTCAGCAAAATCTTTAGAAGGTCTTGACTGTCAAAGGGACACCAGCTATAGGGAGGGGGAGTCCCTCCTCTCCTCGTTAGTACTCAGGTTCCCGAACCATCTGAAGAGAGGCTTGGACAGGGGCGTACGTAGGTTCGACTCGGAAGATCCTGCGGGGCAGGGCTAGGTCACCTCCTGGACCATGATGTCCATCTCGGGGGGAGGCCACCATGTGTCCATCCCACCATAGACATCACAGATCCGATTTGAGGAACGCTTTGTTATGTCTTTAGACGGTGAACCCGCATCCCTGGGGAAGAGAGGGGGGGAAGGTACGCTGACCCCTGTAGACTCGAGATGTATGACTGCAGGCAGTTAGGGGGCAGGGACCGACGGGCTCTGCTATTTCTTGCCCTCCCCACCCCTAAAGGGGTTGGCCCTATCAATCTTGGACCGCCTGCTTGCTCTCTTGGCAGTCCCTTTTGAGTTAAGGTGGAACAGCCGCTGGAAAGGAAATAGAGACCCCAAGGGCACCACCAGAGAAGGGGGTGAGGGGAAGTCCACCACACACGTAGGCCTCCTTCCTCTCTGGTAGAAGAAGGTTGGAGGGGCACCTACTTTTCAAATTGGAGCTGTCCAACGAGGGTTTTTTTACATTCTCCAAGGCCATCAGCAAGATTTCACCACCCTTGACCCCAACAAGGGAACTGCACTACTGGGCGCCTTTGATTGGCCACGGCAGCTATCAATGAGTGGGGTGGTAGACGCCTTCTACGTCACCCCTTGGAAAAACCTGGAGCAAATACTACAAGTTGTGTAGTAGGCAGGGCGGGATGAGCGATCCACCTTGGTGATCGGCTTCCAAGCGGTTAGGGTCACTACGCCTAACGTCTTGTCGTAAAGTAGTCGGTTCTGTGATGCAAATGAGGGTCGGGGTGTGATCGGCGAGGTCAATGGGAAGGAGAAGAAAGGGCCAACAAAAGGTGATTGTAAAGAGAAGACGGAAGGGCAGGGACAATAGGAGGGAGAGTTGGTACAGGAGACAGATTTTTTAAAAAAATTTACGAGCCCATCTGGCGACTGCCTACTTGGGGCATACATAAGTCGCCGTATTCACCAAAGTCTCCGACTAGAATATATATTAAAAAAAAAAACCCCCAATAATTTATAAATAACAAATAACGATAAAAAACAACGAGGAAGCGGGCTCGGGCGTCGGGGATAGGCCCGCCTTCTCCCCGGCGCAGGAACATGCGACCCACAACAAACGGTCAAATAAAGTGGGGGTCAGCCTCCTCCAAAAAGTCGTATAGCCAAAGAGTCAGTGTGCACGAACTCGTCCCGAGTACAAGTGGTAGCGACTCCGACTCGTCCCGGTACCTGGACATGTAGCTTAGCAGAACAGTCCGGGGGACAACGCAATCATCACAATAAGACGTAGACGAGCCTCCGTCAAATGGCGGTGCGTCCCGCGAGTGTGTCCAATTCGGAGACGATAGAAAGTAACCTAAAGCCTTCGCGGCATTGAGGGGGTAGGTATATGGGAACAGTCGCGGCGCAATGGTACGCAACTTTAAGTTGCCCTCGAACGTCTCTCATCTGCTTTGCAACGCTGGTCTGGTCGCCCAGTCCTAACGGATTCTTTGGCGCCCTCATTCTCCGCAATTCCCACACGTCCAGGAACCCAGGAGAAGATAATCTCGACATCCGCCGGGCTCGCCAAAACCGTGGCGTCACGAATATAGCCAACCAGAGGATGCAGAGATTCCAATGCCCCGAGAGCACTCAGGGCGCTTTGTGAATCGCTATAAATCTCCATCCGGTCTCCGAACCAGGCACGTCGCGTTATCTCCCGTATCGAGCAGTGTATTGCAACCAGCTCGGCCGTAAAGAAAGAGACAGTGCCTGGCAGAGCCCCGCTGACTTCAAACATGGGGGATACGGCGTGGAAGCTTTGGGAGCATAGGCGTGGCGACCAGGACACAACCAGGGGCGCCACCGGCCCGAGAATTATACCAGGCTCTTGAAGGAGTTTCGTAACCCTTTAGGGTATGACTCGCGTCTCTCGGCGGCATAGGCACCGTCAAAATCAACTGCGGATGTAGTGAGAACTGTTGGCAACTGAGGGAGGAGCCGGCTCGCGCGTAGAGGCGAATAATGGAGTGTGCACGGCGCATAGAGAGTGGCATCTCCCCAGCATCAACAAGTAGGCTCTCAATGGGGAAAGTGCGGAAGGCACCGGTCGCCAGGCGAAGGCCAGTGTGGTGGATCGAGTCCATCTTCTGCAATACACGCTCGGTTGCTGATGCATAGAACTCGCATCCGTAGTCGAGCTTCGAACGAACAAAGGATCGATAAAAAGTAAGGTAGTAGCCCTATCAGAGCCTCAGGTGCTGAACGTCACGGAACGAAGAATATCCATGGCGCGGGTACAAGAGACTTTAAAGCTGAGAATATGAGCCTCCTAGGTGACGCGTTGGTCAAATACAAGACCAAGGAAACTATGCGAGTCCACCACTTCCAAGCGCACCCCATTGAGAAACAAGTCTGGGTCAGGGTGGAGCCGTGGATGGCGGCAGAAATGCACCATCTTAGTCTTGGCCAAGGAAAATCGAAGCCTGTGCGCTTCGGCATAGCGAGAGGCGTGGTGTAATGCCTGCTGGAGTCGACGCTCCAGAGTCGGCATCTGGGCTGCGCCAAAAGAGACCAAAAGGTCGACCACGTAGAGCGTAGCGAGAACATCTTCCGGCAGCACCGAAGTGATGCCGTTGATGCTCAGGGCAAAGATTGTGACACTGACGACACTTACCTGCAGGACACCATCTTCCTGTTCCATTGGGCCGGAGAAGGCTCCCCTCACCCGTACGCGGAGTCGACGATCTTGCAAACATCCAGATATAAAGATGGTAGGCGTCCCGTCGTCCCCATGATACTGTATCGCCATGCGGTATCATAGGCCTTCTCCAGATCGAGAAACACCGCGGGGTAGTGCTGTCTACGGAGGAAAGCCTCGCAGATTGCATTTTCCAGTTGGAGCAGAGCAGCCGAAGTGGAGTGAAACTTGCGGAGGACGCACTGTGCAGAAGAGAGATGGCCTCCGCTGTCCAGAAAGGCTAATCTAACATTTACCAATTTCTCCATCAACTTGCACACGCAGAGGTTAGAGAGATTGGGCGGAAACCAGCCGGGGTAGAGTGATCTCTCCCCGGTTGCGAAGAGAGAAACCAGTAGCGATTCGCCAGGAATCTGGGAGGATACCCTCTACCCAGATCCTGTTGAACAAATCTAACAAAGACCATGCCTCGCTCATCCAGGTGTCGAAGCATGGAGTCCGGGACATCGTCTGGACCATGGGCGGTATTTGCGCATGAAGCGAGATGGAACGCAACTCACACAAAGTAAACCTGTCGTTGAAGGATTCTCCGCTTCTGGAGGTAAAGTCCAGGCGGCGGCTTTCCGCGACATCACGACGAGCATTGAATGCTAGCGGAGCAGCATTCAATGAGAATGCGGAGAAAGCGATCGCGAAGGATTGCGCCACGGACGCGGGGTCCGAGATTGCGGTCCCATTCTGCTGAAGGGGAGGGGAGTCCTGCGAGAACATGCCTCGAATCCCTTTGACTTGCTTCCATACCTCTGCTAGAGGGGTCTCCCTGTTAACGGAAGACACGTATGCCCGCCAAAAAAAGCGGCGGGCATGCTTCAAAATATACCGGAACCTAGCCCTAGCCTGACGAAATTCACCGACAGTGAAGTCGTTCGGGCGGCGCTTATACGCATGTAGGCATAACGCTTCTGTTTGAGGGCCGTCTCACGACCATGGGAGCGGTCGGCGTGCAAAATGGCCAGACATTCTAGGATTAGTAGTTAGGCCCACGGTGATGAGGTTGCCAGAGAACTCAACGGCCTCATCTACAGACCTCAACTGCTTGACCGAGATAGAGAAATCAGTCATTTCCTGAAATGCGGACCACCACGCCCGCACCAAGCACCACACGGGCGGGCTCTCGGGCGGCAGCGGCCGAGAAAATGATATTTTGAATGTGAAAGTGATCACTACCATTGAGGTCATCGACCACTCCCGACCTCAAATCAGGTTGTGCATCAGAAGAGCACAAAGATAGATCGAGAGAGGAAAATGAAGAGGTATGGTTGAAGCGGTTTCAGTTTTAGCACCTCCGCGGCAGTGGCACGAATGCCTTCACGCGGTAGCGATACCAATCGGCACGCACCGACTCAGGGAGCTTGTCACAGTCGAACGTGACTTAAAAGTGTAGGGATGGGTCTCTAGGCTCCGCCCTGTTTCCCATCACACGTTTGACCTTGACCGCCCCATGGCCGGCCAACTCTAAGGTGATGTCATCTATGGAGTAGTCACGAGTTCCGTCGCATAACCTACTCCTTTCACCAAGTTCATGGTATAGTGCAGCGTCAAACTTACAGGCGTGCCATCTGGTGCCCGAAGGGCACTAATCATGGCCACCTCGGAGGGATTAGACGCATTCGCCAAAAGGTTCCGAGAAACGGGTCACCTTCGGCTCTCTACCAATCACAAAGAGTTTTGGAGGGTCCCCTGTGAAAGCACAGGCGGGGGCGGGGACCTAATATTTTCAGTGGAGCTGCCCGAAGGCGGCTCCAGCGATGGTCGAAGAGGGAGTATAATTTTTCTTATTAAACTCATCATTGGTATGGTGACCCTATAATTATCAAGGGACGCAAACGCTCATCAAACACGGGGCCGACAAAACTCCTCCTGGTGCAAGGTACAGGAAGAAAAGGTTGAGTGGAGAGCCATAATAATAAACTTAAAATAAATACATTAATTAATAAATAATATTAATAACTTACACTAATAATAATTAATACTAATAAAAATATAATAAATACTAATAATATAAAAATTACAGTAAATAATAATAAGAATAAGAATAACAATGCTAATAGTAATAAAAAGGTAAAGTAGTGCTGAGTGGGGGTGAGGGGAAAGGCCACCAACAACTTTCCCAGGCCCCATCAGACAGCTCAAGTCAACCCAGTGAGAGGGCTTCCCTAATTTGCACTCAGGCCAGGAGGATGTGTGGCTCCTCCAAGTACCAAGTGTAACAGGCTACACATAGTACTTCACTGCAGGGTGTCCAGGAACAAGTTATACAAAGAAGAAAGGAACTCGTAAATTCGAATTTGAACTTCCTTGAGGGAATTCGATAAAAAAACTTTAGAAATAAGCAGACCAACCAATCAGTGAACCAAAGTGATTCGAAAATATAGGTTTAAGACTCCTAGGTTAAAGATGACAAATCTACTACCATTTGTGACTACTATTTATAGAGGGAAGATTACCATTTTTCCTTCAAGATAAGAAAGAAGACTCACTTGCAGGAAAAAGAAGGAATCAGCCTCGAGTTCAGAGTCAGAGACATCACTCGCTTCCTCACTATTTTCTTCACTCTCCTCTGAACTGCTGCATTGGCTCCCGATGTCTTTTATTTCCTAAAAGAATTAAAGGATTTTGATAAATGACTATAGTATCAACCTAAGCTGGATTCCAACTTACGCTATAAAATCAAGATTAATCAGAATCGCATTTCCCGCACCCCCTACACGTACAGGAACCCAGTAGAAGACAAATTCGACAACCCTAAAAGGCAGCAACCATGTCAATACCAACACACCAAACCAGGGGAAGCGGAAATTCCAATGCTTCAAAGACGCTTAACACACTATGAGATGCTATGGATCACAAAACAGGGCATGGGGGTGATTGTTCAAATATTGGGGATATTCAAATCAGCACAGGTGTATTGACAGACTTAGCCACTTCGGACTTGGAGCCATCTGTGTACATCAGCTGTGGCTCTAGTGTAACAAGATGCATGCTCCCAAAAATACAAACTCAATACTCTTGGTACGGTGGAAGCTTTAGGGGCAGAATGGGGGTGGAGGGGACAGCTTAAATGTAGAATCCTCCATTATTATTTTTTAAGATTCACATCTGGCGATTGCATTCAAGGGCATAATTGATGTAATTAAAATTTCGACCTAGTGCAAGGCTACTTTAAATTTCTCCAAACCAAAGAAAATAAATAAGAAAAAGCAAACAAAAAGAAAGAAAAAGAAGCAAGATGGAAGGAGGCACGCTCTGGCATCGAGGGGAGACGCACCTCTCCCAGGTGCAGGAGCATGCGACCATTAGCAAGAGAGTCAAATAAAATAGAGGCAAAAGTCAGATAGTCTACAAGTTTGTGTACACCAGAGATGGGCAATAATTTTAAGCAGCGGACCACATTGAAGCTTATGTGGCTTTGTGGGCCGCACTTTAAACAGTTAGATGCAAATTTTGAATACAATTAGGTTAACTGCAATTAACTTTGTTTGCATATATTACCTAGCCATAAAAAAAGCTACACATTAATAACCAAAATTAATTTTTAGGCATAGTTTAGCCACACCTTTTAAACTGTTTCCAGACTTATATTTGAATGAGGCCCTACAGCTTAATGAGGAGTCCAAACCACGATTTACAATTCTACAACATGCAACAATTACCCAGCGCTCAGGCGTCTCCTATCCAAGTATTAACCAGTCAACATAGCTTAACTTCCACAAGCAAAAGAGAGCACATGAATAAGGGGAAAGAGAATAAGTATTTCTAAACTATTGTATTTTTTAAAGAAAAATATTTTATCTATAAATGAAATATATTTAAAAATGACTTTTAATAACTTACATAAAAAATGAGATGGATAGGTACATTTTGGGGCATTAATGCGTCCATCAAATTTAGGAATCAGCTGATGTAGAAATAATTAATATTGGACTCAAATGTGATGGAATTCAAGTTTATGTTGAGATTATGTTCAATAATTAATTTGCAATATTTTTCAAATTCTGAAATGAAATGCAGGCCACATGAAAAGTCTTCACAGGCTGCAGTTTGCCCACCTATGGTATATATGAACCCATCATGATTACCAAGGAACAAGCAATTTGGTCCCTCTATTCTCCTGCAGTGTACGCACCCTCATTCGCTGCAATTCCCACATGTCCAGGATGGGTGTGACCCCTTTGTGCATCCAGCTCTACAAGAGAAGCACCTGGGGTGACTAAAACCCCCAGAAGGGTTCCAAATGGGGATGGAAATGACCGTGCTTGTAGGCCTCGAGTGGCCAGGACCTAGTCCTTACCCTCATTAAATGAGACAATTGTAGCTTGAATGGTCAGGATTTCCTTTTCCAGGAAATATCCACCACATTGCTTTGAAGAAGCGGGGGGGTGCCTCTCCACAATTGGGAATTAGCATACGCTAGCTACATTGAAGCAACTTACAGATTTCGGGTAAACCAAAATTGGCAAGTCTAGAGGAGCAATTTGTATGGCTGAACCGGTGGCAGTAGTAGCACCACATCAGAGTGCATGTCAACCCAGTGACAGGGCTTCCCTAATTGCCAGTCAGGCAGGATGTGCAGTTCTCCTGGGTAAAAAGTGTAACAGCTACACATGGTAGCCCCCTGCAGAGGGGCATAAACAGGTATGTAATAAAGAGTAAGAGATAGGCAAGTCCACTAACGAGTAGGGTGATCATCTATTATCATCATGTCCTGGTACTAGGCGATTACAGGATGGCATGCATTCCACCAAGGCACCATGGCTATTGGACTGAAATCTGTACAGGTGGAAACACTCCTCCTGGTGCAAAGTGCAGGGAGAAAATGCTGAGTGGAGAGCTGTAATGATAATAATAATATTAATAACATACTAATAATAAATAATATTAATAACATACTAATAATAATTAATACTAATAATAAACACCTTTTTATTTTTTTTAGAAATATTAATAACAAATATAAGAAATACCAAACAATAATACTAATAAAAAGGTAAAGTAGTGCTGAGTGTGGGTGAGGAAAAAGTGCATCAACAACTTTCCAGGCCTCACCAGAGTTCAAATCAACACAGTGATAAGGCTTCCCTAATTTGCACTTAGGCTGGGAGGAGATGCGGCTCCTCCGGATAGCAAGTGTGACAAGGTACCCTCCTGTGTGGGCAACCATTAGCTATTAGAGAGGAGGGAACAGCACAGGGTGTGGAAAGCAGCTCCTTAGAAGAAGTGAGCTAACCAAGGGGACAAAGTCAATCATGGCCTTTGAATGAACTTCACTGCCCATGCCTGTGGCAGCCCTACTTTGACCCCAACAAGAGATCGACCGAGTGGGGCCTCTTGCGCACCCTGATCGGTGGTGATGGGACAGGCAGTATATACTATCGCCATCACTCCATGGGAACCCCAGATCAAGACCTACCAATGCTGTAGTAGTCAGTTGAATGGCGTTTCCGACTTGGTGACATGCTTCGGAGGTCGGGGTCACCATGCGACACATCCAGCGAAAGAGGAGACAACTGTAGTAAAGGACGACAGTAGAAGGGGCAAATGAAAGGGAGTGAAGATGTAGCAATGGAAAAGTCACAAAGGATTGGGAGTGTGCACCAAACCTGGACCCATAGTGGAGGTTCCTTGTGTTGGGTCTATCCTTGCGGGTACCGAGGCTGGAAGGTTGTACTCCTCCTCCTGGTACAAAGTAAAGTACCACCTCCCTGCAGCGTATTAGGAACGGGAGGTCGTGGTTCTCCTCCAGGTTTCAGTTGTAGCAGGAGTTTTTGACCTGATATACACCATTGACCATCAGAGTTCACATCAACACAGCAACAGGGCTTCCCTAATTTGTGTTAGGATTATATTCTTACCTATAACAAAACTCCAACTGTACTATATTATTATTATTATACTAATAATAATGATGATGATAATAATGTAAATAATAATAATTAAAAGATTATCAGATAGGCCTGAAATAAGAACTCAGAAATTCAGACAAATGTACATTATCTTCCGAAGCTAAAAGTGGAGTATCTGATGCAAGCATTCCATTTGTCCGACCCCTTTCTTGCTGACCGATCCAGCCTACCTGCTTCAACTAACCCTAATAGCATCAACAATCTTTCCTATTAAGTATTCAAATTCTTTAATACCACCGATTAATTTCTTGTGGTTTCACTGTTTTTGGGGGGGGCAAAAGACATTCTTAGGCAAACCCTGTCTGGCTCCACCTCTAAATCACCTTGGATTATATGATATTGATTAATACTAAGGTAGGAGTATCCATCATATAAAACCCCTCCTACTATGTTTAATATTTTATGTAATCACACCCACTTGAAATGAACATAGAAGAAATTATAAAAATTCTTGTGAGAGAGAAGAGACTCGGACAAATCCACCACCTTAAAGTTGTCTCATTATGTCCTTCTGTCCCATGTAGTTCGGCATAACCGATTGACACTTTCAAGCGACTGGTCCTCTCCTCCTCCGTGGAGCATTGTGCCTTCTCCAGTCCATAAAAGACGACGCTACCAGCCGTTAACTGGCATAAACTTCCTCACGAGTCATATCAAAGGACGTTCCGAACATCGTGCCTTCTCCAGTTGTAACAGACGACGTTACAAGGCATAAAATTTCTCACCAGTCGTGTCAGACGACGTTCCGAGTATCGTGCCTTCTTCAGTCATAACAGACGAAGTTACCAGCCATAAACTAGCATAACCTTCCATACCAGTCGTAACATTTGCACTCAGGCCGGATGTATGTGCAGCTCCTCCAGGTACCCCTTTTGGGTTATAAAAGGGACCCACAAACACTCAGTGTAAAAAAACAAAACAAATCCTACAGCTCCAACAACAATGACTGGTGAATGCAAGAAGACTTTCTGTGGTGGAGTAGGAAAAAATAACAATGGTGAGAGATGGACATCAAGTAAGATTAGTGAATGCAACTGCACATCTTCATCATAGCGCCCCATCAACTGCCCAGGGTAGATTAATAAATTCACCCAATTGTCAATAGATAACTTTGCCTACAGTTTAGCAGAATGGACCACCAGGAGAGTGAAGTTAAGCCACATTAGTTGTGGCAAGTTAATAGATGGACAACCATCTCAGGTTGCTTTCTCAGCAGGTGTTATACATTGTAAATACCATTAGTTTGGAACACACATTCAACTAATTCCCACATGAGAAATAACACATTAAATGAGAGCAGTGTGCCACTGACTTTCCGGCTGTCCAGTTAGCAATCAATTTTTTGTATACATAAATAGATAAATTAGGTATGCTTGTTCGGCTGGGCTCACCTGATTATTCCTCTGACGTCTGAGCCTTAGGAGGTAATCTCTATGTGATTTCCGTTGCTCAGCTGAATGTTCAGCCAAAGAGAAACTCTTGATGGAAAAGTGGCGGCGTGACATACCAAGAGTGGACCCTCCTTGTGAAGGAACACATGTGAATCCTTGTGAGCGAGGAAAGTAAAACACAGTAACCCCTTCAAACTGAATGGTTCTTTTCCTTTTTGAGTTTTCTTCTGTAATGGTATAAAAACAAATTAAATTTAAAGATAAAATCTATATCTACCACTAAGATTTCTATATTTTTAACTTAAGCAATGGGATACAAAAATTCTAAAATCCATGAGGTAATTATATTTATATTCTTGTAATTATATAAACTACTATGAGACTTGCTGGATTAGTTTTTAGTGCATCTCAAACAAACACCTAAAACACCTTGCCCTCACAGACATCTTCAATTAGTCATGGTTACACATCATCCTCCCACATCTAGAAACGCGCATCATTCCCATTCTCCTCCCACATCAAGAAACATGCATCATTTCCATTCTCAAAACAAATAAACCCTTGAACTTCACCACCTCCTACAGACCTATCGTGTTCCAATCAACATAAAAAATTCTCAAAAAAGCTAATCAACAGAATAAAACCCATTACATTCCTTTCCCCACAACCACACTACTACCCACCCAAATAAATATTAGAAAGCTTTAATCCTCCCCCTCCACAAAAGTCAAAACCCAAATAAAGATCAACAAAGCACTCAACAGCACGTTCTCATGCCACATCCTCAAAAGAAAAAACCCTGAATGCAAACTACCACATCAAAGACAAAAAAAGCAAACTTTCTCCCCAATAGAATGGCCAAGTCCTACAACACAGAGCACAAACCAAAGGGAAAAGTGCCCCATTAGGCTCCCACAAGGTGCCATTCTGTCCCCCACTCTTTTCATAGATGACATACCCCTCCCCACTGTCAAACATCTACACTGATGACAATGTACTGCATCCCAATCTACCTACATATGCATAGCCCCAGAAACCTAAAATATCTACCTAGCAACAAAAATCAACAAACACACACTTTACCTCAGATATAAAACAATTAAGCTATCATCAAAACATCTTGCTGTAGAGGAAACTACTTCCACTCAACTTTAATCCCACTTCTGTGTTATCTTAGGACCAAATGTGACCTTCGCTCAAAACCCAAATCCAAAATCAATACCTTCTGAACATGAACAAACACCAAGTTTGGACAACAAAGAAAGTGATAACCTTATACAAACAGTTCATTTTCACAATGTACTAAGCATCACCAGTCCAGCCAGCACCCATAGCTCATCCCCAAACAAAAATCATTCCAATCAAGGACCACTTCAACCTGACAAGATTTCTTCAGTAAACTGCCATGCCCCACATTGCCCCTCCACCACCAATCCTTTGAATGACCCCTCTACACCCATTATATAAAACCTACCCAAACTACTACGAACCAGAACACTATAAAACATGCACACACATTTTACCAACATAGCATTTCAAAACCCAGTTTAGGCACAAGTCGAGGTCAGGGTGGACCTGTGGATAGCAGCTGAAGTGCACTACCTTAGTCTTGGCCAAGGAAAACCAAAACCTATGCACTTTTGCATAGTAAGAGATGTGGTTCAATGCTTGTTGGAGTCGATGATCCAGTGTTGGCATTTCAGCTGCACAAAAAGAGAGATTGAAAGGTCATCCACATAGAGTGTAGTGAGAACATCTCCTGGCAGCAGTGAGGTGATACTGTTTATGCACAGAGCTGAGTATGAAACTGAGAACACTTTCCTGTGGGATACTCTCTTCCTCTTCCATTGGGCAAGAAAGGGCTCCCCCACCCATACACTGAATCAACAATCTGGCAAAAACTCAAAAATAAAGATTGGGAGGCATCCTCTCACTCCCCATTGCATAGAGTGTCTCCATGATACCCGATCACTAAGCACTATCATAGGCATTCTTCTTCAGAATAAAAAGCATCATGGAGTAGTGCTGTCTACGAAGGAAGCCTTGCAGTCAGTCTTTTCCAGTTGGAGCAGAGCATCCAATATGGAGTGGAACTTGAGGGAGCTGCACTGTGTACAAGGCAGGTGGCCTACAATGTTGAGAAAAAAAGGCAAATACTTATCTCAAAGTCTTCTATACAGTCAGCAAGGACCTGACCCTGGGATTGATCATTTAGTCTCCTGAGAGAAGGTGCCTAAAGTTCAAATCATTAAGGAAAAAGAGACTGCAATCATGCAACGAGGCAGCTGAAGTACCACTCATCAAAGTTGGCTGATGGTATGATTACCCAGTCAACTAATGGTGTTTTATCCACACATTAAAGTTGGCTGATGGTGTGGTAACCACATGTTTGAGTTGGCTGATGGTGTGGTAACTACATGTTTGAGTTGGCTGATGGTGGAATGCACACTGAACTAAAGGTATACAGGGTGGCCCATATGTTCCAGGACACTAGTTACAGTTACATAAAAAAAATTACATTTGTTTTCCGTTAATAACATATTTTATACAAAAATTGTACATGGAGTTACCTCAGACTTATGGGCCACCCTGTACTTATCCAGGTGTACCTGCTACAGAGGTGGCAGTCCCTCTTCATTTGGAGTCTCATATCTCCAACTTTGAATAGGTCATGGAAGCTGTCCACTTTTCTGGGGACAGCCTTAGAAACATCCTAAGATGGTGTCATGACCACCTAGAAGGAGATTTGATTCCTGAGTCTAATGACTTGGTGGAGGTGTGCAGGTGCTTGGGCCTTAACCCTTTCACTACCAATGATTCCATATGGCATCATCAATAGTTATCTTCATAATTTTACTTATAAAGTGTCCAATGAGTTCGCATGGCATCAAAATGTTTTCATGGGTTGCCAACTGGGACATTTGGCATGTTTTGATTTGTTTGCTCATACGAGGCGTGTGGTAAATTTTTTAATCCTGGAAACGAACGTGGGGATTATTGTAATTAGACATTCCTTTTAATTTAGTTTCCTTTACTTGTTATATTAAAATAAGTTGAGAGTAGTAATAATAATGATTTGGGTTAATTAACTTTTAATAAGTGGTCATGATGCATTTTGCAAAAGTGTATTGTTTCAGGTTGCCACCTAGCACATCTCCTAGTGTCACAAGAAGAAACTTTTTCTTTCTGCTACTATGACTCAAAGCAACAAGACATAAATACAGATCCTGTTAAATATTCACTAAAAATTCCACAAGTTGTCAAGATTTGGTTTAAAAGGCATGCAAAGCTCTATGATAATAAATAGCTATTTTAGTTTAAGTCTCATAAATATTAATGGATAAAAAATAAGCCATTATTTCACTACAAGATCAAGAATAATCGCCAGTTCACAGGCTAAGTATATATTTAGCTATCATTTATTAACAATAGCTACATATTAGGATCCTTTAGGCATATTATACTTAGACACTGTGAAAGGATATTTGATAACCACCTTATATTAGAACAAGTGGAAATTTTTATTCTAGTACTAAGTTTATATTACACCCATTATTTTTCATTTAAAATTTAATTTAATTTTCTTGCAGTTTCTTGTTCAAATTGTTCCTAGTGACCAAATTCATAATTAAAAATTAAACAGGAAATTCGTGACAAGGTGTCAGCTAGGGATATTAAATAGTTTTGACTGCTAATGCCATTGGGATAAGCAAATATTTTACTGAAGAATATGATAAGGTAAGCATAGTTTTTCATTTTCATTTTATTACATAGAAGAAAGTTTATAGATGAGATTAGAATGTTAGTTATACCTTCAGCATATAATTTGTATGTGCAATATTTTTTCTAAATTATGTGATTCTATGTGGCATCATTGGACAAAATTTTCCTAAGTACATATTAGTATAAAGAAAAAAGTTTATGCAATTTTCTGAGTTCGTCTAGGTCAGTGGTTCCCAAAGTAGGCGGTACCGCCCCCCTGGGGGCGGTGGAAAGATCTGGGGGGGCGGTGAGGAAGAAGGGGGCGGTAGGGGGGCGGCAGTCCGATGAACTGCACAGAGACATGTCTGAGAGATTTGAGGACATTTTATTGCTTGAAATACCAGACTGGGTGATCAATCCATTCCTAAATGTCGACGGTGAAGAAACTGGAGTGGCAGAGGAAGAACTGATTTCCATTCAAAATGACATTGAGCTAAGGCTAATGTTCAAAAAGTCATATCAAGATTTTTGGTTACAAAAAAAATCTCTGACTGCTATCAAGTGCTGTGGAACAAGGTCAAGATGTACTTTATTGCCTTGCCAACATCATATTTAGTAGAACGGGGCTTCAGTGCAGTCGCCTTGCTTCTTTCCAAGCAAAGAAACCGACTGAAAATTACTGACCGCGGGGATCTACGACTTCTTCTTAGTGAGTTCCAGCCTGATGTTGAGAAGCTTATGTCCCTGCACCAAGCACATCCATCCCATTAATATTAAGTGTGAGACAATGAAGGTTACTGGTGGAATGTTTATTTACCATTCTATGTTGCTGAAACAGTTAAAACTGCTAAAAAATAAATTGGTTTACTAAATTGGGTTTTATTTGTGAAATACACATTTGTGTTTAACCTTTCTCTTTTCAAATTGCAGCATACCAAATATCAAGAAAGAGGTGTTTGTTTCCATATGTGTCTGTGGGGTGGTGCTAGGAATTCACTAGGGAGCCAAGGGGGCGCCAGCCTGCAAAAGTTTGGGAACCATTGGTCTAGGTCTACATAGTCTATAACTGCACAAACTTTGTTATTTGATATAAGTACTCTGTTTACACACACACACTATACTTATATATATATATATATATATATGTTTGTATATGGGGTAGTATATGTATGCATATATATATTCTAGTACTTCTGCTACCTATTTGTTTTTAGTTCTATAGGGCCTATTTAGCTAGAAGGCTGGGTCTAAATCATCTATAAGTGCACAAACTTTGTTATTTGATATAAGTACTGCTTACACTATATATATATATGTAGATATATGCTTGTATGTGGTGTAGTGTATGTTGGCATCCTTCTGTCTCGAAAGACAATAGAGATTGTGCCATGGAAGTGTATGAAGATCCTGGATTGCCCAGTCATCAAGATCCCCCTCTCGGCCTTGCTGGTGTCATCCAAAGGAATGCAGAGCAGTATGGTTGGCTGCAGGAGCTGATGGAGTCAAGGAGCACAGTGCATTGTTCTGCCTTTGGGGCTCCACTCCTGATTTGGAAAGTTTATTCACCTACACTTAGCCATTGGATCAGTTGAGGATTTCCTCCACACAGCCTATAATTTGTTTTAGTTCTATAGGGCTTATTTAGCTAGAAATGCTGCCATAGTGAGGTCGGTAATGGTCTGGCAGGGAGGTCTCAATAACCTATTCTAACCTATAGTTACATCAAAAATAAAATGACAAATTTATATTCATTTAGTCTTCAGATGCCTCCTAACAAACACATTAGAGGAGAAGCTCTCACTAACTAAAGCTGGTCAGAGTACACGGCAAAAAGGGAAGGCCATTGAATGAGAGTAAACTCAGTCTAAATACCAAAAGAATGACAGCAACAAGGCCAGTCGATGATATTCATTCGGATGGGTTTGATAATTTTCCTGTGCCTACTAATCTAAAGCAAAGATACAAATGCTGCATCAAAGCTTACACACTTATGAAGTGTAACATCTCATTATGCCTGTTGAAAGAGCAAAATTGTTTTATTACATTTCTTAAAAAATAAATTGTGTGTATATTATTTTATTAAAATTAATGAAAAAAGAATTAACTTTTATTTTTAGGAAATATCGTTACTAAATTCCAGGTTTTCGTTGTTATTTTCCCAATGATTTTAGTTTTTTTTTATGTTTGCATCAACACTTGCCAATGATGCCATGTGGAATCAATTTATTTTCCTGAATTTCCTTCAATGTTCAATAAAAAAAGGTTGTATATGTGTTTTATGACCTAAATGGAATATGTTTTAAAGGCAAAAAATATTATTTTAAATAAAGCAATACTTCGGGAAAGAAAGGGTTAAGGGAAATAATCACACTGGGTTGGGGAGGGGGGGTAGCCCTGGTTTTAACAAGAGTAGGGAGTGAGCCTTTAGAGCCACCAACTCTACATACAGAGATAAAACCTGCAAAATGGTTCTGAATGGGGGCGGAAGGTGCAATACTCGTAGGTCTGGAGGAGCTAGGAGCAGAGGGTGCTTTTTTTAACCTGATAAAGATAGGATGTCCCAGGTCATAACATAATTAAGTCCTTAGCCTCTCAATTTAAAGAGTTGGTCTTCAGGGATGCTGTCATGGTCAAATGTGACAAAGAGCATAGAAGTAGGTCTTAAAGTCCCAGGTTTTCTCATTACAAATTCATCCTTGACTGTTCTTTGGTCATGTCTTCTAAGGAGTAGGCCATGAGTTCCTTCACATCACTCTCCTTTCACAAAATGCATGGTAGAGTGCAGTGTCACATGCACAGACAAGCCATTGAGTGTTAGAAAAGCCAAAACAGATTGGAAACCACCCATCCCCAGGACAGGAACCTTAGTCTTTTTGCCCATTTTCTATTATTATGAGAGGAAGGTGGGCAGTGAGCCCTCTTCTCCCCACCTCTGGAAGAGGTCCCAAGGTGGGATGAGCCAGCATCAGCCATGCCCTCTGAAATAGGAAAGTTCATGGTTTATCAACCAAGAGAGGGGGTCCCTCCTCTCTGTGTGAGTCCTTGGGGGCCTGTGCTGCCACTGGAAGCTCTTGCACAGGGGCTCAAGGTGTCTCCCACTAAGACTGGATTAGCTCCTAGGAAAGACCATACCATGTGGGGCAGGGAAACCTCTGTGATAATTTCTACCTCAAGAGAGGCCTCCAAATAGGCATCCACCCTAAATGTGCTAGGTATCCACACCAGGGACTCAAAGGACCTATGGAATATTGTAAACATCATTAGGGCGGGCTCCCATCAAAATCATAATTTTTTTTTTATGGAGCCCATCTGGCAACTACCCACTTGGGCATAAGTCGCCGAAAAACACGACAACCTAGAACTAGGCTACTTTAAAGTAAAAATATGAAAACTTAACAATGATATAAATTGGAAAAACTTAACAATCGAAACAATCTCCGGCAGCGAGGGGAGGTCCCCCTCACCCCAGTGCAGGAGAGTGCAACCTACAAACAAAACAATAACAAAAAAAGGAACCTTAAATAAAGGGGAGAAGCCTGGCCTCCCCCAAAAAGTCAACAAGTCCACAAGTCAATGTGCACGAATCTGTCCCGAGCACAAGGGACAGGCGGTAGCGACCCCGACCATCCCGGTACTGGGACAGGCATCGTGCGCGAAGATCACCCAGACTGGGACATTCAACAAGAATGTGCCGAACAGTCTGTGGGACGACGCAGTCGTTGCAATAGGGCGCAGGCGAGCGCTCCATCAAATAGCGATACGTCACACGAGTGTGTCTGATTCGGAGACGACAGAAAGCAACCTGAATCAGCCGCGGCATTGGGGGATAGGTCCATGGGAACAGTCGCGGCGCAATGGCACGCAACTTTAAGTTCCCTTCGACCGTCTCCCATCTTCTTTGCCAAGCAGCAGTCCGAAGAGCTGCCCATATTCCTGCCATGTAGTCGGTGTGAGGAAGAGCGAAACGCTGGTCCGGTCGCAGAATCCTCGCGGACTCTTTGGCGCCCTCATTCCCCGCAATTCCTACATATCCAGGAACCCAGCAGAAGATAATCTCGACATCCGCCCGGCTCGCCAAAACCGTGGCGTCACGGATATCGCGAACCAGGGGATGCGGAGATTCCAATGCCTCGAGAGCACTCAGGGCGCTTTGTGAGTCGCTATAGATCACAATCCGGTCTCCAAACCGGGCACGTCGCGTAATCTCCCGTACCGAGTGGTGTATTGCCACCAGCTCGGCCGTGAAGACAGACGCAGCGCCTGGTAGAGCCCCGCTGACTTCAAACAGAGGGATACGGCGTGGAAGCCGACCCCCTCTTGGGACTTGGAGCCATCCGTATACACTGGCACGGTTCCAGCATGACACGATGTGTGCTCCAAAAAGGTCGAACGCAATACTCCCGGCGTGGTACAAGCTTTGGGAGCAGAGGCGTGGCGACAAATAGCCAAATGTGGTACCCTCCAGGGTGGCGTCCTGGGCAGAACCAGGGGCGCCACCGGCCCGAGAGCTATATCTACCTCTCGGCGGCATAGGCACCATCGAGATCAGCTGCGGAAGCAGTGAGAGCTGTTGGTGACTGAGGGAGGCGCCGGGCTCGGGCGTACAGGCGGGTGATGCACTGAACGCGGCGCAGAGCGAGTGGCATCTCCCCAGCATCGACCAACAGGCTCTCAATGGGGGAAGTGCGGAAGGCACCGGTCGCAAGGCGAAGGCCGGTGTGGTGGATCGAATCCACCTTCCGCAATAAACGCTCGGCTGCGGATGCATAAAACTCGCATCCGTAGTCGAGCTTCGAGAGAACAAAGGATCGATAAAAAAGTAAGGCAGTAGCCCTATCAGCGCCCCAAGCGCTGAACGTCACGGAACGGAGAATGTCCATGGCGCGGGTACAAGAGACCCTAAGGCTGCAAATATGAGCCTCCCAGGTGAGGCGTCGGTCGAATATAAGACCAAGGAAACGGTGCGACTCAACCACATCCAGGCGCACCCCATTAAGAAACAAATCTGGGTGGGGGTGAAGCCGTGGATGGCGGCAGAAGTGCACCACCTTAGTCTTGGCCAAAGAAAACCGAAACCTGTGCGCTTCGGCATAGCGAGGGACGCGGTTCAATGCCTGTTGGAGTCGACGCTCCAGAGTTGGCATCTGGGCCGCGCCCAAAGAGATCGAAAGGTCGTCCACATAGAGCGTAGCGAGAACATCTTCCGGCAGCACCGAGGTGATGCCGTTGATGCTCAGGGCAAAGTGTGACACTGAGGACACTTCCCTGCGGGACACCCTCTTCCTGCTCCTTTGGGCCGGAGAGGGCTCCCCCCACCCGTACGCGGAATCGACGATCTCGCAAAAATTCAGATATAAACATTGGGAGGCGTCCCCTCGCCCCCATCGTGTGGAGAGTCTCCATGATACCGTATCGCCATGCGGTATCATAGGCCTTCTCCAGATCGAAAAACACCGTGGCGTAGTGCTGTCTACGAAGGAAAGCCTCGCAGACGGCATTTTCCAGAAAGGCCATGCCTCGCTCACCCAGGTGTCGAAGCATGGCGTACGGGACATCGTCCGGACCATGGGCGGTGTCCGCGCAAGAAGCGAGAGCGGAACGCAACTCACTCACAGTAAACTTGTCGTTGAAGGGTTCTCCGCCTCTGGAGGTAAAGTCCAGCCGGCGGCCTTCCGCGACATCACGACGTGCATTGAATGCTGGCGGAGCAGCATCACGGCTAGAGAATGCGAAAAAAGCGGTCGCTAAGGATTCCGCCACGGACGCGGGGTCCGAGATTGCGGTCCCATTCTCCTGGAGAACGGGAGGGGGGTCCTGCGAGAACTTGCCCCGAATCCTTTTGACTCGCTTCCACACCTCAGCTAAAGGGGTCTTCCCGTTAAGTGAAGACGAGTATGCCCGCCAAGAAGAGCGGCGGGCATGCTTCGAAATATACTGGAACTTAGCCCTAGCCTGACGAAATTCAGCGACGGTAAAATCGTTCGGGCGGCGCTTATAGCGCATGTAGGCATAACGCTTCTGTTTGAGGGCCGTCTCACACTCGGCCGACCACCATGGGAGTGGTCGGCTTGCAAAACGGCCAGACGTCCTAGGAGAACTCAACGGCCTCATCTACCGACCTAAACTCCTCGACTGAGATAGAGAATTCAGTCATTTCCTGAAATGCACGCCACCGCGCCCGCGCCAAGCACCACCGAGGTGGTCTCTCAGGCGGCAGTTGCCCTGAAAATGATATTTGAATGGGAAAGTGATCACTACCATGGAGGTCATCGACCACCCCCCAATCAAAATCAGGCTGTGCATCCGAAGAGCACAAAGATAGGTCAAGGCAAGAAAATGAAGCGGTGCGGTTCTCAAGCAGTGATGCGTAAACTCATCCACGTTTAGGACAACCATCTCAAGCTCTTCGATCAGATCGGCAAGAACTTGTCCCCTGGGATTTATGGAGTAATCTCCCCAGAGAGAATGCCTGCCGTTCAGATCTCCATGCAAGAGATAGGGCCTCGGCAACCGTGCCACGACGCGGCGGAAGTCCCCCGCGTCGAAGTCAGCTGACGGTGGAATGTACGCTGAAATGATAGTATACCCCCTATCCAGGTGCAGCTGCACAGCCACTGCCTGAAAGGAGGTATCTAAAGAGAAAGGAAGAACGGAGACATCATGGCGGGTGTAAACCGCGCATCCCCCAGCCCGGCCATCCCGCGGTGGTGGGGTCGCAAGACCCTTGTACCCCGGGAGGGAGGGCAGGGGGCACGCGCCTAGCATGGTCTCCTGCAAAAAGATAGCTAACGGGGAGCGGGACGAGACGAGCCTCCGCAGCTCCTCCCAGTTGGCCCGGAGTCCACGGCAATTCCATTGAAGGAATATGCCCTCCAGGCCTAGCTCGGAGGAGACGCGGGGGCCCTCCTCAAACTGAAGACCCTCACGGGAATGGCCGTACGCTTCCCGGGGGCAGAACACCGGGCGCTGTTGGCCGGACAAAGCACTGGAGGCGCTGTCGCCTTCGAGGACTTATTGGGGGAGGTTGGGCTCGCCATGCGAGTCTTTTCCTCCCTCCGCCTCGAAACCTTAGGCGGGCGCTGCGGCTTCGGAGGCGGGGGGCCCTCTTTTCGAGGAACCACCGTTTCCGAGCCACTCGCTCCACCTCGGGGAGTGGGCGAAGGAGCCGAAGCTCCTTTGTTGCTGTCCTCCTTTCGGGGGACAGCTTTAGGAACCCCCGAAGATGGCCTAGCGACCATCTTCTGGGATGTTGCCTCCTGTGAGTCTAACGACTCGGTGGAGGCGCGTGGCCGTTTCGCCTTGCGGGAAACGGTCACGCTGGGGGAAGAGGGGGGAGCCCTGGTTTTAGTCGGGGCTGGGTATGAACCCTTTTTGCCACCAGCTTTACCAGGGGAGCGCCCGGGTTGGGTAGAGCCCGCAGAAGGGCTCTGAATGGGCGTGGAAACAACCGTGCTTGTTGGCCTGGATGGGCCAGGAGCAGAGGGTGCCTTTCTAACTACTGAGGCATATGACGTCCCAGGCAGAGCCGGGCGCGCCAGGACAAGTCCTTAGCCTCGCGGAATGAGAGTCTATCCTGGGCTTGAACGGCCAGGATTTCTTTCTCCAGGAGATATGCACCACATTGCTTCAAAGAAGCAGGGTGCGGCTCTCCGCAATTCACACACTTGGCCACACACGATTTGGACTTATCGTGTGCGACCTTGGAGCAATTTACACAGACTTCGGGTGACCCCGACTTTGCACGACTACATGAGCAATTTGATATGGCCGAAGCGGTGACAGTAATAGCCGGATGTGCCGATCTTGGCTTGGTCGCCTACCAAAGTGGCAGCAGACCCATCCGTCCCCGCAGCCCCCGCGGATGGAGAGGAGCCCCGAGTCTTCTTCGTCTTTTTCTTTTTTGGAGAGGAGGGCGGGGAATGAACCCGCTTCTCACCTCCGCCGGCAGAAGCCCCCAGGCCAGATGGACCGGCCTCAGCCAGGTCCCTCTTCCGAAATGGAGAAGGTCCTGGTAGTCGTAGGGGCACCTTTCGGAGGAGATCCCTCCCCTCCTTGTACTGCCTCAGAGCCCTCAGCCGTTTGAGGAGGACCCTGCATAGGGGCGGATTCGGGTTCGGTGCTTGTCGCCGAGCCCGAATTCCCCCCCATGGAAGGCCCTACCGTCTGAGGCTGGGTCTCCTCAAGGACCATGTCTATCACAGGAGGGGCCTCCAGTTGCCCATCCCCTCCCAGGACATCGCAGGTCTCCTTGGCAGTGTCGCCAGTCTTGTGTGGGGAGGCACAGGCCTTGACCCCAGCAAGGTTTAAAACTCTTGCCAGCAGGTCTTTTGAGGGAAGCGACCGAAGGGGTCTGGCTTCCCTCTCCCCCCTAAGGGGGTTTGCCCTACCGAGCCGCTTGCACGAGGGGCGGTCGGCAATGTCCTGCCTGCTGGCTTTCTTGGCAGTCCCCTTAGAAAGCAAAGGAGGGACTGCCGCTGGAGATAGGGAGGTGCCCGAAAGCACCTCCAGAGAAGGGGGTGAGGGGGAGTCCCCTACACCCGTAGGCGTAGGAGAGGAGTAAGCCTCCTCTCCGGTTAAAGAAGCATGGAGGGTCCCCTGCGCAAGCACAAGGGGGGGGGGACCTCCATTTTCTCGGTGGAGCTGCCCGAGGGCGGCTCCGTTGATTTTCTTGGGGAAGTTGGGGGTTGGGTTTTTTTTGTTGTTTTTTCGTCATACATGGGCATGGTGACCCTCTTTTTAATACAAGACGCAATAGCTCATCACCTCTCGCAGTTGCCCGCACAGCGAGAGGTGCTTACAAGCCCGGCAGAGCCAGGCACCGCCATTCGGGACCACCCCTCCCGCCTGGTGGCCTGGCAGTCCATCGGCATGGCGGCTCCACCTTGGACACAGCGTAAAATTGATAGAATGGGAAGAGGAGAGGAAAGGGGATGTGAGGAAGGTATGGGTGGGGATGAAGCAGGTTGTTAAAAAAAAAACATCCCGAACCGGAGCTCAGGGGTTAGGGAACAATGTCCCCTCTCCCCCCAGCCCCGATCCGGGGTGGTTGGCTTGAGAAGAAGGTCAGCATCTACCCTGTGAAATTAGAGGCTGACCAGAGAAAGTTGTGGGAAAGGTTGTATGAAAAGCAATGAGGTAGGGGAGAAATCGGGCTATCTGAAGGAAGGAAGAGAGGCTAAGCTGGGGCCGGACGGAGCGCTGGATCCCGTCAGCACGGCAGCCAGGATGGCAAATCGCCGCGCCCCTTACGGGGTCAAAATCATAAACCTCAGGTATATGAAGTGTCTTTTCAAGTCACAGGGGATGCTGCCACCTCTTAGCTTTCCTGAAGGTTAAACTGGTTCACTTGCACCCCATTGAGGGTAGGCACAAACTAAGCCAGGATGCCCTCTGTCTCATCATCTTCTTAGTGAGCCCCGAAGAAAGCAAAAGGAGATACCGGCTAGTATAGATACCCACAGGCAACCTTATAAAAAGGGCTAAGGGGGAAAAATACAAACCTGTAGCAATGAGGGGGTAGGGGTAGGAATGCCTACCCCACTCATTGTAGGGGGGTCCCTTTTACTGAAAGGAACAGTCACTAAGCTTATTTTTTAAATTCGCAGCCCCTGCTTAGTAGAGGACCTTGTTCCTTTGCCAATGCCATTATAAGAGGCAATATAGAACTTCACCACTATTCCTTGGAGACCCCAGACCAAATCCTTTGGAGTGGCAGATCTGATTTGGTGATTGGCCTCAAATAGGTTTGAGTTGTAACATCTGAAATCCAATCAAAGAAAAGGGCAAAAGGAGGACTGAAAAGAAGGCAGGAGAAAAAGGTAAAGACAGACAGACAGTGGAAAAGGCTGTATAATGAGACTAGGGGATTACATTAGCTTCCCCAGACCTGGTCCAAGAGTAGTCTTTTCTTTCAGGCACTTGGGCTGGAAGTGCAACTCCTCCAGGTACCAAGTGCAGCAGACTATATAGGGTACATCCCTGCGAGGCCCCATGGGAATAAGAGCACCTGGATGGAATTGAATAAATGGATAAGGGAGAAACACACTGTTAGGGAATTTGTGTAGAGGGCCCTGAGAAAGCAAAGAGGGTCACCTCTGAAGGTGACTATGAGGAAAACCTCTTTAACACAGAAAAATGGTTGAAAGGAGCCCCTCCACTCATCATGGTGGTGCCTGGTCTTTCACCCTCCATGGAACTTAGGGGGGGAGAGGGGAGGCCACTCTTGGAGGTGAATCCCCATGCACTAACATAAAACCATTATTACTCTCCATTCTAGCCATATATACAGTGCGGGCAAAAAAAAATCTGATCACCATGAGAAATGTACCTATTTTTTATACACAATCAATATTTAAAAGTATTTAAACCCAATCTATTTACATTCTTACTTTATACTAGTATTTCATCATATATCCTAGAGAGTTATTCTTGATGACTTGTTTGGGACGCTCTGGCATCAATTTGATCAAATTTTGGTACATTTCTTGTGATATCTGAGTTAACCAAACCTTTTTTATGGCTTCTGTGAGGTTAGGGATTGAGTGTGACATTACCCTTATTTTCTATAATAAGCCACAGATTCTCGACTGGAATGAGATCATTGAGCTATTTACTAAAGATTTTTGCCTTCTGACAAGGTGCCCCATCATGCATAAAAGTTGTCGGTGGAAGTTTTTCATTTAGCATGGCTAAATATCATTCACAATTCATGGTTGTGTTCTTAGGAAGAAAAAAATAAAGCCCCCCTATCAAAATAGCTAAAGCAACCCCACATTATCACACTTGGAGGATGTTTCATTGTCTTGATAGTGTATTTAGGATCCATCCTATCTGAGCCACGCGGGCGGTGCACCATTCTTGGACAGCTTCTGAATGTTTAAAAAAAGCGGATTCATCACTAAAGAGAACAGTTTTCCAATCATCAACAGCCCAATTAGTGTGTTTTTTACCCCAATTTTTTTTGGCACATTTCAGCATTCAGGAAAGGTTTCATGGCAGCATGCCAAGATGGCAACATAACATAATTTCACGGATGACAAAAGCCACAAGGGCCTATCAAAGGTCATCCGCATCCGTCAAAACCCACCCACAAAAAGCACCATCACCAGGGGAAGACAAAATCAAAGTCCCCCGCATTCAGATACATCATTTAAGCAAATTATGACACTCAGACTTAAATTTCTTTTGCCATTATTGTCGATTTCATTAAAACTACATTTTATTAATTTATCAGTACATAAATTTGTCTTTTTAGGTCTCCCACTACCACTTTTTGGACTAGAGTACCAGAAACATCATCACTTATATGGCGGGAAACCCAAAAAATCAGTACTTTGATATATCTAAATGTTTTCTAATTTGTCTAAATATGATTTTCTAGCCTTATGCAATACAAAAATAATGCCTATTTTGTCACTTGATAGTTGTTTCTTTGCAGCATTATAGGCTTTCTTAACATACAGCACTTCTACAGAGTAAAGAAAGCTGTTATTTTATCAAGACACAGTATGCGCTGGAACTTGACATGTCCACTCACAACCACTGCTAGCAGCCAACTGATTCAATACAAGACCAGCACAAGTCGCATGACTGCTCTACAAAATGCAGTCTGCCCCAAATCTATATCTACATTAGAACATATTTTATAGCTTCTGAAATATGTAAAAAAACATGTGTTATGGATGGTGATCAGATTATTTTTGCAGGCACTGTATATCAGAAAAAGAAAAAAATGCATGGAAAGTATAGATATTATGACCTCCCAATACCTTGAGAGGTTAAGGGAATAGTCCACATAGGATATATATAAACTTTATTTGGTTTTGGAATGAAATGCATTGTTTGTGCAAAGGAAGGGAGATGGGAGAGACAGCAGTGTTGTGATTGTCTGTGATAGCATGTGTAAATGGAACCGTTTCAATCTAGGTGACTCAGCATGCTCACAATAGGGGACTAGTTCCCAATGAACCCCCCAAAATCTATTGAGCCCACTCTTAGGAGGATGAAAACCAGTACCTACACTAACAAGAAAAATAAGAGAACAATTTTCCCTTATTAAAATGTTTGAAAAAATAAAATAAAGTATTGACACATGCAAAATAAGTGTGATTTTTTTCAGGAACACTCAAGAAGTTTCTTGAAATCATCTGGCAACATCTTTTTCAGTAGTTAAGAACTACACAATCACCATTGTTGTAATACTCACTCTGCAGATATGCCACTTGAATATTTCAGGGAGGACTCTTTTTGCACTTTCAAGAGAGGTAGGAAGATCCAAGAGCGTGATTTTGTGTGTTATGAAGCTAAGCAATGGAAAAAAAAAGTCAGTTGAACTCACCTAACTACTGTCTGAGAAGACAGCATTATTAGGCGCTTCTATATGAAGGATCCTTTCAATGCAGCAAGAATTTTGCAAAAAATTAAGACATTGTGGCAAAGAAGTAAGCCATCTCACAGTGTCCTGTCGCCTCAATGTATCTGGTTTAAAAGCTCATTCTCCAGCAACCAAACCAATCATCAGTAAGAAGAACCAGAAGGCGAGACTAATATTCTGAAGCTCATGTTGCTTGGATGAGAATTCATTTGTGATGAAAGTAAAGATGCTTTGTTAGACACGGTGTAGGTGACAGACTTAACCTTAAATGTGTTAAAAAGTCTACCATGCATGGACAAGGCAGCACATGGTATGGTGAATGTTTTTGCTTGAAAGAGTTGGTCTTTTAGTGCGAATACTTGGAACAGTAAATGAGAATGCGTACTTAAACCTTGTACAACATGTTATACCTTATCTCTGAGCATCTCTGAACCAACCAGCATTATTTATGCAGGATGATGCACCATACTATTTCAAACAAGAAGTTATTCAAGTGGAATGCGAAGAGCCTGGACCTGAACCAATTGAGAACTTCTGGAAGATCATTACTGAAAGTTCAAAACCAGCAGTCTTCAACTGTGATGTATTTATTGATGAAAATTGAGCAAAAATGGAACAAAATAACATCAGAATTTTGCAAGAAAATGGTGAGGTCCTGTGGTCATTATTGCACTTAAAGTAATAGAAATCAAAGGCTTCAACCCTTCAATCTTGCTCGGTTTCTAGTGTATTTGTTTGCTAAGCACTTCTATGAATGATCATTCTCTTATTTTGCATGTGTCAAAATTTATTTTGCTAGTTTATTTAGTATAATTACTTTAAAATACAATTGCATCATAGGAAATGTTCAGAGAATATATTAAATGCATGCCTTTATGTACCATAGAAATTTCATTACCTACTCATATTTTTTAAAATATTTTAATAAAGGTAAAAAAAAAGAGTTCTTCTTTTGCTTGGTGGTGAAAGTATTGAAATATTCATTCTAGAATTCACCATATTGATATAAGGGAATAGAAAAACTAGTGAAAATATGTGTGAAATTTCCAGTTATAAATGCCTGATGAAATCTGAAGTATTAAAGTCCTCTAAAGAAGGGATTTACATAAAGAGAATCATTTTAAATATAAATGCAGGCCATTGAATTAGAAGATAAACAGAGAAAAGCATTTAAATATACAGGGCTTTAAATTAGAAAAAAAAGAAAAGCCTTGAAAACGCATGTCTAAATTCAAAGCAAAAGCAAAGTCAATAGGACCAAGCATAAACAATGAAAAACATACCATTGCCAACATCTTCTGCTTTCCGTTTTAAATTGCTTCTTCTTTCAGAATGCAAATTCCCATTAAATATTGGGGTTTTGGGAACATGGTAGATTTCATCTAAAGCAGTATCATAAGGGTCTTGCTCAGAAGAACTATTTTCTGTATCATCAGTACAGTTGGTATAATTGTCATCAAGATCACACCCTTCATTTTGATCTTTTTCACTAACTTCATCACCGGTACTTTTTAAATCATTACCCAAATTCATATTTTCATTACTTAAAGCAGAATTTTCTAAAGTATTTATTTCAATAGGCACATTGTTTGTGGGAATTTGTTCAAAATTAACAATGTGATTAGATTTAGCAACCAGGTCCTGCTTAGATTCATTAGTCAAACTCTTACTGCAAGAGAATTGAAAAGGATAAGATCCTTTATCATGAACTGAGTGCACTAGCCCATTAGTTCTATCTTGCATAGAAGATTTAGTAACTTCACCATTTAATGTATCACTTTGAGCAGTAAATAAATCAGAACAGATATCAGTTTCAGCCAATTCTCTATTAACTGAATCTGATGAAATTGTTACCTTATGACTATTAATTTGGTCTAATGACTTATCACAGGAGTAAGAATCGTCAGTAAACTTTGCTGAAGAATTAAGATAGGTAATAGCTGCATTTTTCTTTGGTTCTGGGAGAGAAGTTGCTTCAGATTCATTCTGGTTAGCAGCCTCATCCATTTCGGGGTCAGTAGACAGACTAGGAAAACATTTCTCTTGCAGCGAAGCATCAATTGAATGATCTGACATTCTTATTAACTGAAAAGAAAAAGTATCCATAAGTCAAGGATTTTATAGCAAATACTGAGAAATTAAGTTAAAGAGATTAAGAAAATTTTAGTTATGGACTAAGTACATATAAATGAAGAAAAGAGAATAACTGCAGATATATCTATTCAGGATTAAATGGATAATAGTTTTGAGGATATTTGTGCATCTTCATTTCCAAATAAGAAATACTTGAAAGAGTGATAAGTCAGTTTATTCTTGCCAGAGTACTTTTATATAAAATTTAGTATGGTTAAAATGATAACTATACAAATTTTATAATTTTGTTTTGTTGGTAGAGAATAATCACCTCTAATTGACAGAGCTGGGCATTGCACCAACGAGTTGCGACTTTGTCGCACTATGAATTTTGAAGTCACAAACATTTTAAAAAGTTGAACTAAACAAAGTTGCACCGCCAATTTTCCGCGACTTTGAACAGGGACAAAGACTACTTTTTTTTAAAGAAATTGCTGCGGCTGTTTTATAAAGGGTCTTTCAATAAGGTCACTCAATTTTTAAATGTAAATAAAACAAGTTGTGTGTGATATATGCACTCAATTTATTTTAAATTTGAAAGTCCATTTTATGGCATTAAGTGTGGAATATGATGTGGTTCAAATGTCCAACATGGCTTCGCTTGGTGGAATGTATTCGGGAGGCCCAATTTTCGATGACTTTGTCGCATAAATCTGGCTGAATTTGCTGGATGATGTTCGTTATGTTGACTTTGTGGACACCAACTGTTTGCAGATTATTCGAATAGACCTGCGATTTAAGGTAGCCCCATAGAAAGTAGTCTAATGGCATTAAATCGTATGATCTGGGTGGCCAGTTGACGTCGCTGCCGCGCGAGATGACCCTGCCTTGAAATCACTGGTGCAAAATGTCTATCATGGCGTGTGCAGTGTGACACGTAGCGCTGTCCTGTTGGAACCACATATCATCAGTATCCATATCAGGCATATAATCCAGTTGAAGCCACAAGAAGTTGCTTATCATCGATCTGTAGGTCTCGCCGTTGACAGTTATGGCAATCTCATCTTCGTTCTCAAAAAAATACAGACTGATGATTCAGTTAGACGAAAATCTGCACCAAACAGTGACTTTGTTGGGATGCAATTGGTGCTGGTGTATCTCATGTGAATTGTTTTTGTCCCAAGTCCGACAATTTTGCTTGTTCACAAATCTATTCATCCAAAAATGAGCTCTGTCGCTGAAGGTGATAGAAATAATGTAATACACGGAATGTTTGTCGAATGGAGCACTGATTTTAATAATATTTAATGATTTGCACACGCTGTTCAACGCTATAACCTTCCATCGTGACTTGCCAAGTACTACTGAACAGTTTACAGTGAGGTTGCCAGATGTCGCTTTAACAACATGGCCACTATCGCCTGACAAAGCTCGAGCGTCCTTGTTGAAAGACCCTTCATATGATTTTTTTCTGCCTTATAAAAGCATGTTTCTGTTATTGCAGAGTCGCACAAAAAAAAGTTGCAAGTCGTACTGGGGGGGGAGGGCGGGGGGTGGCAAAAATAGAGTTGCAGTCGCAGTCTGACCAGATCCGGCGGCTAATTGATGATAGTGTGTCCGAGTCAGGCAGAAAGGTTGTGGCAAGAGGTGAATGAAATATAATGGAATGTGGGAACCCTTCTTCCTATTTTCTCTATGGATTTTCATCCCTACTTTACCCTGTCCTTTTACATTACTTTTCTTTTTTTTAATTAAGGACACTGGCGACTGCCTGCAGGAACATAGTATCAAAATAACACTTTTTAGAATTATATTTTAGCCTACAAATAGGCTAACTTAAAAAAAAACTGACTAAAAGAAAAGGCAAGAACCAACTAAGACTAAAAAAACAAAACAAAAACAAATAAAAAAATACATTTTATTTCCTCTTTATAGCACCATCTGGCAACTGCTTAACACTAGGCTACATTCAAAAATAAAACCAAAGCATGTAAAATAAAAAGAAGGAAGCAAGCTCAGTTGTTGGAGGGAAGATGGATAGTTAAAAGATGCCTTCATGTATACTGCACAGTGATTACGCTGTAAACAAGAATTAGTAACTTTAAGAGTTTTAATGAGATGGTGACATGGTTTTGCAGGTGACAAATGATAAGTGAATAAATTGGAATGGAATGAATGGCGATTTATGGTGGAGGTAAGTACAAAGATTTAAAATTGTAGAAGGGCAGAGGTTTATCAAAAGATCTTTGTAAGACTTGATTTTTCTAATTAGCAGATGATTCCACTGCTGTGATAGAATATTTTCTGGCACCCACACTAGCTGGAGGATGGGGAAGGTTCCTGCATTATTTTTTTTTATAGTGCCCATCTGGTGTAACACCATGTGCATAAGCCACCATAATCAATTGTAGCCTATTACTAACCTACATTAAAAACAAAACAAAAAAGATACACACAAATCAGAGAAACAAGACACAAAGCAACAGCAAGAAGGGAAGGATGCACACTCAGGCTTGAGGGGGAGGCTCACCTTCCTACACCATTGGAGCATACATCCAACACCAAAGAAAGAGATCCTATTACTAGGCTACATAAAAGGAACAAAACCAAACAAAAGAGGTACCTACAAACCAGAGAAACAAAACCAAACAAAAGAGGTACCTATAAACTAGAGAAACAAAACCAAACAAAAGAGGTACCTACAAACCAGAGAAACCAAACCAAACAAGAAACAAAGCAACAGCAAGAAGAAACCACACTCTGGCATTGCGGGGAGGAGGTCCACCTTCCCAAAGCACCAGAGAAATAAAATGGAGGCTATCCGACTCTAACAAGTAAAAGAGTCCACAAGGCTGTGTGCATGATTCTTCCTAAGTACAAAGGACAAGCAGTAGCGACCCTGCTCATCTCGGTACTGGGAGAAGTAAAGTAAGCAAAGATCATCCAGACTGGGACATTCAACAATAATATGCCAAATAGACTGAGGGACAAACAGCTGTTGCAGTAAGGTGCAGGGGAGTGGTCCATCAAATGGTGATACATCCTGTGAGTGTGACCAATTTGAAGATGACAGAAATCAACCTGAAGCCACCACAGCATTGGGGGTAAATCCACAGAACAGTTGCAGTGTGATGTTATGTCACTTCCATTCAGCCACCTCCCATCTTCTTTGCTCGGCAACCTAGAGTGGTGAGCTGATTCCTGCCATGAAGCCAGTGTGAAGAAGTGTGAAACCCCGCTCTGGTTTCCCAGTCCTTGCAGGGTCTTATGCATGCAAGATATTTTTTATATCCACTTTGCTTATGGCAACAGTGGCATATTCCCAGTATCGACAAGTAGGCTTTCAATGGTGGATGTACAGAAAGTACTGGTTGCTAGATGGAGACCACTGTGATGGATTAGGTCCACCTACGGCAATACACACTCGGCTGCAGGTACATAAAACTCACATCTATAGTCAGCCTTCATATGAACAAAGAATCAATAGAAAAGCAGGCAGTAGGCCTTATCAGTACCTCAAGTGCTAGGTAGACATTTGAGAATGAAGAATGTACATGGTGTGGATATAAGAGACCATAAAGCTGAAAATATGGGCATCCCAGGTTAGGCAGCTGAAAACAAGACCAAGAAAATGGTGAAAATCCACCACTACCAAGCGAGCCCCTTTTAGGAACAAGTCTGTGTCGGGGTGGAGCCATGGATGGCAGCAGAATTGAACTACCTTAGTTTGGGACAACGAAAACTGAAATCTGTGCACTTTGGCATAGCAAGCTGCAATTCAATGCCTGTTGGAGCGACATTCTGTCACTGGCATCTGAGCTGCAACAAAATAGATCAAAAGGTCATCTATGTAGTGTGTAACAAGAACATCTGGCAACCTGTTGTAGTCGATGCTCCATAGTTAGCATCTGAGCTGATACCAATGATGCTCAGGGGAAATGAAACACTGAGATGCTTCCCTGTGGTACACCCTCTTCCTGCCCTATTGGGATGGAGAGGGCTCCCCACCACCCATAGGGCAGAATCGCCAATCTCTCAGGAATTTTGATCTCCATGAGGTTTCTACTAACTTGTCATTTGCAGTTTCTATTTTCATCAATTGCAGTCCTCTTAGCGAGGTACTGTTAATATTTAGGAAACTTAAGAAACATACATGGTAGGTTTGGAGAGGGAGGGGGGATGCATTGCTTTTATGTTTACTTATATTATTCAATGGGTTTGGGGGTTGTTTTTAGAAGGAGATTTTGTTAGGACAAAAACAAGCATAATTGCCTCTTCCAGAAGATCCTCTGTTTAGCTGGTTTTCATCAGTGTAGGAACTAGAAACCTGAGAAAGGCACTAGGGGGTCCATTGGCGCAGACAATGAGCCAGTTCTAAACCAACAGACAGCGTGCATGTGTAGGTGCAAGCATTGGGCCATGGACATCCTAGCATAGGGATTAACCTATGACATGCAGGGGAGGGCAGCCCTATTTGAGAGGACTAAATTACGTGCATATCTTGTAATGTCATGTGATAGCTTAAGTTATGCTCCCACATTTGTTTTTAATATTAATATTATTAACCTTACCTTTTTATTTTTGAACGGAGATGTAGTAAAATACCAAAACTATAGGTAAATTTCCAGAACATCCCTACCATGATTTTTGTCCATAAAATATATTTTTCTGACATTTTTTGGATTACCATCGAGTTACCTGCACATTTATGTGAGCAGAGCTACCATGAAAAGTAAGCAATTTGGAGCTAAAAGTAAGCTATTTGTGATACAATGATGATCATAAATCACTAACCTAACCCGATCATAAAAAGGTTAGAGATTTATGAGCGTTGTTGTCCTTGCAAATCGCTTATTTCCCCCCTAAATTGCTTACTTTTTGTGGTAGCTATACTCGCATAAATCTGAAGCTAATTTGATGGCAAGCCTAAAAAACTTAGAATATATTTGATGACAAAAAAATTGTTGTGGGGATGTTCTAGAAATTTACGATAAATGTGCAATAGAGTGAAACTTAAACGGCCATATGCTAAGAAAAATGTGAAATACACTTTTATCAGATTTAGTGTAGCTTCACAATTATTTATAAATTTATTATATGCAAAAGGCTAAAATCTAAAATATATATAAAATAAATAGGTTTTATGCTCAAATGTGCATTTCACATTTGTTTTAACATATGGCTGTTAATCCGACTGTCAAACAAATAGTGAAATATACACAGAGTTGGCACTTCAAGGTTATAACAGAGAAGAATTCTATTTCAGCATCAGGTTGAAATACTGTTGTGACTGTATGTTATGACACACTACCCTCGTCTAGTTGTGCCCCTATGTTGCTATGTATTACAGCGCAACTCCTAGTTGTGTCACTGGGTTAATATGGACCCGAGTTTGTCCAGCTGCAGACTTGTGCTCATTGATTAGGATACCTTAGTCCTGCCTGTGTAGGACGTACAGCTTCTTTCACTGTCACCTACTTGGTTACCTTTCCTTCGACATTCGTTACTCCGGCTGCCGTTGGGATGCTTGCCGGAGGATATAAAGAGGCAGGCTTCTAAGCGAATTTACTTGCTTAAGTGCGATTTAATCTTATACTACTGGCACAAGCTGGGGAGGTTTAATGGTACGAGGAACAGAGTTTTGATGGTACGAATGCGCGAAAGGTGAGGTGTAAGAAGACAGGGTCTTCTCAGCAGGTAGTCTTAGTTACCCTTGAAACTTAGGGTAACTCACACTAAAATCAGAGTGTTACTCGACTAAAATCTGACCGGGATTTATCTTGAGGATTTCGAGCGAACGGGCGGCCAGTCGAGAGACTCGCTGCACAGCTACCTGTCCTCCTTCAGGTTGGGCTTGTCTTTTATACCCGATACATGATTTCCGGCGGAACTAAAGGAATTTTGAGAATCTGATGGTGAAGCATGGATTATAAAGGGTGGGGGGGAATGCTGAATCAACTACTTGGCAGAAATCAATGGCGCCTTCATGTCTGCCCTTCAAAACTCGGTTTTTGAGAAATTCTATTCATATATATACAAAAAAAAATACAATGTTCTATATATAACGGTGAAATATTTTACACCAAAAAAATGAAAGTTCTTATACACACATGTGTATTCTTTCAGGTATGCAGAGAGGCCATGAGCAGCATAACATTTATAATATATGATAAACACTCCAGGTCATTGAATATTACTCCTAGGACACTATTACAACAATATAAAGCAAGATTACAGGCTTTATTAGCTTAAAACATGTGCATGTGGAAAGAAAAATTAAATATGAAAAAAAAAATTGTGATAGTAAATTAGGCATCTCATGACAATTCAAGATTGCATCATGGAAAAATTCTTGAGTTGCAGAATCCAGTTGAAATATTGATATTTAGTGACTTTATAAAGGATGATAGACTTTCTCCACCATCCGAATATTACTCCTAGAGCCCTATTACTATGATACAAAAGTATTACAGGCTTTAGCAGTCTAAAACAGGTGTGCCACTCTTATTCAAAATTACCTTTCTTTTATGTTTACAGTTGTTTACTTTACTTTACTTTACTCTCCAATTGTTTTACCCAGATGTACTCATCAGTTGATTTTCATGCAACCACAGTGAAACCATCTGGTGCAAGTATCAACTAATTCCATTTTGGCTTCCTTTTACCTCTTTATGGCATTTTCCACATTCTATATTTTTTTTATTTCTCTCTTTTGCACTTGATTCATCACACAATGGTGTACACATTGTTTGGGTTTTTTAACCTTGAAATGATCCCATTTTTCTTTAATAATTTGGAGTCACTAATCTATAGAATTACCATAGAATCCGTAGCAAATAAATTTTCTGAGATAGATACCATTAATATACTCAAAGGTAAAGCAAGGGGATAATTAAGCATAGTAGGTATATGAAAAATATTTAGTTAAATCAATTTTTGGAATGAATTATGGTGATTGTTAAGTTTAGCGGTAGATGATTTTGTGCATTCTTTTCGCTATTTTTTTTGTGTTTTGCAGCTTACCAATGGCCAATCAGTGAACTGTATTAAAAACCATCATTGACCAATCTTAAGCGTTTATTTTTCCCAGCTTTTCTTTGTGTTTTTAAAGATGGGTAAAAAAATAGGGGGTTTTTGGTATTTTTAATGTTTTTTTTCTTAAGTTGATTATCGATCTCTCCAAAATAATCTAGGCCTGACACTATTTATTCTTTTGACGTAGTTTTCATTTGATTTTTCATTAAATAAAATCACTAATAAAGGTAAGGTTTATATGTCTGTAGTCAAGGAACGTGCTAGAAAAACTAGATGCTTATCTTATTAATGGTTAAGAGGCTAGAGAGCTAGGCTCATAGGCAGCAATCAGACATATTCTCAGCAAGCTCTCTATTTAGTGATGTTTTTCATTTTGGATTTTTCGGTGGAAATATATTTAAGTTTGGGAAGATAGTTAACTTTTAGTGTTAGACATAATACTAAAGCAATTTTTTATTATATTTTGAAAAGTTTCTCAGTATGGCTGTTGCTTTGGATGAGGTGGGTGCCTTTTGATGTAAGCAGTCTGTATGTAGTTTTGTGATAATTTGGTGTTGAAAAAAGAGCAAATATATTTGAATGTCCAGTATGTTATATGACTAGTGCAAATGTGGCTTTGGTAGAGGAGGTGAGTCATTTGAGTGATGAGTGCAAGAGATTAAGTGAGTTTGTGAATGAAATGAGAAGGGATGCGAGTATACGCATGAAGAATGTGGCTGTGACCAGGAAGATAGGCCTAGACTAGGGAGTGGAGAGAAAGAAGTGACTGATGTGAGTGAAGATGAATGGTGGGTGAATATGGATAAATAGATAGGTTAGGGCAGCTTAGGTATGTGAGTAAGAGGGACATGGAACCTGTTAGGTTGAATAACAGATTTGATGCCTTGAGAGAGGAAGAGGTTGAAAGTGATTTGTCTGATGTGGTTGTGGCAGAAAGTGAAATAAGTGGTAGTTTGAATGAGAACAGGAAGGAGGGTAATACTAGGCCTAAGGGGACTAGGAGGATGACTGAGGTCCTTGTGAGGGGTGACTCTCAGGTTAGATATTTAGATAGGAAGTTGAGTGTGAGCAAATGGAAGGGAGTGAGTTTGTTTGCTGGGTGCTGGTGTAGATGATGTGTCTGGTGCTGGTGTAAATGATGTGTCTGAGAGGTATGATAGTCTGGGGTCTGGGTGTGAGAGGGATGCAGTTGTGATTACGCATGAGGGAGTAAATGATGTAAAGAAGGTGGGTTCATGTGAGTTACAAGAGAGGTACTCATATAAAAGGGTACAAGAAGCACCTCACAGAATGGATCCAAAAAGCAACTTTGGCAGTCAGAACCCTCTACAGCTTAAGAAACCTCAGCCAAAAGAACAAAAAGAAACTGTATCTGACGCTAGTCAGACCCACCCTCATCTATTCCTCTGCACCTCTGTTCGGAGCCTCTAAAACAGCTCAAAAAGAGTTGCAGAAGACACAAAATAAGTATATTTATCTTATTACCACCAACACACAAAGGATGGAATTGAGGAGGCAAGTGGATCTGCACAGAGGGGTGGACATCAAACCGCTCAATACGATCTTAAAGGAAAGAGCGTCACATATGAAAGAGAAAATTAATGTATAACAGCAAGGAAATTAGAGCACTCATAGCAGAAAACCAACAAGGTCCCAGTCGCGCAAGATTCCCAAGCAGTGTCAACAAGCTTGGAGATGCAATTATCCCATTTTTTGCATAGGAAAAAACTATCGACAAAAACTGATGATGAAAAGCAACTGATAATGATGAACCAAAGAAGAACAAAACCTAGCGAAGACAACGAAGAAAAACAAAAATAAAATCAAGAAAATAGGCAAGTATGAACACAAATACTAAACAACCAAAGATGAATACAGCAAAACAGTTATAAAGCCAAATAAGACACATGTACGAATTGATGTAGAAACAAAAAACATAAAATATTTTAAACAACCAAACTACAAGTCAAGTTAATATTTAAAATGCAAAATAGTACAAGAATCCAAAGGTTTGAACGCCTTATAATAATAATATATATATGCATACATACATGTCTACATATATATACATTTATAAAAAACAATACTAAATAAACAACAAAAACAAAGAAAGAGATTAGCCTGATCTCCAGGCACCTTTGCAAATCTTGCAACCCTCAGACTTCTTTATTTCACCACTATCACCAAACCCCACTATCCTCACACTCACATACTCACCACTTCCCAAAGACAATGAAAGTAGAGCGAAAGGAGTTGTTTCAGGTGTGCTTCCAAGATTGGTTGTCTCGTGCAATTGGACTGAATGAGTATGTGAAAGGCCTGTGTGAGGAGTCAGGATTAGTGTTTGTAGATGTTTGGAATGGGTTTTATGGGAATAAGGCATTGTATGCATTGGATGGACTCCATCTAAGCTGGGCTGGAGTTGACATGTTGTGGCAGGAGTTAGATAGTATGGTTGGGTCTTTGCAGGCAGGCAGGAAACTAGTTACTGATAGTGGTCAGGGAAATATAAGAGTACAGGGTGGGGCCAGAAAAAGAAAGAAAGATGCAGAGGAGATAGAGTGGAGGGTATACATTCTAAAAGAGGTGCTTCAGGGATAGGAGGGCTGAGTTGTCTTTATAACAATGCTTGTAGTCTTAGAAATAAGAAAGATGAGTTATTTAGTTATATTATTGATGAAGATATAGATATAATGTGTAATAGAATCATGGGCTAATGAAAATAAATTTAATTAATGACAACGTGAGTGAATTTGAACTACATGATTATGATATGTACATTAATCAAAGGAGAGATAGGACTGGTGGTGGGTTGATTATTTATATCAGAAATAGCATTTGTTCAAATCTAAATAATTCTATAAAGCAAGAAGTTGAGTCACTGTGGATAGATATTAGGGTCAGTAAAAATAGAATAATATACTTGGGAGCCTTTTACAGACCACCCGGACAGACTGACTGTATTGATGAGCTAATGCTCAGGAAAATAAGGAAAGGATGTGAAGTAGATAGTTATTCTTGGTGACTTTAATTTAAATTCTGTAGACTGGGAAAATATGATAGGAAGGGATAGAGCAAGTTGTAAGTTTATAGAATGCTTTGAGGATAATGTTTTGACTCAATTTGTTAATAAGCCAACAAGGGGTGCCAATATATTAGATCTCGTTCTTCCAAATGATGACCACTTGGTTCAGGAATCGACTGTCGGGGAAGCATTGGGAAATAGTGATCATCAGATGGGTCGTTTTAACTTGAGAATATTGAAATGTAGAATATCAACAAACTCCCAATTTTTATAGGGAAGATTAAGATAAATTACAAAACTTGCTAAATCGGATTAGATAGGATATAAAATTTAGGGGGAAGAATACTTATGAGAGGTGGGACACTTTTAAGACTATACTAAACATAGTCCAGGAGCAGTGTATTCCAATGTAAGCCATTAGAAAGAAATGTAAGAAGCCGTTGTGGTGGAATCAGGGGATAGCTAGGAAAATTTCTGAGAAGAAAAGGGCATACCAGAGATTACAGAGAGAAAGTACTTTTGACAATTTAAATCATTATAGGTTGACCAAAAATGAGCTAAATAAGATTATTAAAAAGAGCAAAAGGGCAGCAGATTAATTTAGCTCAAAATAATAATAATAAAGATCCAAGAAAATTCTTTAGTTATTAGAGAATTAATAACAAATCTAACAGTGATAAAATAGGGCCTATTAGATATGATGGGGTTTTGAAACAGTCTGTAAGGAAATAGTAGAGGTTCTTAATAATTTTTCTTCAGTGCAATAAACCCTTGATATAACAAACTATATGGGCCGAGGGGTCATTCGTTAAAGCCGAAAGTTTGTTAAACCCAATGGTTCGTTCATTAATCTGTATACGTAAATATGTATATAAAGACTGTATTGCATGGATATGTAATACGTGTTATGCTGCTCATGGCCTCGCTCCATAACTGAACATGTGTGTATAAGAGCTTTCATTTTTATGTATAGGATATTTCACCTTTATATATAAGGACATTATATTTTTTTATATTGTATTTGCCTAAGCTAGGAATAGATTGTGTTGAATCGATATAAGGGAGTTTCATATTTGTAACTAACCCATAAACTGCCCTGGCCGTAACGTTGTATATATATATGAAAAATTTCTCAGGAACAGAGTTTTGATAGTATGAATGCGGGAAAGGTGAGGTGTGAGAAGATGAGGTTTTCTCAGCAGGGAGTCTTAGTCACCTTTGAAACTTAGGGCAACTCATACTAAAATCAGTGTTACTCGACTAAAATCTGACCAGGATTTAGTCAGGGATTTATCTTAAGGATTTTGAGCGAATGGGTGGCCAGTCGAGAGACTCCTGCACCTCTACCTGCCCTCCATTGGTTGGGCTTGTCTTTTATACCCGATATTACATGATTTCCGGTGGAACTAAAGGAATCTTGAGAATCTGGTGGTGAAGCCGCCTGTGAGAACAAGTCATGGCTTGAATGGATTATAAGGAAAAAAATGCTGAATCAACTACTTGGTGGAAATTGATGGCACATTTGTGTCAGTCCTTCAAAACTCTATTCCTGAGAAATTATATTCATATATATACAATGTTACGGCCAGGGCAGTTTATGGGTTAGTTACAAAAACGAAACTCTCTTATATCAATTCAACACAATCTATTCCTGGAATAGGCAAATACAATTTTCAAAAATATAATGTCCTATATAGGAGGGGCGGTCAATATGTTTTGCGAATTGGTAGGGCTAAACAGAGGAAGAGGGATGGCTGTTTGTGGGGGTGTTAGGACAAGTTATGACAAGTCAGGACCTGCAGCCGCATGCTCCTGCCTCATCTAACTAAGAAGCAGTAGCTAATCGCAGATCGTCAGTCACAAACTTTTCATCAATGGAGAAGGTTGAGCACCGCGCAGTGATAAAATTTTTGACCAAGGAAGGCAAGAATGCAATAAAGATCCATGAACGCATGGTTGCAGTGTATACTGACACCGCCCCTTCCTATGCATCCATTGCTCGCTGGAATAGGGAGTTCTACCATGGTCATGAGTCCCTTGAAGATAACCCCCGTCCAGGACGCCCATCAGACATGACCAACGAGGACAATGTGGCCCATGTGGAGATGATGATACTCGAAAATAGACAGGTGAAGGTCAAAGAAATCAAGCAAGAACTTGGAATCACATGAAAGTGTTATCAATATCATCCACAACAATTTGGCCATGACCAAGGTCTCTGCTCGTTGGGTCCCTAGAAACCTCACGTCCCATGATCGACTTCAACGTCGTCAAACTTCTGTACAGGAGTCGGGAGATTTCTGGTTGTCGGGAATTCGAAGCCTCAGGGACAAGTGGCGCAAGTGCATTGAAGTCGAGGGTAGTTATATTGAAAAATAATAAAACACTTTTCCTCATATCTCGTTTCCTTATATCCGAATTGCAAAACTTATTGACCGCCCCTCGTATGTTAGGTTGTCACTTCTTGTGCAACTATTGTAGTGTTTATCATAATTACTTTTAAATGCAACAATACTGGGACTAGATGCTACATACTCCAGTAAACTATTCCAAATGTTAACAATTCTTGTCAAAAAGCTGATGTGGCTTCAGTAGTTTGAGTTTGTGTCCTCTGGTCCGGGACTGGGTGCTGGTACTAGACTTTCTAGAGTTCGTAACAAATCAAGTAGATAAGGGAGAGAATGTGGATGTAATTTACTTGGATTTTAGTAAAGCATTTGATAAGGTACCACATAGGAGATTAGTTTATAAATTAAAAATGATTGGGATATGTGGGGGGGTTTCAAATTGGATAGCTGAGTGGCTGAAAGACAGGAAGCAAAGGGTAGTGCTAAATGGTGTAAAGTCAGAGTGGAGGGATGTTATCAGTGGGGTTCCTCAGGGATCAGTTCTTGGTCCATTATTATTTGTCATCTATATAAACGATCTTGGGAAGGCAGTTAATAATAAAGTGTCAATTTTTGCGGATGATACCAAATTAGCAGCTGAGGTTAAAGATATTGATGATAATTTTAAAGTGCAGGGGGATTTAAATAAATTGTTATCCTGAGCACATAAGTGGCAAATGACTTTCAACCTTGATAAGTGCAAAGTTATTAACATGGGAAAAGATAATAGAGAATTTAACTATGAAATGAATGGGCATTGGCTGAGCTCAGTAGAGGATGAGAATGATCTAGGAGTAGTAATAGATAAGTCATTAAGGTTTTCTAAGCAGTGTATTGAAGCACGAAATAGGGCAAATAGAGTGCTGGGTTTCATTAAGAGAAATGTCAGTTACAAAAGTAAGGAGGTTATTCTTAAACTCTATAACTCTTATGTTAGGCCACATCTAGAGTACTGTATACAGGCATGGTCCCCACATTTTAGACACGATATTAACCTTCTTGAGTCAGTGCAACGGAGAACAACAAAGATTATTCCTTCCCTGAGGCACCTTGAATATATAGATAGACTGAGGGTATTAAATATGTTCTCGTTCGAAAGGAGGTGTGTGAGAGGGGATATGATTGAGCTCTTTAAATTTTTTTCCGGGATAGATAAATTGGATGTTAGCAAGTTTTTTGAGTTAGATGATGGAAATCGGACTAGAGGTCACCACTTGAAAATTAAAAAGCAAGGGTGTAGGTTGGATTTAAGAAAATATTTTTTCACCAATAGAGTGGTAGATTTCTGGAACAAATTGCCGCAGAGGGTAGTAGGTAGTCCAAATCTAAATGTATTTAAGAGTAGGTTGGATGAGTTTATGGGGAGGGAAGGTTGTGATGCTTCCTAAGTTTTGCATATATTAATATTGTTTGTATATATCTATAGCTGCATGATTTAGTTCTTGACAAGCCTTGATTGGTGATACCCTTGTTTCTGGACGCAATCCTCTGGATGTAGTTTCCTGGGAGTTTAGGTGCCTTAAAAAAGAGGCCGTTTGACTCGGATGAACTATGATGAGTCCTTGTGGCTTTTGTCATCTGTTATATTATATTGTAGGGGACTTTGATTTTGTCTTCCCCTGGTGATGGTGCTTTTTGTGGGCGGGTTTTGACGGAGGCGGATGACCTTTGATAGGCCCTGGTGGCTTTTGTCATCCGTGAAATTATGTTATGTTATGTACCTCTGGCTACAAGTTGGAAGAATTGGTTAGCATCAACATTCTCATAGTGATTGAGGATCTTAAAAACCTCAATCATGTCACCCCTGGTTCTTCGTTCCTCCAGGGTAGTTAGCCCCAGACTACCTAGTCACCTTTTGTATGATAGTTCCAGCACCAACTTTGTCGCCCTTCTCTAGCTTGCTTATATCCCCTCTGCCTTGGGGTGACCAAGCTGACTGCATATTCCATCAATGGCCTGACCAGTGCTAGGTACAAGGCCAGAAACATTTTGGCATTCTTGAAAGAAAAGGTGTATCCAATCCTCATCATCTGGTTAGCCTTTGCAGCAATTCTGTCAACATGGGGTCCTGTCTTCAGATTGTTGGAAAAGAGCACACGAGGTCTCTTTCTAATTTCAAGACACAGAGTGCCCCCAAATCCCATGGTGTACCCATAACCTAGATTATTACTTCCCATATGTGGTTGCATGAATGGACATAATCCTCTGGATGCATTTTATGAATATTGTAGATTAGATAACATAAGAAAAGAAGGAGACTGCAAAAGACCATTCATGGCCTACACTTGGCAGCTCCTGTTCCAGTCAACACACAAAAGATTTCTTACCAGAGAAAAGTCATCAACATTGTCACCCTTTACAGGAGTTCGTCAGATCTAATCTACAATATACATAAAATGCATCCAGAGGATTATGTCCATTCATGCAACCGCAAAATATAATCTCCCCACTCCTTAGAAAATATATACATATGTACATAAAAAAAAGTCAGTCCCATCTAGCAGCTTCATCCATATATTTATCTAATCTAATCTTAAAACTACCCAGAGAGGAGGCTTCTATCACATGTCTAGTGAGCCTATTCCATTCGTCTACCACACGATTTGTAAACCAATTCCTCCCAATCTCCTTCCTAAACCTATACTTATCAAGCTTAAACCCATTGCTACGTGTCCTGTCATGTTCACTAAGTATAAGAACCTTACCCAGATCCCCTTTATTATATCCTTTTACCCATTTGAAGACTTCAATCAATTCCCCTCTGACTCTTCTCCTTTCCAATGTATGTAGATTTAGTTTTCTGAGCCTTTCACCATAAGGTAAGTTCCTTAGCCCACCAATCATCTTTGTCATCCTTCTCTGCACAGACTCAAGCAAATCAATATCCTTCCTATAATATGGTGACCAAAATTGTACTGCATAGTCTAGATGAGGCCTAACTAGCGCCAGATACAGTTTTAGAATGACTTCAGCACTCTTATTGCTTACACTCCTCCTAATGAATCCCAATATCCTATTAGCTTTATTCTTAGCATTTAGGCATTGCTTTCTAGGACGAAGGTCTGAAATTACCAAAATACCCAAGTCCCTCTCACAATCGGTCCTCCCTAAAATTCTCCCATTTAATTTATAACTATTCAATGGATTATTTCTACCTATACTAAGTACACTACATTTGTCTATGTTAAACTTCATTTGCCATTTCTCGGCCCAATTGGACAGAATGGTCAATTCCTCCTGCATTACAACAGCATCAGAATCAGCCCTAATGGCCCTACCTAGCTTAGTATCATCAGCAAATTTACTCAGGTCACTACTTATACCTATGTCAAGATCTGACGAACTCCTGTTAAGGGTGAGAATGTTGATGACTTTTCTCTGGTAAGAAATCTTTTGTGTGTTGACTGGAACAGGAGCTGCCAAGTGTAGTCCATGAATGGTCTTTTGCAGTCTCCTTCTTTTCTTATGTTCTTATTAAAACTGAGTAGCCACTTGTTACTCCAGTCCTGAAGCTTTTCTAGGTCACACTCTTAGAGTTCCTGCATCCTTTGGTGTCTTAATTCTTCTATAAATCTTCACATCAGCAAATAACTTTCTAGTAGAGCTTACACCATCCAGGATATCATTAATAAATATTAGAAAGAGTACTGGACCCAGGACACTTTCCTGGGGGATGCTGCTCCGAATCTCCCTCCAGCTAGAAAGCTCCCCTTTCACTACAACTCTGCTGTCTGTTGTGCAGAAATGCTTCAATCCAGTTCTGTATCGTTCCCCTGATACCTACAGCATGCAGGCGCTCGACAGTGTCAAACGCCTTCCTATAATCCAGGTATATTACATCCTTACTATCCTTACTGTACCAGTTGTGAGGGATGCCTTGTATATGTTCATATTACCTGGTTCTATTACCTGGTAGGGCCCTACCACTCTAGTCCAGCCAGACCGGATAGGAGAGGGACAGGCCCAAAAGTCCAAGACATACTCCAGTCAGGCTACACAGGAGGTTTACTCAAATATATCATTAATGACTGGCTAAGTGTATCCTCCATATAAAATACCTTGAAAATATAACAAATTGAGATTGAAATGAACTGGCAGTAGGTCAAAGGTGGAACAATTCTTCACCGAGAAAGTACTGCAGTCTAGACTTAAACGCAGTGAGGCTCGGAGCATCAACAATATCTTGGGGTAGAGAATTCCATTTTTGGATAATTCGACAAGAGAAAAATCGTCTACGAGCTTCCAACTGACAATGCTGCATCTGAATCTTAAATTTATGACCTCTTGTGCCAACAGTAGGTGCAATTGTGAAGATGTCGGAAGGGGAGATGATGGTTAAATCGTGGAATATACGATAGCAATAAATAAGGTCCTGCCTTAAAAGCCTACCCTTCACGGAGAATAATCCCAAAGTTGTCAGCCTGTCAAGGTATGGAAGATCAGTCAGACCAGCAACCTGTTTTGTCCATCTGCGTTGAACAGATTCCAGAAGCTGATTTTGGCCCTGGAACCCAAGATTCCAAATTGGAGATGCAAAATCTAGAATCGGTCGGACATCAGAGATGAAAAGGGTTGACATGAAGATAGCCGAGCGAGTAACAGTTGATTTTAAAAGATTAGTGGCAATACCTCCGGCTTTAGCAGTTGCACAGCTTATGTGCTGGTGGAATTTCAGCTTCCTATCCACAGTTATTCCCAAATCCTTGTGAGAGAAGCATTGATTTATAGGAATGTCATTTAGGGTGTATATGGGAGTAAGGAGATCATCTGACTGGACACAGCGCTGTCTAGCAGGGCCAGGTTAGTACTGCACTCCTGATGACTCTGGGATGGATACCATCCGGTCCGAGTAACAGACTGCTTTTCAGGTTCTTTATTACATTTACTGTCTTCAACTAAGAAACCGGATTCAAGGAGTCCTATACCTTCAAAGGAGTATGGAGGGTCATGAAAATTGCCTTCCTCCCATTGGAATACATTATGGAACTCCCAATTCAGCAGCTTCCTTTTTTTTGTGGTAGCCCATCTGGCAACTGCCTACTTCGGCATAAGTCACCATACACAACACAGCCTACTACTAGGCTATATCAAAAAACAAATACAAAGGAAAAATGGTAAATAACAACGAGAAAAAGCAAAAAGGCAAGAAGAAAGCCTGCTCTGGATTGGGGATAGGCCCACCTCGCCCCAGTGCAGAAACATGCAACCTACAAAGAGAAACAAAAAAAAGGTAAATTAAGTGCAAGCCACAGCAGCCTACTCCAAAAAGTTGTAAAGTCCACAGGTAGGTGTGTGCGAATCCATCCTGAGTACAAGGGACAAGCTGTATCGACTCCACTTGTCCCGATACCAGGACAGGTAATATACGCAAAGATAACCTCTTCAGGGACATTCAACAGAATGTGCCAAAAGGTCTGCAGGACAAGTAGTCTTCTCAGTATGGCAGAGGCGAGCACTCAATCTAATACCAGTGAGTTTCATGAATGTGTCCAATTCGGAGATGACATAAAGAAACCTGTAGCCATCATGGCATTGGGGATTAGGTCCATGGGAACAGTCGCAGCGTAATGGCATGTAACTTTAAGTTCCCATGGACTGTTTCGCATTTTCTTTGCCAAGCAGACTGTATTCCTGCCATGTAAAAGGTGTGAGGAAGAGCGAAACGCTGGTCTGGTTGCCCTGTCGTCACAGAGTCTTTGGCACCCAGATTCATACATGTCCAAGAACCTAGCAGAAGATAATCTCGACATCCGCCCAGCTCACCCAATCCGTAGCAGCATGAATATCACAAACCAAGGGATGCGGAGATTCCAATGCCCCAAGAGCACTCAGGGCACTTTATGAGTCACTATAAATCACAGTCTGGTCTCCAAGCCAGGCACATTGTGTTATCTCCCATATCAAGCAGTGTATTGCAACCAGATCGGTCGTGAAGACAGATGCAGCACCTGGCAGAGCCACATTGACTTCAAACAGAGGGGATACACCATGGAAACTGACCCAGTCTTCGAACTTTGAGTTATCCATATATACTGGCATAGTTCCAGCATGACACGGTGTACTCCAAAAAGGTCAAACACAATACTCTTGGCACTTTAGAAGCTTTGGGAGCAGAGGCATCCTGGGCAGAACCAGGGGCGCTACTGACCTGAGAGCTATAGCAAGCTGTCAAAGGAGTTTCCTAGCCCTAAACCCACTGGAATCTCTCAGTGGCATAGATACCATCAAACCGCAGCTTACAGATTGGTGACTATGAGGGGGGTGTCTGCAGTCTTCAGCTGAGTTACTTCTTCTCTGATAGTGGTCTTGCGGTAATATATTTTTTTGTTGTTTTGGGGATTTGTAACATTTAGTCTGTATTATTTACTAAATATCTGCACCTCTGCTTGTTTAGAGTTTTTCTAAGTTAGGTAAGGTTTCTTGATGTCTTTTATTGTTTTTTGTTTTGTTTTCATATTTTTTGTTTCGCAACGAACGATAATAGCTTCTTACTGGCAACGTCATAGCTTATAAATAGGACCCATTTTGCAAATGTTTTTTTGTTATCGTTATGGTGTTTTTATGCTTTTGATGTGCTTCTTCATTATTCAAATTTGGCTTTAGTTTGTATAATCGCAAAAAACTTTTAGATTATCTAGAGGCACATAAACTAATCAAAAAACCTATAAAAGTAAGAATCATTTGTTATTAGGTTAGGTTTTTCTGCCAGTAAAAAGCTGTGGAGGGGGGAAGGGGGTGATAGCACTGGGGGGACCCCCCCTGCGATGATCCTGAGTTTCAATCAATTGGGGGGGGTTGGGGGGCATAGCCCCCCAGTATATACTCATATAAAAAAAAATATAACGCCATAATTGTCCACATCTGACATCATAAGACATATATTGTAGCCTATAAACAGTGCCATCTATCGTGCGCCACAAAACTGAAATGTTACTGGTCTTGCTTTGTCCGTATGAGTAAAAAGGGTAATTGTGTAGACGATGGCCGGATGCAATTATTTTGAGCGTCGGCTCATTGTTGGGTACAGCTCGCCGCGGGGATAACACTGCGATGGCACTGAGTTTCAATCCTTTGGGGGGGGGGGGGTCTGGAGGGCACAGCCCCCCAGTATAAAAACGAAAATTGCCATAAAATTCTTCGATTTCATCTCTAAAAAAGTAACAACGAAAAGTAGCCCAAAATAGCCCCCAAAAAAGCTAGGCCTAGGACCCGGCCATCATCTACACAATTACCGTAAAAAGCACTTGTGTGAGTTTTCACTTCACGGGCCAAACTCTACTCAGAGGCAAACTTTGAATGCCTTATTGCTGTGATGCTAGTGTTCCTTTTCATGCAGTAGTGTTGGTACCTGTATCTTGGTTTCTTTTTAACATACCTTGCTCAGGCCTAAAGAGATTTAACAATCGACTTTTGCATTCAAATCTGATGTTGGGCTTTAAAATTAAGAATATTATGATGGGAGGAGGGTTAAGTTGCAGAGGGTGGAGAGGTGTAATCACTTACAATAAGTAGCGGGTATGTGGTGCAAAGTCACCCCCCATACCCGCTACTTAATTGTGAAAGTACCTAAAGGTAAAATTAAAGATAAGCTGCTCGGCTGCTAATTTATAAATTCTTCGTTTATGCGTTTGGCTGTTCGTATATGTGTTTGGTTACTGGAAGACTCTAATACACAAATCAAGCAGATCTAAACCATCTCAATATTAACCAAATAACTATCTAACCTAGTTTAAAAAAAAGAATGAAGGGGATGAACTTCCAGTAATTAGAATCTCAAAAATATTAAAAGAAAGCGAAAAAATCAAATTTGTTCTACAATTAACTGATAATCGGAACTCAGTATCACTAAATCGAGACAAAGATGAAAGTATAAATAAACTGCCTCGATACCCGTACGGTACGGACATGTCCTTCTTTGCGAAAATACCAAGTACGGTAATACCGTACATCCTACATATGTCTCCTCAAAATTTCAAGGGCCTAAAAATTTAGAATTTAATAGGCAATGGCATCGCCAGTCGGGGGAGCTTGTGCTTCGCTACTAAGATTAAAATTTAAAATCTAAAAAAAAAGCAGCCATGGTTTGATTTTTTAAAATTTTCTGAACTTCGCTAATTATAATAATTTTAAAAAGGAACTCTAAATTAAATTTGGTAAATTTGTAGATTAGCGACTCGGCCGAAAAAGTGTTTTTTTGGTAAATATTTTCGTTCACCCCTACCGGAATATTCATGCGCGTTTGAGTTATCTTACGTCAGACCCCACCCCCACCCTCACTATAATTCGCAAAACGATTAAAGGCGCTGACATGATTTGGTTAAATCATTCACCTCTGCAAACGTTAGCGCATTAGTCTATAAACAATTGGGATTATATACTGGGGGGTGGGCCCTCCAGACCCCCCAATTTATTGAAACTCAGGATCATCGTAGTGTGGTCCCCCCATTGTGTTTACCCCCACACGAGCCGTCCCCTTAAATGTACTCCAAAAACGTGAATCATTTTGGAACACGGACGAAATAGTACGTCCCATCGTTCGAATCGCTAATCTACATATTTACCCTAAATTTACCCCCCTTTCAAACTATCACGTTGCTAAAATATAGTTATAGAAGGAGAAGATATACAAAAATAAATTTGGGAAACTTCATCATTTGTAATTCTTTGGGTTTTAAAATATTCACAAAATTTCAATACTTATATTTATTTCTGAACTTCACCATTTTGATTTTTGATATTATTAAAAAATTATTATAATTAACTTTGATAAAAAACATAAGCCATAACCGAATTAAGATGAAATTATTATTCAAAACATCAAAAAATCCCCTTCTTAAATTATAGAGTTGATGATGCCAGTATCTCAGCCATAAATTATGTATTTTAAAAGTATCAACCTTATTAGGATTGGGAGATAATGGCCAAGGATCACCGCTTGACTTCCCTGTTGAGCCTGGCACGATCTGTTTTTTCTCAGATGGAAAGAACTTATGCCATGACCAGTTGCAGAAAACCGAGAAAAACACGTGGCTTGCCTATAATCCATGCGACGTTCCATGTATCATGAAGACCAAGTTCCCTCCACATTCGATGGTCTTTGAGTGTGTCTCCAATAAAGGTTACGACATGCCGCCCCCACAATTTCTATCAGGCTCCTAGGCTCAATTCAGGCGGCTATGTAGAGCTGCTGGAGATTGTGGTAAAAAAAAACCTGGCTGGAGACTGTTGCTGCTGGTAGTACATACCTCCAGAAAGAGTCAGAAATGAGTCCCGGAGAAATTCTACAACTTCACCAGCTCCTATTTCTGGCCTCCTAGATCGACCGATTGTAATCCTATGGATTACCATGTGTGTAACGTTGCTGGGAAAGACTTAACCGCTCTGATTGTGACCCCAAGGCCCAGCTGGTGGTCAAGATCAAGGAGATGTTCAGAGATCTTCACAGGAATACAGTGAAGAATGCATGTGCGAGGTTTCGGAGCCGTCTTAAGGCTGTGGTGGGAGCTGAGGGCAGCTACTTTGAGTAAACTATTATCTCTCAACCATAATCTAGTTAATATTCTTAAAATACATAATTTTTGGCTGAGATATTGCGGCTTTTTTCTTTTATCAAAAAGTCTTAATTTACCTGGTATACCCTGTACATAAAAGCTCTTAAACGACGACGTACCAATAGTACAGCCCTTATAAATTATAAATTTTTAGTTCCTTGAAAATTTTAGCAGGCATATCTAGGATGTATGGTATTACTGTACTTGGTATTTTCGCAAAGAAGGACATATCATGTACCATATTGGTATCGAGGCAGTTTATTCATACTTTCATGTTTGTCTTGATTTATTAACAGGAGGAGTTGCGATTTTCAGTTAATTGTAGAACCAATTTACAATGATTTTTTCGCTTTCTTTTAATATTTTTGAGATTCTAATTACTGGAACTTCAGTCCCTTCATTCTCTTTTAAAAAATAGACTAGACAGTTATTTGGTTAATATTGACAAGGTTTTGATCAGTTTGATTTGTGTATTACTCGAGAGAGGCATCCAGTAACCAAACACATATACGAATAACCAAACGCATATGCGAATAATCTATAAATATAAATTAGCAACCGAGCAGCTTATCTTCAAATTTACCTTCTAGGTACTTTCACAATTAACTGCAACTTAACCCCTCCCCCCTCGTAATATTTCTAATTCGAAAGCCTAACATCAGATTTGAATGCAAAAAGCGATTGTTAGGTGTTGTTAAGCCTGGGCAAGGTATGTTAAAAAGAAAACAAGACACAGGTACCAACACTATTGCACAAAAAGAAACACATCCAACACATCAATAAGGCAAGCAAAGTTTGCCTCCGTGCAAAGTTTGGCCCCTGAAGTGAAAATAAGCACAAGTCATTTTTACTCATACTGCCGGAGCAAGACCACTATCAGAGAAGCTGCGGCTCGACGGTGCCTATGCCGCCGAGAGACGCCAGTCATACTCTAAGCCCTTTGGGTGTAGGGCTAGAAAACTCCTTTGAGAGTTAGCTATTGCTCTCTGCCGGTGGCGCCCCTGGATCTGTCCAGGACGCCACCCTAGATGGTACCACCTATGACTATTTGCCGCCACGCCTCTGATTCCCAAGCTTCTACAGTGCCGGGAGTATTGCGTTCGGCCTTTTGGAATACACTTTGTGTCACGCTAGAGCCATGCCAGTGTATGCGGATGACTCAAAGTCCCAGAGGGGGTCGGTTTCCACGACGTGTTCCCTCTGTTTGAAATCAGCGAGACTGCAAGGCCACGGCCGAGCTGGTTTTAATAAACCGCTCGGTATGGGAGATAACACGACGTGCCCGGTTTGGAGACCAGATTGTGATTTATAGCGACTCACAAAGGGCCATGGGTGCTCTTGGGGCATTGGAATCTCCGCATCCCCTAGTTCGCGATATTCGTGACGCCACGGTTTTGGCGAGCCGCGCGGAAGTTGAGATTATCTTCTGGGTTCCTGGGTATGTAGTAATTGCGGGGAATGATGATGCCAAAGAATGCGCGAGGACTGAGCAACCAGACCAGCGTTTCGCTCTTCCTCACACCGATTACATGCCCTCACACCGATTACATGCCAGGAATACGGGCTGCTTGGCAAAGAAAATGTTATGATGGTATTGCCAAATAATTCCCCGGCTAACCTTGGAAGGATTTTTGCAATTATATCATTCGAAAGAATGATATAATATATGAGAGAAATAAGTATTCATACACCTTCAGAATTCAATTTTAATAGCTTTCCAACCCATCAAACTTCATGTAATTTACACAATAGGTGTATATTAATGTAAAGTTAAAACTTCTGTGCATAAAAAGGCATGGAGCTGAATTGATATTCAGTTAATTTGAAATTAATGAAAACAAGGGTGAAAAAACTATTCGTACAGAAACATAAACCTAACGAAATTCATTTTTAAAAGCACATGAACACATACTATTAGCTGTGACGATGCAAAGAAGCTTCTAGAGGGTTCCAATAATATGAACAGTGAACAAGAGCCCAGGAAAGATTGGAATGCCATTCAGCAGTCGACATTCCCGTAGTAAAGTCCTTATCATGGAGAAGGATAAAGAACTCTCCAATGACCAGAAAAATGGCGATCTTGAAGCTCCATACTGATGGGCTGAGCAACTGGAAGATATCCTAGCAGCTGAAAATACCTCTCAGCATCATTGGATCTGCCATTCTGAAATGGAAAAAGGTGGGAACTATCGACAACCTTCAACATTCAGGTGTTCCTCGGAAGATTTCACCCAAAGCTTCTCGTGTAATACTCAGCAAGGTGAGAGCTGCCCTAAGATGACTCGTACGGAAATTCAAGATGACCTACTGGCAGCAGGAACGTTGGTCACAAAGTGAACCATCAGTAATCAACTGAAAACCGACATGATTTTAAGTCTCACAGGCCAAGGAAGACACCTATGATGCTGAAGAAACAGAGCTGCAAGGTTGAAGGTCGTACATGAGCATTTGGAGAAACCTGCTGAGTTCTGGGATAATTTCCTGTCGTCAGACGAGACAAAAATAGAATTGTTTGGCCGTAACGATGACCGTCCTGTCTGGAGGAAAGATGGCAGTGCAGTGCCTGCGACCCTAAGAACACCATCCTTACCGTGAAGTTTTGGGGAAAACGAGTCATAGTGTGGGTTGTGTTTCTCATCTAAGGGTACCGGCAATATCCACATTATAGATAAGACCATGAATTCAACAATCTACGGATACATTTTATAAGAACATCTGTTCGTTTCTGTAGAGAAGCTTGGACTTGGAGAGGGATGCATCTTTCAACAATGATGCGAAAACAATGTAAACGTTCTAGAGTGGCCTAGTCAGTGGCCAGATTTGAACCCAATAAAGAACTTCTGGCGAATATTGAGGAGCCAGATTCATTTGAGGGGTCCCGGGAACATCAAATAATTAGAGGTAATTTGCAAAGAAGAATGGGCCGAATTACCAAAGGAATGTTGCAGTCGCAGCGCACGCGACTAAAAATGGACGGAGACAAACTTCATTGTAAGAAGATTTTGGCATTTGTGAATGCTGTACAAACAAATTCAAGGATGTTTGTAGAGACATAATTTCTTGAATGCAGTAGTACTTGGGTACTGTCCCAGTTAATCAAATAATTAGAAAGAGACATGTGCATAAATAAAGCGTTTTGCTCATTACAAAACAGACATTAGATTGATTCTGCTATCCTTACCTAAGTCCTTTGTTTGTCAGTCCAAAATAAGTCTCATGGCAAACACTACATTAAATTTTTAGTCGCGGGCGACTCTACATCTTACTATGTCGATTGGTCGGTCGCCATTTTCCTTTTTTGGGGGGTAATAACATTGTAACTATTTGACCGATTCTAACGAAATTTGAAACCCTTGTTGTTGTACATTGTTTTTCGAATGATGTAATTGTCAATGTCCTCCCAATATTAGCTCGGGAATTATTTTGTTTTGGCAATAATATCATAACTATTCGTCGATTCTAAGAAACTTTGAAACCCATATGTTGTTTTACATTCTATTTCAAAGGATATAATTGCCAAAGTCCTCCCAAGGTTAGTCCGGCAATTATTGAAGGGTTTGGAAATCGTAAGGTCATAATTCAGAATAAGTGAGAGCACGCGAATTTTGGTCAGCAGACCTTTGTTTAAATAGCACTTGCTTGGGGGGGGGGCAAGAATTTGTCACAATATAAAATCATATTTAAATTAAACATTAATATTAATTTGTTTAAGAAGGCAGAAAGTCCAAAAAAGGACTGATAAAAATCTCCGCTCCCCCCCCCAAACAAGGGGTTATTTATGATGAAATTTATGTCTATTTGAAGAAAAGATTTTTCTAAAACTAGAGAACGGTAAGTACAAATGCAGCCATAAACATAAACCAATATAATTATTTCATGCACAATTTAGCAAAATATCAAAAGCATGCAGGTCCATCTTCGGAAGGACTTAAGCACATCTTTGAACGAATGACTTCACCAATTTGTTGCATTGTTCGGGCGTGACTTCCTTTTTTCTTCTAAAAATCTTTGCCAGTGATCTATAACATTTAAGTCATAATCATCTCACCGAATATTTTTCATAGGTTTTCTATCAATAATTCCGGCATCCAGGAACTGTTTCACTGTCTTTTATGTGTAGCAGGAAGAATTATTTTGCATCAAAATCGGTTCGCGTACTCCCGATGTTTGGAGCAGATTCTTGTATGTACAGCGTTAACTTTCCCCGTAAACGGACGAGCGAGCAAACGCCAGCGCTTGAAAACATGGCCCATACCATAAAGTTGCTATCTCCTAATTTACTCGTATTTTTCGTGCATGTGGGATTCATTCTTTCATCTGTGCGAAGCATTACATGCTTCCTCACATCAGATCCAAACAAATTAAATTTGCTTCCATAACAGATAAGCGTGGTATCAGTATACTTCTCTCAAAAAACGTGAGACAGTCTGACCAGGCACATTCACGTTAATTTTCCCTGCAACTCGACGTGAATTACCGGCTGTTGTCTCGATTCAGCCCTTCATTAACATCCGTTGCCTCGTTTTTCGATGGAGATCCGTTCCTTCACTGACTCGCATGACCCGGTATCATCAGGAAGCTTTATTATGATTGAAATCACACTTTTTGACAGATTACACTGTTTCGTAATGTCAGAGAGTGCCATTGCTTCACCTTTCCACTGGAAGAGCTGCTTTCTGAAGGATTTATCGACTTTAACTAGTCTCTCCATCTAGATAAATGAGTAATGCCATCTGTATATCTATAGTGTAGGTGGGACAGTATTGCTATACAGATGTTACGAATTTTTACGTGTAAACAAAGGTCATAAATGATCGTTTTCAAGCTTTAGAAGCATCCATGCTTCAAATACACATTACTTTCCTCATAACTTTTTTTTATTTTTTGTTTTATGAAATTCAAACCTGGACGCTATCAGAGGTAAATCTAATTTAACGAGTAATTTCAAGAACATATAGATTTGGGTATTTTATTCCCGTTTTGAATGGTACTGTAGTTTCACTACTAGATTGTTCATTATTTTTGTTGCTAATTCTTCTCATTCTACGTACCTACAGGTTAACGCCTGGTCTTAGAATACAACCAGAAGTTTCTGAAAAGGGGTTCTTAGAGGAAGTGAAATTGTGGTGGTCAGCTTAACTCAGGCTTCAAAACACATGCAATTTTCCTAACGCATTAACACATAATCGACCCATTCTAAATATTCTATAGATCTTTATACTCGTTTTGGATGTCAAAGATTTTAAGGTACTTTAAATCCGAATCTCATCTTATAGAATGGTTATCAAACATTTTATTTTTATTTAGGAGGAGGAGGGCTGTTCCCGATCAGAACTGATGAATAGAGACTAACCAAGAAGTATTTATTGATCAAGGTCTATTACACGAGTTGCTACGTTACCTTTCTCCTTGAGCAAAGTTTTCTTACCATCTTCTCCGAGGTCGTGTTCTGAGTGTCTTTATGTATAGCGTCCACTTTAGGATTTCTAGCAATGAGCTGCCCATTTCCTCTTCGGAGTTTTTCACTATATCTTTCAGTCGTGTCGTGTTTGTGTTCTTATCCATTTTTTTATTGTTTATAGGAGTTATTTCTAATGTATATTCTTTGTTTCTAAGTTATCCTCAGTTTCTGCCTGTTTTTTTTTGTGTTCCGTGACCAAATAAAATTTCCGTAGGTATGATCTGGTAAAATGCATATGGTAAAAGACTCACGCTTCAAAAGAGGTCGGGTGATGCGCCACACAAAGATTTCCCAGGAGGAAGTGGTCCAAAAAGAGCAATTTCCTAAAATAAATGTTAGTAATAAAAAAAACCCTGATCTGCAAAAATCACGACTCTTTCAAACATAATAGAGATCACACTGGAATCGATCGCCTCCGGTTTCTGGATGTTCCCTTTCTTGTTGGAAATCTTCCCCTCTTTCTGCCTCAAATTGGTGATATAAAGATTGGAGCCGTAGATGCACACATCGGGCAAGTGGACAACATATTCACGCCCCATTTGGTGGCATTTCCTTATCAAGGAATTTGGAGGAAAAACTCAGGCAGATAAACCAAGTTAAGAGATGGCCAAGGTAAAACACGCGCCTGTTGGTCATTGTAAAGCCACTTTCGCCAGTTGGCCTTGTTTTGTAACAAAGGGGGAATTGCAGTAAAACGCGACACCACACCGAGTTTTCCCTGCAGTGTGGGATCCTTTGCTGGTGTTACAGAAACTAAACAACGTCTACGACAGCTAAAATCGAGTTACTGGTTCATACTGAAATCAAAAGGCAAACCCACATGTAATTTCGAATTCAACTCACTGTACCTCTCGGACCATGCCCTTGATTGTAGTATCATGGACGCGTTCTATGTTCAGAGCAAGAATCATCCATCAATATTTCATCGATGATTGATTCACTTCAAGTCTCTGCTGATCATCGTCAATATTATCCGTGTTAGACATTTGGGGGTATTTATGTGAGTTCATTTGTGCGTAATCGCCGATTCAAACTGATTTCACCTTCCACTATTATCCGATTTCCACAAGGTCATTTTTATAATCTCGTCTTAATTGGAAAGAAAGCGAATCCTAGACTTTATAAATGATAACTTTCTTCATCATAGAGTTGATGCGCCGAAGCATAATCAAACGCCTGGGATTTGACTATGACAAGTGATAAAAAAAATAGTAAAAGTGTTCATATTGGTGAATCATTGGTGAATAGTATTTATCAAATAATTCGCTTCGATATAAATATTTCTTGAATTATTAAAGAAAATTCTCATTTGATCCCAAATTTTAAATCTTGTCATTTTTTCTCTGTTTCGTGAAGGCTTAAAACATAAAATTGGGCTAAATGTTAAACACCAGTAATGAACAAGAAATGTAAGTAGCATTTCAGCAAACATTTTTTTTACTATAAATAATGAGCTTGTTCGTTATAAACCTAGATCTTCTATTATATTTAGACAAGTGACTTGGATAAATAGAAAGATCAAAGAATGCATACGGGAATATTAAATATTAATATCAAATGTTAATAAAAATGTATAAAACAGGAATCTATATATTTTTTATTTTGTAGAATTTAGCATAAGAAGATAATTTTGACCTTTGACCAGCATAAAGCTGGTGATATAGATGGCCTCGATTTTCAGAAGCCGTTTGATGATACTTCTAATAAAGTTAAAAACGCATGGTATGAGAGATGTACTTAAATAGGTCGATAATTGGTTGGTCGACCGCAGGCAGTCTCGTGCTAGATATGATTAGCTCAAGCTGGGCATCGGTCACGAGCGTTATCCCTCAACGATCAGTTCTTGCTCAATTGTTGTTCATAATTGATATTAACGACCTTGAAAGTAATTTATAATGCAAAATTTTAAAAAACTATACTGCATCAGCCAACGGATCAGGCAAGTTTCAGAAGTAACTATAGTAGTTATAATTCTCGGCAGGCTGCGTATCAATTATTGCAGAGAACGTAGGAATACGAAATACTTTACATGACCTTGGTAGAATATGAAAAAAAACCCGTTAGACTTAATAAACATCATTTCAATTCTAAGAGCAAAACAAAAGCAACGAATACATAAACTCTACATTGACATATCTGCTTCAAATAGGGTAACGCGATATAATTTAGACTCTAGTCACACAGTAAAAGAAATACACAAATAAAACAGAAGGAAACAAGGAGCTATATTTCCACCCAAACTGTTTTTTTTTTACAACAGTGCTGGAGGAGATTTTCAAAAATATAGACTGGAAACAAAAGTAAATTAGATTTAATGGGATTTATTTAAGACACTCTCAGGCTTTTTGTATACATCTGAGTATTTTCCTGCACTTTAAAAGAATGAGAGTCAATGAAAACACTTATCACAGGTGAGTCTCAGGGTTGAACTAAATTGAACTTTTTGAGGACGAAAAATGAACACTAGTTTTGCAGAGACATTTGAAACTTGGCGATCAAATTTTAAAACAGGTTCAAGAATACGGCAGCTTGTTGCTGCCCTTGTTTGCAACAGGAACAATGAAATCTGTAGAGGAAGAAAATTGGATTGGAATGCGGTAGGAAAGTTCACCCGCATCTTCAGAAGCAACAGAAATCGATGTTAAAATTAACCCACAGAGACAATAAAATAATTCCATGGATAAGAACACAAATACGGTTGAAAGATATAAAAAAAAATATATATTGAGTGAAAATGTACAGGTCATATTGGCAGAACTAAAGAGAGAACATGGATGAAAGATATCTTAAACTGGAGACTTTTATATGTACATAAAAATAACCAGAAGGACGATCTGGATGAAGTACTCTTACATGGGAACAGTGGAAGAACGAGTTTTTTCAAGTTTAACAAAACTACATATTTACTGCAGATATATAGACGATATATACATAAATAGAGAAACAAAAGAAGAAATGCAAGAACTACAAGAAACATTCAAAAACTGCTATTCTCTTAACTATACAATCGAAAATAGCCAAAATAACCAACTCCCATTTCTAGATACTCTTACCACTAAACACAACGACAAAATAACTACCAGCGTTTACGTAAAAAAAAATCTATGTCTGTGCACGAATGCAAAAAATGAATGTCCCGAGCGTTAAAAAAAAGCGTAATAAATGCATACATCAACCGCGCGTTCACCCACTGCTCAAGATGGAAAGATACACACGAAGAACTTGAGCGTGCTACACAAGTACTCGTAAAAATTTGGTTCACAAACGGAGACACACCCCGCTATCGGCAGAAAAAATGGATAAATGGTATATATTACCCAGTGACAGTGAGAGGTGGGCCATATTTAAATACTGTATTTAGATACATTTACTCCTTTGTATTTAAAATTGTATTTGTAAATACATTTGAAATCATATATTTAAATACTTTTTCCAAATACTTTTTCCAAATACTTTACTGATAATAGGTTTATATAGCTGTTAAGAACGTGTAATGCATGTTTTAGCTTGTCGCAACTTGTATGACACAAATGGTTGACTCGTGAGCCGGTGAGGGAAGATTGCTTGCATCAGTTCAAATTCAGTTAACAGATGGTCACAGTTGTGTTCGGTTGTATAGTGAGAGCGCTCAGCGTTATTTCAACTGCTGCATGACAACTTCAGCTTCTTCGAAAGAGTGTGAAATGGAGAGATTAGACAATGATAAAGACGAGGAAGATAAAGAATCATGTAATTATAGTCATCCTTTACTAGATAGTAATTTTTAAGAGTGAAATCTTCCCACGGAAAAAAAGTGAAGTGTGTATGTACATCATGCAATGACGAAGTCTCTGCGGCGAGCAATGCTACTTCCAATCTACGCATTGATTTGAAGGTAAGAATTTATTAAAGCTAATTATATGATACATAATTGAATTGACAAGTTTCACAATTTCTTATTTTAAAAAAATGGCAAAATTGCTAGTAGGTAATGATAATGTTAAGTAGCGTAGGTTTACCATGCATAAGCCTATCTGCTTCCTTTTGTAACATCTTTATTTATAGTACAAGGGGCGGTCAATAAGTTTTGCAATTTGAATATAAAGAAACGAGGTATGAGGAAAAGTGTTTTATTATTTTTCAATATAACTACCCTCGACTTCAATGCACTTGCGCCACTTGTCCCTGAGGCTTCGAATTCCCGACCACCAGAAATCTCCCGACTGCTGTTCAATCCACTCCTGGATGGCGAGCTGGACATCTTTATCGTACCCAAACTGGCCTCCACGCAGTGCGGCCTTGAGCTGGCGGAATAAAAAGTAGTCACTGGGGGTCAGATGTGGACTGTAGGGGGGATGGTTGAGCTCCTCGAATCCGCACTCGCGGACGGCAGCTTGTGCAACTCTGGCTAAGTGGACTTTGACGACGTTGAAGTCGATCATGGGGCGTCAGGTTTCTAGGGACCTCCGGGAATAGACCTTGGTCATGGCCAAATTGTCGTGGATGATGTTGATAACACTTCCATGTGATATTCCAAGTTCTCGCTCTATTTCTTCGACCTTCACCCATCGATTTTCGAGGATCATCCTCTGCACACGGGCCACATTGTCCCCGTTGGTCACGTCTGACGGGCATCCTGGACGAGGGTCAGGTTCAAGGGACTCACGACCATGGCGGAACTCCCTATTCCAGCGAGCAATGGTTGCATAGGAAGGGTCGGTGTCGGTGTACACTGCAACCATGCGTTCATGGATCTCTTTTGCATTCTTGCCTTCCTTGGTCAAAAATTTTATCAGTGCGCGGTGCTCAACCTTCTCCATTGTTGAAAAATTTGTGACTGACGATCTGCGATCAGCTACTGCTTCTTAAATAGACGAGGCAGGAGCGTGCGGCTGCAGATCCTGACTTGTCATAAGTTGTCCTAACACCCCCACAAACAGCCATCCCCCTTCCTCTGTTTTGCCCTACCAATTCGCAAAACATATTGACCGCCCCTCGTATATGCTGATTAAATTTAACGTGAATTATGGCAACTTGAAACAAATGTCCTTCAATTATCAGATCATGTACATTTATCAACAGAGAAAGCATTCTGCTTTGTTGCAAAAAGCGGATAACCACGTTACAGCTCAAAGAAAAGATTCAAAAAGAAAATGTTCAGTATTAGACGATGATTCTGCATGAAGCGGTATTAAAGTAAATACATTAACGGAGTGTTTTGCGGTGAATACTAAGAAGGTCAAACAATCTGTTGTTGATTAGCTGATTTCAGATTTTATCATACAAGGTGTGCATCCCCTATCAACCATGGAGCAACCAGCTTTTGTGAGATTAATTAAAGGTGAGTTCTGAGTTACAAAGGTGGTTTACAATTATAGTATTAGTAGTAAAGGTTAAGCTCTTATAACTACCGAATACTAAAGCGTTCGCATCATTGGTCACTATATAGGCTATATAACAAAATTAAATAAGGGAAGACATATATAAACAACAGAGGTCAATATATTGCAATAATTTCATGAGAATCCACATACATATATTCTTAAAAAGCGTTATCATTTACTTGAAGATATTATTGAATAAAATTTTTCCAGGAATAATTAGTACAATTATTGATCTATTATATGTAGTTATTAGAGGAATATCTATACCAATGTATTTCGAAATAGTAGCACTTCCTGTATATTATTATGTCAAAACTAGCATGCCCGCCCGTCAAATATTTAGGAAATAAAGTTGATAGTGTATATTTGCCTAACAATACTGAAAGTCAATATTTTACTATGTAATTCTGAATATGAAAAGCTAATAATATATTTATGAATTAATGTACCAGTCTTATATAGCTACATTTTATATATAAAATTGTATATGCAGACCATATATTCTCATTTCACTGTAAAAATCAATTTCACTCACAATAATCACACATTCCAATACCGCAGGTCTAAATTCTTCAGTTGACGTCATTTCAAGGCGGACCCTAGGCCGAAATCTTATAGAAGAAGAGAAAGAGACAAGAGCTCTACTGAAGAATAAACTAGACACCCCCTCTTACTTATGTTTTACTGCAGATATTTGGTCAACTCAACACCGTAGTTTTTTGGGCGTTACAGTTCATTGGGTATGTTAAGTTTTTTCTCTTTATGAAATATGAAATTGAAAATGTCTACAGTTAGGGAGCTAGACCTATTTGTTGGTGGAATTTATCTCGATTATATTAATATGTAAAATTTATGGGAACATTTATGAGACAAAAATTGGATTATTATTTCATTTTTTTGTTCAGCTTGAGGAAGCTGCTCTTGTACGTCACAGTGGAGTATTGGCATGCTGTCGCTTCAAAGGAAAACATAACTACATCAAGATTGCTGAACATATGGATAATATCATCAATGTGTACAATATCCTCCTGCAGAAAACCACGAGCACCGTCATTGATAACGGCTCTAATTTTGTTAAAGCGTTTACATGTGTAAACTGTGTAAAAGGTATGGTAGACACATTTGAAGCAGATCATGCTAGGATCGATGCCGAAATAGCAGATGAGATCCAAGAAGAAGAAATTGAAATTCAAAATCGTGAAAGGAAAAAGAATGAAGCATATAACCAAAACGAAAATTCAAACAAGACAGATAACCACCAAGATAAAAATTCAAAAAAAGAAGAAAAAAAAACTGTAGATGTAGGAAAATCAACAACTGCCAGCATGCAACAAGAAGCCACACACAAACCAGTATGTAGGTTTTACAGGAAAGGGATATGCAAACATGGGGCTAAAGGAAAAGAATGTGCTTTTAGCCATCCCAAGCCTTGCCAAAAATGGGTAATGCATGGGAAAGACCACATTAAAGGCTGTAAGCTAGGTCCCAAATGCTCCAATTTCCATCCTATATTGTGTAGATATGCAGTGGAGCACCAAGAGTGTCTTAGAGAAGGATGCACCTATGTACACAGAAAAGGAACCAGACGAACAAAACAAGACGTACGTCCAAAAACCAGGGCCAATGCGCCAGAAGAGAAACCGAGGGATATGAGACAAGCTTCGACTGGACCCAAAACCCAAACAACTCCCAAAGAGAACTCTTTTTTAGAAATGATGGTGGGTGTAGAAACAGTTATGGAAACACTAGTCAAAGCGATAGAGTCCCAGGGACAAATGCTAAACAACATGGTCAGGGACAACCGGGGGTACTGGATGGCACAAAATCTGCAAATTCCTGGCCAAAGGATGGGCCTACCCTGGGCAAATACAATAATAGCCCATTAGAGAAAATTATGATGGGTAATATACAGGGTCTATATCCCAAAACAAACAGAAGTAAACTACCACTCTTAAGGGACATAGTAAAACTAGAAGACCCAATGTATATTACCCTCACTGAAACGCACCTAAGGAGTGAAATACATAACTCAGAAATAGCAATTGAAAATTACAGTATATATAGAACGGACAGAGTGAACCGAAAAAATGGTGGGGTGATCACATATGTAAGAGATGATATTGCTAGTAAAACCCAACCACTAATGCTACACTCGGATGGACAGGTGGAAATGATGGCTCTCCTGGTAAAACAAAATACTGGCAGCCAAATAATAGTAAATTGCTATCGACCTCCACAGTGCGAACAAGCAAACTTTGAGGCCTGCATAAAGAAAATAATGGTCACACTGGAAAAGCTGCAGACACCTATGCCAGAGATAATCTTCTGTGGGGACTTTAACTTCCCCCACATTAGGTGGCCAGAGGGCCTAATATCGGGAGGCACAAGGGAGGAACAAAACCAAGCTAGCCTCCTGCTTGAAACTACAGAAAAGGCTTTCCTGACACAAATGATTGTAGAGCCTACAAGATTGGCTAACGTATTAGATTTGTACTTTACCAATAACTCAGAGGCCATCAGCAATATCAGGGTGGAAAAGACAATCATATCGGACCACAATCTTATAATCCTAGAAACTAATTACAGTACAAATAATACCAAAGGGACAATTCTCTGCCAGAAGGAAACATCTACACTTGCATCCCTAAACTTCTTCAGTGAACAGGCAAATTGGGAAGAAATTAAACAAAGACTTGGTGAAGTAGATTGGGAATTGACCCTCGATAGGACGGGGAAAAGTCCCAGTGAAGTACTAGATGTGATCATGGCAGAGATAACAAAAACATGTCAAGAACATGTCCCCAAAAAGAAAAGGAAAACAAACAGACCTACTGCAATACCAAAGGACAGAAGGGTTTTAATGAAACAAAGAGCAGCCTTAAACAAACAGTTCGACAAGGCACACAAGAAAGAGAGGATGCAAGCTCTTAGTGCAAAAATATTAAAGGTAGAAACCCAAATCATGGAATCCCATACGGAACAGAGGGAAAGGGAAGAAAGAATAGCGGTAGAAAACATCAAAAGAAACCCCAAATACTTCTTCAGCTACTGCAAACGTTCCACTAAAGTAAAAACTAAGATTGGGCCACTAAAAACAGACCAGGGACAAACTACGAAGGACCCAGAAGAAATGTCCAGGATTCTGGTCAAACAGTACAGTAGAGCATTCAGTACGCCACAAGTAACAAAACAAGTTAAAGACCCAGCTACCTTCTTCACTGAAGCTCACCCTGGACCAGCCATCACGGACATGGATATCACACCCAAAGAAATTGAGAGGGCAATAGGAGAGCTAAGAAACAATGCAGCTCCTGGACCAGACGGAATACCTGTAATTTTGCTCCTCAAATGCAAGGAAATCCTGGCGGAACCCATCAGTAGGCTTTGGCGCTGTTCAATAGACGCAGGAGAAATTCCAAGCCCACTCAAGAAAGCAGCAATCAGCCCCATTTACAAAGGAGGAGACAGGACCCTGCCCCAAAATTATAGGCCAGTAGCCCTGACCTCACACTTAATTAAAATATTTGAAAAATGTGTCAGAAATAAGATACTAGAGTACCTGGAGGAAAATAAGCTACTCACACACTCACAACATGGTTTTAGAAAAGGAAGATCTTGCCTCTCAAACATGTTGGCCCACTATGACTGGGTCCTACAAAGCCTAGCCAAAGGAGAAAATGTTGATACGGTGTTCTTGGATTTCTCTAAGGCATTTGATAAAGTGGATCATGGGATATTACTCCATAAGCTAAAAGGTCTAGGAATAAAGGGTAAAATAGGTGAGTGGATACATAGCTTCCTCTCAGACAGAACACAGTTTGTGACTGTAGAGTCCGAAAAGTCAGAAGAGGCCAAAGTAATAAGTGGAGTACCACAAGGTTCGGTTCTTGGCCCACTATTGTTTCTGATACATTTGAATGATATTGGCGCAGGAGCCGGAGCATCCCTCATGTCTTTCGCCGATGACACGCACATCAGTCGGCAAATCAAGAAGGAAAAAGAAGTGCATCTGCTCCAAGAAGACCTGGACAAGATATATGACTGGGCCAAAGAGAACAACATGGACTTTAATGAAGATAAGTTTGAAGTACTGAGATATGGCACAAACCAGCATATAAAATCAAACACAAAGCTCCTCACAGAGAGTGGTAAAGAGATAATACCAAAGGAACACGTGAAATGCTTGGGTGTATATCTGGAAAGCGATGGTACCTTCAGCCACCACATTGGAGAAGCAGTGAAGAAAGCCAGAGGCATGAGTGGATGGATCCTTAGAACCTTCTCATCGAGGGAACCTGAACCTATGCTAACCCTTTGGAAAGCCCTAGTACAACCCATACTAGATTACTGCAGCCAACTGTGGTCCCCATCCAAGAAAAGGGAAATACAGATGCTGGAGACAGTACAAAGAATGTTCACCAGACAAATCAGGGGCATGAGGGAATTGGACTACTGGCAAAGACTCAAAACTCTAGGCCTCTACTCTCAGCAGAGGAGAAGAGAGAGATATAGAGTAATCTATCTATGGAAGATCTTAGAACAATTAGTGCCAGATCCAAATCCCTCTGTACTGTACATCCATGAAAATGAGAGAACTGGGAGAAAATGTGGAAGAAGATCCTTACCTGCGGGAGCCCCAACAAGAATAAGATCACTGTTGGCATCAAGTTTGCTACAAGAGGGGCCGCGGATATTCAACACACTCCCCAAGGAAACAAGAAAGTTGACCTCCTGCCGTGTGGAGCGATTTAAATCAAGCCTGGACAAATACTTAAGGTCGCTACCAGACGAACCCACAGTACCGGGATACATAAAGTATTGCCGAGCGGAGTCAAACTCAATACCGGACCAAGTGGCTCTAATGAAACGGGACACAGGGGACGGCAGCAGCGGTGGACCACCACGACTGTGAGGCGTAGACCTCTAAACACGACCAAGTATACCAAGTAAGTATACCAAGCAGTCACTGCTGCAAATGTGTCCACAGATTCATAAGATGGAATCCAGGTAGGTGAAGAAGATCAAGGTGAGTACGAGCTGGAGGATAGTTTTTTAATGAGAAGTGCCTTAGATCAGGAAGAAGACCTTTTGCCTGACCCATGCATCTTCAGACTACCTAACCATGTGCGCTGTGCTTCACACACAGTCTGTCTCGTCGCCACAACTGATGCAAAGCTGGCAGTGAAAATAGCTTCTTTTGTAAGTATCACTCATGCTGCGATGGAGAAATGCTGAGCTTTATGGAACAAAAGTAGTCGTCTAAAATCAGCAGAGATTATCAAAATTGTTAACAACTGCTCATTAAAGGTGCCTTGCATTACAAGGTTGAACTCTCTGTTTGATGCATTGTCATTTCTTTTAAAACACAAGGAAAAATTACATCAACTCATGACGTCCCTTGAACTTGCAGTGTTCAGAAGGCACGAAATTGAATTTCTTGGGGGGAGTATGTCTCAGTTTTGGCTCCTTTTGCAGTGGCAATTGATCGCCTACAGAGAGAAAAAAAACCCTGTTTTAATGGAGAATTGCTCTCTATCTTTCTCACTGTGGAGAAAAAGCTGAAGAGCCTTCAGTCACGCTCTCTGAAATTTTGCCAACCTTTTCTAAGTTCAGTCACTAAGGGCTTTGGAAAGCGCTACCAATCTTACTTGACCTTGGCAAATGAAGCCAGCGTTACAGATGCCATTATTACATCAACAGGTTATCCATTCTTCAAACCCCGCTGGTTAGATATCAGTATTTCCTGGGAGAGTTCAAGCCACCAAGACTCTGTTAAAACATTATGATTCAAGTGATTGAGAATTTAGAAGAGGGACCCAAAGCTGAATCATCCAGTGGTGTATCGTACACTGACGATTATTTTGGATTTACAGAATCCATTCATACACGATCAACCGCAAATTTAGAATTGTTCAGCTACCTTCAGGATTCAAATAAAACACTTCAAAGTTTAGATAGATATCCAAAAGTTATTTACGAGTATTAAATACAACACCACCCTTCCATCGTCAGCTCCTGTGAAACGGCTCTTCTCTTTAGGAGGATTAACCTCATCTTCAAAATGGAGTTCTTTATCTGTCGAAAAATTTCAGCAACTGATACTACTTAAATCTAATGCTGATATAAGTAGCTAACTGAAATTTAATTTTATGGAACTTTCTATTTTTATGTAGTACCTAAGTCCAATTGTCATCAAATCATACATTAGTAAATATAATATACAATTTCATTTTAATGAATATTTTTTTTGTGATACCAATGGTCCTTATCGATTGTCATTATATAGCATGTATTTGAAATGTATCTAAGCATTTAGTGTATTTAGTATTTAAATACTAAATACATTTTCAAAATGTATTTAATATCTAAATACATTTTTCTCATGTATTTAATATTTAAATACTATAAATGTATTTAGCGCCCACCTCTGAAAACAGTACCAATCAACAAGCAGAAATGAACAACATTAAACTCTACTACAAGAACATCATGAGCACAGCCTACAAAACATATGAAAGAGTTATAAAGTAAATCATAAACAGAGGAGTAAAAGCAACACAAAACGAGAATAATGTATCCCTCATAATTTACTACAACAACAAACGCACCTCCAACCTCATAATGAGAAACAACCAGGACCAAATCTAACACCCAAGCAAAGAAGTCACCTGATATATGAATATACTTGTAAAATAAGAGACTGTGAACTTCAACCTCATTCATATATCGGAATGACCGAAACAAAGCATAACACGAAGAATGACCTACCACTTGAGCAGCGGTGCCCCAAACACACATACCTTGGAAAAGCACGGAAAAATATTCGACCAGAAGTCGCTTGAAGAGAATACAAAAATCTTAGCTCACTCCCCAAACCGAAGACAAATGCTTATATTAGAAGCCATATACATCGAAGAAAAGCAACTGAAATTAAATATCCAAACAAATTCGCAATCCATCTTACCATCCTCCCGTCCGCCAGTCCCTAATAATAATCCCTCTCCATCTTAATCCTGTGACCGTTATAGATTCTCAAAAGTTTTCATGTATATTTTGTGTTTAGAGAAATCTCATTTCCTATACATGTGTTCGTATAAATGTTAACGCAGCTTACCATATATATATATAATATTGAGGATAAATCCCAGAGCCACGAGAAACGGATGTAGCATCTTTTAATTTTTTCACTACGTTTCGAAAACTACAAGTTTTCATCTTCAGGCTAGAATAAGTTTACAAAGTTAATATATATGAAGAAAACTTGAAAAGGCCAACAAGACATTATTTTATTATCTTTGTGAACTTATTCTAGCCTGAAGATGAAAACTTGTAGTTTTCGAAACGTAGTGAAAAAATTAAAAGATGCTACATCCGTTTCTCGTGGCTCTGGGATTTATCCTCAATATTAAATGCAGGCTTCACGGCCGAGCTCCATATGGATATATATATATATATATATATATATATATATATATATATATATATATATATATATATATATATATATATATATATATATATATATATATATATATATATATATATATATATATATATATATATATATATATATATATATATATATATATATATATATATATATAGCCCTGTATCTTATTCCCTAGCAACAATTGTGTAGCTTTTGAAAATGATATGTGTATGTATCGAAAGGGGTTAGGCCAATAAAGAATTTCGTTTTGTCTTGTGAACCAGTTTTTTGCCCTCGTGTGTCACGACTTTCAAATGAATTTTGGGGAACTAATCCATGGGTTAAGCCAAGACCAAAAGTTGAACATAAGAAAAATCGAGAGACTCGAAAATAAAATAATTAACAATAAGTTAGCAGTCACCTTCAATAAAACATGTTTTATATATATATATATATATATATATATATATATATATATATATATATATATATATATATATATATATATATATATATATATATATATATATATATATATATATATATATATATATAAATATTTTTAAACATAAATCTATCCATGTATTTTTCGAGTTAGTTGATTGATCCGTTTCTTACGGTAATGTTCAAACATATTCAATATATTTTCCTGTATTATCACGTTCACCATTCTGCACCAAAGATAATCTACTGTTAGGTCAAAAGACGTCTAGGCAAATAAAGATATGCCTCTTCCTCGCAATTTTCCTCGCCTAGAGCCATCTTTTGAGACTATAGTCAAAGCTATAAGAAAGCTGCAGCCAAAGGTAAACAATGCAGCCATTGCTGTCGACTTCAATGAATCCTGCATAAAAATACACTTCTTCCAATTTATATATATATATATATATATATATATATATATATATATATATATATATATATATATATATATATATATATATATATATATTAGATAAGTAAACAACAACGTCGATGTCAAATTGCTAGAAAAGTTTCTTAGAGTCCCTCAACCCTCTTCAGGAGAGTTGAGGAACTCTAAAAAAGAAATTTCAAGAATGCTTTTGTAAGAATTCGCGTTTACTTTAACAGAAAACTTAAAATGTGCACACGATTGTGGCTCTTCGCCCTGCTACGAAAGTTGAGGATTGCCAGGAGACTTTTCTAGCGGATTAAGGAATTCTTACATTTGCCTTTAACAAACTGCATTGTCATGAACAATTTAGTGGGAGTAAAGAGCAGCGAGTATCGACATTTCTTGTTTTCTGTTAAAGTAAACGCCAACTTCTACAAAGACTTAGTGAAATTTCTCTTTATAGAGAAAAGGATGGTTCCCCAGTCGTATGGGTTGCGCTCCTGAAGAGGGTTGAAGAACTCCTCAATAAACTTTTCTAGCAGATTAAAGAAGTCTTACTATTGCTTTTACCTAACCGCATATATATACATATATATATATATATATATATATATATATATATATATATATATATATATATATATATATATATATGGCAGTCTTGAAGTAACTACTAACTTGATAGATAATATAATATAAAGTTTAATAATGTGCCTATGCAAATAAAGTTGGTATTGTCAGTGACGAATAAATTCCTTCAATTTTAGTCTTGAGTGGGAGACTGTGAATAATAGTTGTGCATACCTCTTGATCTGGCGAGCCAATCATATTCGAAGTAGTGAAGAGAGAATTTTCCCACTCATCGAGGCTTCAATGTTAATTTGCTCGCCGATGGTGATTGCACGGTTTGTTAACAGAGGTTATCTGAAACAATAATAGAAATGATTACGTGAGGAGGATAAACAAATATCTGGTGTTAAACGAGATGAAAATCTTTTTATTTTGTGTTTCTATCATTTATATTAAAATAAATTTACCAACCATTCTTAGCGACTGGACCACTAAAAGGTTTCAAACTTTCTTGACTTTGATATGATTAAATTTCATATATTCAAGGCAGTAAATTCTTTAGGTGCTTTTTTTGAAAGTTTTAGGAACCTAATTTCATATTTCTACGTTTGAGCTACTTTGACACTGCTAGTTCAGAACAAAAGTGAAATTATGTTCTGCCTCCATGATCATAGTACTTGAAAAGGATTAAATGATTAAAAGCAAAGATTATTACCCTTCTCTACCAAGTAAAACACTATAAATGAGGATAAATTCCATGTACAAAGTAGTACCAATTACCATAAACGGATTTTGAAGAACCAGAAAGATCAGAGTTATCGAGTGAATGATAGAGGATAAATATTTGAATAGGTTTTTGGGAGATTTTTTTTTTTAATTCGCGATGCTAAAAGGTTTCATCATTACTTGGATTCCTGAAGGGTGAGGAGACAATGCGTGTGGGATGCAGAGTAGAAAAGCGGGAAGTAAAGGTAGAAAGGAATTTCTGTCATTTATGGAAATTTCTAAGAGGGAAATGAAAGTCTGTTATTTAAAAGAGGAGGGGATGAGGGTGGGTGTATAGATGAGAGAGCAAACATTGTGGTGGTACTTAGGGGACAATAAAGATAAGATGAAACAATGGACGAAAGAACTAATGAAGCTAAAGGATGGTGCGAATAATTGGTGCGAAGAAGAGGGACACACAAATACTGGAGTAGATAGTGAAGGTAAGCTTCATGATCGGTGCGGTTTGTATAGAAATGAGTAGTCACCTTCTCACTGCGGCAGGCATACCATCGCTAAAATCTAGCAAATTGCACCCAGAAGGACTTAGGTTAGGTTTCTTTATTAACTAATTTACACGTAAATCTTTACACGATCAATTGGAAAATGGCTTATATTTCCTGGGTCATCTTAATTAATTAAACACAAATTAAGATAAACTACTTCTGAGGGGAATTAGTAGAGAAGAGACGCACTTTTCCTTTCAAGATGGGTTATCCTTACTTAATGCATAATATCATAAAAAATAATAACATTTAATCATCCCAATCGGAGTTACGTCATTCTTTTGTTTCTGTCAATTGCTATTGTTTGAAAGATTATAATAACCCCATTATTACTTCATACCATGTGTTCCCACTTGCTCCCTACCCTTCACACTAACTTTGGAGACAAAGAGCTTCCTATATGAGATAACCTATATGAGAAGATAAAAGATTATAGAGAAAGGCAGAAATCAATATCACTTGAACTTAACCGATATTTCGACTCCAGCAGAGGAAAATGAGGCTGAATAAAAGGAAAGTTCCTAGCAGATAGGCAATTTACTATAATAATTGAAGTGTCCAAATGATCAGAACACTCACGTTTTTTGTAAGAGAACCGGTACTGTTTGCTTAGCAACAAACTTTAGTTTAATCTCGTGTACATTAGCTCATTATTTTGTTAGCTGTCGTTCAGGTAACATGCCTAAGAGATATGTCAAGCCTCTCTCTGTCTGAGAGCTAATCTTGAGGCTGCGCTACTAAGATGTCTTTCAATTAGACCCCCTGTAGAGACTGTCAAGCTCTCCAAAAATGTAATCATAATATTCTATCAACTATTGACAAAAAAGTTTATGTAAAGCTGGTAAATCAAACAGTACTACAAGGAAGACTTCAAAAATGGAAGACTGAGCCAATACACAAATTCTGAATAAGGACAGTTTCAAGACGGCTGTAACAGTTATTTGAGAGATTAGTGAGATTTTGGCCACCAATGTCTCCAGACAGACTGTCATGGAAGACAATCTTCACGCTCGAACCCCGCGCTAAAACCATTGATCAGTCCGAAGAAAAAGAAGGATCGTCTTGCATTCGTCACTCTACAGGTTACATGGGCGCATTACCAATGGAGCCAAGTCTACTTCAATGACGAATCTAAGTTCATTCTGTTCGGACTTCTTGGCAGGGAGTTTGTTGGCCGCAGAGCAGGCGAGGGATCGTCTGGCAGTTGCCCCCCAAAGAGTGGGAAGTTTGGCGGAGGAGGTGTGCACAAGTGTACAAGGAATTTCTGCGAAGCCATTCTTTGTCACATCTGCTGGCCTCCGAAGACCAACCTGCATTTTTGATGCTTGATAACGTCCCCTGCCACATGGCCAAGCCAGTGAAGACCTTGCTGGGCGACAAGCACATCATTGTCATGCATAGGGTCTCGAGTTGAATCCTATTGAAAATATTTGGAAGACGAGGAGAGAGATCTAGAGCGAGAATCTCGAAAATAGTTCAACAACGCTGGAAATTTATTCAAGATAAATTGAGCAAGATTATTGTGCAAAAATGTTAACAGTTGGTTTGTTCCTATGGCAGAATATGCCATAGCAGCATCCAAAATAAAGACATCGCCATTAAATATTAATTACTTATAACTTGTATAGATGTTTTCCATGGCTAATTTAATCGTTATATTTCAAGTGAAATTTGTTTCTGCTGTTTCGGATCACTTAGGATACAATTTTTTTTAGTATATTGCTTATCTGTTGATAACTTTCGTTTTATTCATCCAAATTTGCATATCCTTCACTTATATGTAGTTTATAGATATAAGTTATCGTACACTAATTTTGGAAATCTTGGAGTTTCTCTGGTAAAAGTCACGAATGCTATTCTGATCCTTTTGGACCGTACTCTACATTTCGTTCATCTTAGTTTGTATTTGATGTTCTATCAAATTAAACCTGGACATTATCAGAGACAAGTCTCCAAGAATATTCTCTGCAATTTTAATGGAAATTAAAAGAGCATTTCCTAGGAAATGCAGATTTTTGGTAATTTATTCTTTAGTTTTGGACGTTGCTGTAGATGGAGATATAGAATAAGCCAAAATATTGAGTTGCCTGGGAATTATTTGTGTATTTTCAACTAAAACTGTGGAATAGAAGACGGAATTAATTCCAGGACAACCTCCTATAACGAATGGAGTAAACTTACTATAAAAAAGGATCTAATCTGATGGATTCCGAGTCAATATACTATCATCCGGATTCACTCAACAAGAATAAACTACGAATATAGAACAATGCGGAAGAAAAGTTTACTCTTCATTGATACAGAAGAAAATGTAACTTATTCATATCTCTATAAATTTGATCTTGTTATAAATTAGAATTATTTTTCTCCAAGATTGACATTCAATCCAATTCTAACTCGAAATTTGATTGTCGCTGTGTGGAACACTAAATTGCTAGTAATTTTCGCTGGCTGAAAAACCAACAATTATTTTGTCTGAAGTTAACATGCAAATCCTTTATGATATTGCATGGAAGCCTGAAAATAATATAGCTTATTTATGATGTCAGATTTCAACATATAAACAAGATAATATGAATACAGGCAGATTAAAATTTTTATTTGGGACAATGAAAGCGAAAACAGACGGAGGCATATCAGCTTGAAGGTGATGAAATCGATATTGAAGAAAAGGAAAACGTGTGGTTGCTACATAGACGGAATGCAAAAGAAAGGCGGTGGTTAATTTAGACCTCAGTCTGCGAGAAAGGTTCAGGAGAGCACTCCATCAGAGGTTGCAGCGTCTCGCTAATTTATCGTATTTGGAGGAAACAAAAAGTGACTCGACACCGGTGAGGCATTGGTGGATCGATCTATGGAAATGATGGTAGGGGGCTGCATGTAACTTGAAATTCCTCAACACTGTAAACATCTGCCTGCCATATAGACCGAGGGCTCTCCTGATCTCTTCAATAAAGCCAATGCAGGAAAGAGCAAAACGCAGGGCCGGTAGCTCATTCTGCCCAGACAGCTTAACATTCTCTTCAGGGAGATTGTTTCTAGCAAATATATATATCCAGCCCCCCCCCCCATCCTAGAAGACAATCTCGACATCACCCTTACGTGCAGTAATCGTGGCGTCACATATATTACAACCGAGAGAAGGAATCAAAGGCCCTTAGCGCTGTTAGTTGCTATCTATTATAAAATGGTCTTAGAAGAGGGCATGGCGCGTAAGCTGCTGTATCTAGCGGTATATTACAACAGGTAAGATGGTGAATACAGACGCAGTGCCGGAAAGATCCCCACCTACGTCAAGCAAGAAGGAGATACTGTGGAAGTCAACTCCTTCTTTCTACTTTTAAACATCTAGTTACACTGGCGCAGCTCCAATTTGCACGGTGTATGGCTAAAGAAATACGAACGCAATCTTTTCAGTGCTGGGTAAGTTTGGGGGACAGAGGCCTCAATGTTGATATCCTCTATATTAACATCTTAGGCAGAACCATCGACCCAATTGGTTTAAGAATTATACCGTACTCTTGTAGGCGATCCCTAGCCCTTGAGTTAAAAGGCTTAGGGTAAGATTGGCGATCCATATCTTCGACATAGGCATCATCGAGATTAGACCTGGACGAAAGGTGGTCATAGGCGACTGGATGAGAAGTTAAAACACTTGTGTACAAGCGTATCATGTGTACGACGTAAAGCAAGTGGCACTCTCAGTGGGGCGACAAAAGGCATTCCATAGAGGACTGGCAGAAGGTATCAGTTATCAAATAGAGGTGTGGCTACAAACGTCCAATAGTACTGTTTTGACCGTCTTTATCGTCTCGTCCCAAGACCGTTCATCAGACAGCAGACTTTCTCAGCCTTGATTCTACCCTAGTGAATTAGTAGCTTCTGTGAACAGCAAGCTTTTGAATTTGCGCAACAATCTCCCTTCGTTTAATTGAACCAAAGAAAATCTCCATCGATTAGTAATGCCAGCCAGAACATTATGGCGAATTCTCGGAGAAATCTCCTTGCTCCCAAAGCCGAAAAGTATATGGAATTCAGCTAAATATATTTACAACTTAGATGACTATGTTAAAATAAATGTTGTTGAATGCTCCTTCATTAATTCCTTTTCTAACTTCAATATATCCCACGGTCTCTTTAAACTTGACCCTGTTATTAAAAAGCTTATTTTTATCGAAATTGTCCATTTTAAATCTTAGCTCTTTGCTCTATTAATTTTTTATATTTCTTTTATTTATTGAACAATGTATTTATACTTGCTGTAAAAGAACAACCTCTGACCCCCCCTCGAATTTATTAGAGACCACGTGCGATGGTATCCCGCTGTGGACGACGTCATTTCCTGTTAGAACATTCACGAATTTTCGACTCCTGAGCGCATTGAGAAAATATTTCCCAATCCTGTGAACTCTTCCCAAGCCTCCACAGCCACCCGGTGAAGAGGCGAGGAAGAGACGCTGTTTCTCGCCCCTCGCTGCTAAATGATAAATCTACTCCGCCTCTGGATTAAGATGTTGCAGCTTGTGACTCCTATCTCTAAACTCGCCCTTCCCCCTTAGAATCGGACATACAAATATTCAGGTTATTCTGTAGTTCGAAGAGTCCAGCCCACACCTCAAGGCCGTCCTTATCGTCTCGTCCCGTAAGCGTTCATCAGAAAGCAGACTTTCTCAGGTGTGATTCGGTACCGTTGCCCGGTCCGCCTCCACCATTACCTCCGTTAACCTTGCCAGTTCCTGGTCGATCTCCTCCAGGGTGGCTTCTTCGAGTGGTTGAGGTCTGAACTCACTGAGAAGGGTACGGTACTCTTCCCAGTTCGCTTGGGAAAAGCATTTTCTCTCCCTGACGCGTATTTGAATGGGGCTCGAGGATATTTTAATCATGATAGCGACGAGGTCACTTGGGATTAGAGGGCCGGGTTGGATGTAATAATTGTAGGGAAATTGTGAGCTGGTCAGGCTGATATGCGGCTTGGTTGCGTAGGTGTCGGTGATATAAGTGTGGAAGTCAGGCCCAATGCGGGCAACAATACCCCTGTCAATGAGGTTCTTCATGTTCTTCCCTTTCTTGTTTAGACCTCCGGTGTATCCGGATTCCTGGCATCTGGCTTTGAGATCCCCCCCAAAAAAGACTTCTCTCCCGTGTGCACACAGTTGGAGAAGGTTGTGCATCGGAATATAGTCTCGTCTTGGGGATTGATACCTTGTGGACACCACTAGTGGCTCCAGGGTGGTTTGGATCTCGATGGCCAGGTAGGATTTGCCCAAAGATGGAAGTAGTTTGAACTGAATGCCTCTTTTGACTGCGATAGCAGCGCCATAGAAACATTCCTGGTTGTGGTTCTTTGTTATTATGCTATAATTGAAGATCTTCCTCTTCTTCTGCGTCGTGTTGATTCCGTGTTCTGATATCAGAACGATATCAGGGTCGCATTGTCTGATTAAGTTTCCGTAAGTCACTTGTTTGTCGTTCCATCCATTAGTGTTCATTTGTAAGATTGTCAAGTCTTTTGTCAGTCTGTCCATGTTGTCTGTCAATTAGTCGTTGCTTTTATCGAGTTTCTTTGGTGTGGAGGGGCTGGCTGGTGGAGATCGGCATTTACCAGATCTCTTTTTGTTGAACTCCGAGGTCGTGATGGTAGCAAAGGCATCTTAGTTGAGTCGGACCATTCCAAGGATGAGGGCTTCTTCAACTACCTTCTCTGGAATATCTTTACTATATTGCTACATGTAACGGCCGGTGGTCACTCCTTCACTTACGTCTTTGTCTTTTTTCACTTCAGGGAATGGGGCGCTCTCCGTGGTAAATATTTTTCAGTGTATTCTTCTGCCGTGGTAGGCATGTTTGCCCTCCTTTGACGATGAGGCAGATCTCATCCTCTGCCGGTTGGGTGATCGTTTGGTGCGGCTACCGTGGCAGGGCTTAGATTTTTTTTCATTGTTGGATTTTGCCTCTGAATCTGGTTTGGAGGTATCAAATGTTGGAGGTTCAGCGTTGTTTTGTGGATGATTTGCATGAGCGGGAACATCTTCTGCTTGTGTAGTGTCTGGTTGTGGTTGGAGAGGCTGCATCTGAATGCGAAGGACTTCCTCAGAGGAGGGTTCTCCGGGAACCACATCTCGTCCATTCCGTTTTTTGTCAGCATCTGATTTAGCTATTCTTTAAAGGAGCCTGACTTAGTTAGGTTTGCTATGTGCGCATAATATATGCAGCACATGATCTTTGTCGACTGATCGCTCTCTACCTTAAGGTAAGTACGTTGAGTTGAAGTCTCGTCGACTTCCGCCTTTGCCACTTTGGCATAGGACCTGTTGGTTTTTGTTTCCTCTTCTTCTTTTTTGCGTTTTTGTTGTTGTTTCTTGATCGCCTCCTTCTTTACTGGGCATGACATTGCTATGGCTCCGTGGACACCGTTGCAGTTAATGAATCGCTTCTCACTACTTCTACAGTCACGCCAGATGTGACGAACTTTACTACATATGGAGCAGACAATTTCGGTTTGTGGACATGCTCTGGTTGTGTGCTCATTGTATTTGTAGCACTTAAAGCATGTTTGCACTTCTGTAAACTCCTCTCTTTCTATCTGGTCAGGGCAGACTCTGACGTGAAAGAGAAGGAGACCCAGTTCTTTAGCCTCCTGTGCCATTCCCGTATCCTGTAACATCACCTTGAAAACGTAGGTGTAGTCTCTGAATTTAATAACTTGGAGACTTTAGCCCACTTGTGATTCCTTTCGATCTCATAAGAGATTTCAGTGCTTTAGTGGTGCCCCACCCAAGTGTCTAGTCTACGGCAAATAACGCTACAGTGTGCCTGTATTTGAGGGGGGGTTTTAGAAGTCAAGTTTATAGAATTGAAGACTTTGGTTCCTTTGGACGAGGCCAAGAGTTCTGCGTCCGTTTCCTTCCGGCATATAGCCGTATACCCGAAAGGGGTGTCGATGAGTTTGACGAGAGCGACATCTAGCTCCCGCTCCCCGTAGACTATGGAGAAGACTTCCCTATGGTCAGGCTTTGACCTTTCGGGGAAAGTCCTGAGACTTATCCGTAAGATGTCGTTAATCATTTTGTCGTCATTGTCTTTTTGTTGGGTGTGAATGAATAGAGGAAGGTCAGAATAACAGAGGAAAAATGAACTTTCCAAAATCCAATGCCACTTTACCTTTTGAAAATGAAGATTCTAATTTCAGTTTACTTGCCGTAATCCTTGTTTATAGTGGCACTGGCACTTTGTGTAGTGTTTTTATGCACCACCCTTATTGTTTACACGTGGAGAAAAAATTACTTTTACTCGTGAAAATTTCCGCGAAAAGAAAAATCTTCGGGAAAGTTTAGCATTTTTTATTCCCTTTACATCCTTTTGCAGAAATAACATACCGAGAGAAACACTTTTAATAAGTAAATCTTAGCAGCCAAATGAAGATAAGCCGGCCCTCAACAGTCAAGCGACAAGCTGAAATCGCACATTAAAACTATTTTTAAAATTCCACGCATAGGAATGTCTTATTTCCTCTAACGTTACGTTTAACCAAGGCGGAATAAATACCCCTTTAAAAATCGTTTTCTTTCACTTCTCTTGGAAGAAAACTTGAATTATGTTACGCTCAACTAGAAGTTGCAGCCGGCAAAGGCAGAAAAGTCGAGGGAAAGACATTCAAGAAAACGTCAACGAACTTTGCTTTTTCCCCACGGGGACTATACGAACATTTTTGTACGGAGCCACGTATAGCCAACCCATGTCTGGCTAAGTTCCTCCGAAGTCCCCTGCCCCCCCAGAGCAGGGAGGCTGAAGTGAACTGAACTGCAATTCATCTAGTCTCGCCCCAACTAGACATAATTGGAGACGTAAATGAAAGCAGGTTTGAGGATTAGCCCACTGTGGAAATCTACGGAAGAGAACACCCGGCTACGAGGCGATGCTGAAAGCTTTGGGGAAGAGTTCGCTCTAATCTCTAAAGGTAGTTTCCAGCCAAGACCACAGGGAAACATGCAACCGTCCCTGTGTAAGTTGGAAGCAGCATCGATAACTAATCCCCAGACGGGGTGGCACCCCCGGGTGGTGGTAGTTGATTCGATCACCACCCATCATTAAGTCCGCCACATTCACCTGTCTAAGGTGCCTCCCCGGGTCCACCCATCATTCATCCACCTCATCCCGCAGTTCATGTTTGCTGAAGCTCTCTTGCAATGGGGGGGGGGTTACCCCCATAAAGAACTCTACAAAAAGATTATAATTTTACAAGAAGGAAGAATCACCTGTTACAAGCGATAAGAAGTAAAAACATCAACAAGAGGACAAGAGAAAATTCAACCCAGGGAGTTTTCCCCCGAGGGAAAAATTGAGCCCAATGGAACTACTCGGATCCCGCTGTGCACCATCAGTGGAAGCAGCAGGCCCAGCCGAGAGAAGGTGTTCGAAGTGGTCTTCGGGAAACTGAAGATTGCTATGCTCCGTCTGCTCGAGGTCCCCAAAGGATATGTGGTGGTCTGCGAGAAAGAAAAAGATGTGGAATGTATAACGAAGGAGGAGGCAGTAGAGACACTGCGCGAAATAGGTCTCTAACCGATAATCCCGCCGCAAATACAGACGCACAGGAGCGTCTTATGCAGGAGACTAGATCCTTGGATTCGACAGCACTCCAAAGAACAAATAAAGGAAGAAATCGCGAGGAACCAACCATGGACTAAGGTTTTAGAAATTATTTAATTCTGAAACAAAAAAGAGAATACTGAATACTTACATTTATTTAAGGTAATATTTGCGAACACATCGATGGCTCAAAGGCAAACGAAAATGGACTACTGTTATTCAACTCAAAAATCAGCGGAGAGAAGATAGAAAGGGAAGAGTTTATTCCCATATAGTTCTGCTTCCGCTGTTACAAAATTGAGAGCCACGCCACTAAAGATTGCCCCGAACCATAGGAGATCTGCTCAAGGTGCAGTAAAGCGGGGCCCTACTGGAAAAATTGCAGCAGTTTGAGGGAGAAGTCTGCCAACTGCGGTCAAGGACATCGCTTCATCAAAAAAAAAAGAAATAATAAAGAAAAAAGTCCAACAAATAAAAGAAGAACACACCAGGAAACAAAACATAACGTATGCTTAAGCAGCGAAGGCAGTCCTTACGGAAATGGAGGCTAAGAAAACTTACCTAATGCTGGAAAATGAAAACTCCATCAAAATACTGGCATGCATCCTATATGCACATGTTAGACACCTTACTAACCCAGGAACCTTTGTAAAGGAGCTCAATCAGATGCTCGAGAAAAACGGGATGATCAAGATGTGGTGCCTGATAATACACCATCGGGGGACGTACTCCAATTACAAATGATCCCTAAAGAAATGAGTGCTAAAAGTCAGGAGACAGAGAAGAAAAACATGAAGAAAGTCAGGCGGCCAGATCCAAGGCTCGAGGCTAAGAAAGAAAGAGAGGCAGCCGCTAGGGCAGCTCAACCAATTACAAAATGTGTGGAAAGAGAAAATGAGTCCTCCGATACCACGGCGACCTCAGACTCAGAGGGCTCAGTTTGTGAGGTGAAAACCCCAAAAGGGAAAAGAAAAAGTAATAAGAAAATCGACGCTCATAGAGTAAATCTTAACATCTACGCCACGGAACAGTTCCCCTTCCCGAATGAATGTCACACGAATAAAATCTATGTGGGAATAAAAAAGAAGTTCTACAAATGGGACTTCGACACTCAATGCGACGAGGAAATTGTTGAGGAGGCATTGTTTAACCAAAACATCGCCTTCCACCAAGAAACATTTGTGGAACTGTCCCCAGCAGAATAAAAGAAGAAAAGGAACGGGAAACGTAAGTTGACAACCCATAAACACTAGGACATCCACATAAGCCATAACAGAGAATGGAAAACCAGAACAACAGGTTAAGGATCTTGATACTCAAGTGAATGGATGGGAGGGGAAAGCCACGGTATACGGAAACATATTCCGTGTGCTTAATACCGACATCATATTAATCATAAACATGGTAACGATACGACCAACAAACAGTTAAAAATACCAGGCTACAGAGTGGTATCAAAAAAACATTCTCAGGAGAGGTAGGACAGTGCTGCCGTTGCCGTCAGAAGGAATCTCACGATCAGACACCTACCGGATATGGACGAGTCATTCGTGGCGGTAGAGCTGCACACTCTAGTAGGCAAGCTCATAATCGCGGCGGCATACCAACCACCTTGACGAAAGTACCTTCCTCTCACAAGCTTCTACACCCTGTTTGGCCACGGTAGGATGGTATTTTGGGGGGGCGACCTCAATGCCAGATGCCGAACGGCTGGCTATGGTAACACGAACGAAAGAGGCCATAACTTGGAAATGATTATGTGAAGGAAAAACATCTAGCGGATAAGTCCGGGTTTTCCGACTTATTTGACTGTACGGTCAGCAACTAAGTCCGAGATAATCATGACAAGCGATGGCTTCCCCTTCATTTACCGTAGTAAGCCAGGCCCAACAGTCCCTAGCGATCTTTACGACCATTTCTCTCGCGCCAATACAGCTTTCAATCCCTCTTCGCAAAAGCTACGCTTCGGCCAACTGGGAACGCTACAAGGAAATCCTTGCTAGATTTGAACCAGCGGACCTAAACGGAGCAAGGCCAAAGAAGATCGATGAGGAGCTGGAGAAGATCACTGCCCACATCATCGAGGTGGATTGCGAGAGTGTACCGATGAAGATGTATAAAACTCTCCCACAACCCAGATGGACCGAGGAAATGAGAGAGATCGCTAGAGTGAACAGGGAGGTGTACGAAGAGATCAAGAGAGAAGGTACAATTCGGGAAAGAAGCACGCTGCTACGACGCCTGAGTGAACCACTTAAGCAGGCTATTAACCAGCAACAGACTGAAATCTGGGACAGCCTGATTGAAAAAGTAGACAGCGAGGCGCGACCCGATGTGTTTTGTCTACTTGTAAACAAGTTAAAAGGTCTTACAAGTAGAGAAAAGATCCGCATTAAGGAGAGCGATAACTACTTGGAAGACTCAGCGGTTTTGGAAGAAATATACCCCACATTTTGGAAGGATGTCTTCAAGATAACACCAGAAGACAATGCGGAATTCGACCAGGAATTCGAGGGCCAACTGATTGAAGATCTTAATCAGATTGTGCATCACACGCTCCCACATGCCTATGTTGATAAAGGGAGGGTTTTGGCAGACCATGACCGTCCAACTACACCTGGAGAGGTCATGGCAGTCATAAAAACCTTCAAACAAAAGGCACCAGTCTGGACGGGCATCACCAGAAATAACTTGGTGCATGCCCCCCGGCAAATCATTCAGGGAATCAAGAACATCTGCAATGCTTTCCTGAGTACGGGCTACTTCCCCGATGGTTTCAAGATGGCTCAAATCATCTTTATACCTAAAGGGAGGAAGCCTGATCAAGTGGTGGACTACAGGTCAATATCTCTCCTGCAGATTATAGGCAAAGTCTACGAGAAGCTTCTAGCCAACAGGTTACAAGACCAACTGACTGATCTGGAAGCTCACAGCTCTCAGCAATACGGGTTCCGAAAGAGAAGGGGGGCTGAAACAGCCCTTGCCCTTCTCACTAAAAAGCTCGCCCACTGTAAAGCTGAGAGGAAATCGGTAGACATGGTGATACGAGATGTACAAAAGGCCTTCAATAAGGTTTGGCTAAAAGGCCTACAATACAAGATCTTAGGCCTCCAGCTGAACCCAATCCTGGAAAGGGTCCTCTGCAACTACATCATGCGCAGAAAAGCCCAAATCTTGATCGAGAGCTACAGAGGACCCGAGTTTGAACTTGAGGCGGGTGTTCTACAAGGTGGCTGTCTGAGTCCGCTGCTGTACCTTTTGTACACACTGGACTTACATGATCCGGTAGGAAAGGAAGTGATGCACCTGCAGTTTGCAGACGACATCATACAAATCGTCCCCAGTTACTACAAACATGCTGGAGCTCAATCAAGGGACACAGCCATCGAAATCGATATCATCAATCGATACAAACGAAAGTGGAAAATCAAGACCAACCGCCGAAAGTTCCAGATCCTTCCAATTACCTGCCGAAAACGTGTTGATCTCTTAGTGGACGGCGAAGTATACCCATACGGAAATGAAGGCAAAGTCCTAGGTCTGCACTTTACATCCCTTGGATACAAAATGCACATTAGCAGCAGAATCTCCCTAGCCAAAATACAGCTCGGAAAACTGTATAGATTTAAAAGCCTCAGCTCCAAAAATCTTAAAAAGCTATACACTGCTCTGGTACGCTCAACTTTAGTGTACCCGGCAGTGGTCATGCAGGCTGCGAGTTCCACCTCTCTCAGACAAATGCAGGGAGCGCAAAACAAAGCAGCCCGGCTTATAGTTGGAGCACGAAGGATGGACCATATACAGCAAACAGAACTGCATGCAAGAGCAGGTCTGAACCCACTTAATATGGAACTCCAAAGACTAGGGAGAAAGACCTGGGACAAGATCGAAACTGAGATACTCCCGAACATGAACCTCGACCTACACATTCCGAGAGCAGTTAGGGAACGCACCACCAGGCAAGCCCTATTCCTGAGTGGAAGAACCTGCTCCTGAGAAAACCAAATCAGAATATATACTTGAACAAGTAAAGAACAAACACCTAAGTGTAAAAAAAAAATGAAGAAAAAGAGGCGAAGTGCCCACTATTGAAACAAAATAAACAGAAATGAAATAACCACCTAAACCCCGGCAGAATGTTATACACTGTTAATTAAAATAACAAGAAAAATATATATACGAGTAGCAGACAAAAAACTTGAAAGGCTTGAATGCCACGATGGAGGAAAGAAACAAATTTATTCATCTATTTATTTATTTAAAAAATGGTATATATAAATATATGTGTATATCTGTGAGAAGTGGATATATATATATATATATATATATATATATATATATATATATATATGGATGGGTCATCCCTAAGTGTTGTCTTCCAGTTCAAGGAGGATAGGATCACCTGCTGGACCTGAAGCAGAGCAGTTGTCTAATTATGCCATTACCTTAACCGCACCAATTTGTCTTGGATATTTTTCCATATATATATATATATATATATATATATATATATATATATATATATATATATATATATATATATATATATATATATATATATATATATATATATATATATATATATATATATGTGTGTGTGTGTGTGTGTGTGTGTATGTATTAAAAAAAAAATAAATAAATAAATGGGAGGAAAAATAAAAACCAAACTAACAGAAAAAAGCTGAGAGATGCCCTCTACACCAAGGCAAAACTCAACTTCTTTTTATTTTTATATACCTACCACACATTTCCTACTTATTACATCAATTTCAATTTTCTTTCACTTTACTTTCTGCCAGAACCTCAGGGCTCCACTCATTACATCGGTAAAGGAGGCAAGAACATTTCAAAACGCTCAGAAGATGATCGAATAAGATCGAAAGCTTAGCAATTTAGTTTGGTTTTTACCAAAGACTTTCATTTAAAAAAGAGATGAATACTGGACAAGTAATCCAGCATCTAAAAGATGGAATAAAAAAGATACTTAGAAGAAGAGAAAGTTGCCAAAGGAAATTAATTAAGGCAAAATACACAATGATCTTCAACAAAATTTGCATTCAAGAAAGACTGATACCCAGTTACACTAAAATATATATATATATATATTTATATATATATATATATATATATATATATATATATATATATATATATATATATATTTATATATATATATATATTCATATATATATATATATATATATATATATATATATATATATATATATATATATATATATATATATATACATATATATATATATATATATATATATATATATATATATATATATATATATATATATATATATATATATATATATATATATATATATATATATATATATATATATATATATATATATATATATATATATATATATATATATATATATATTCGCTCTTTGGAAGACCCAAACGGCAAGCTTGAATTACCGCCTAGTGTATTGATTCATTGATCTGATTACAAATATAGACTGTAATTTGTCACCGATTAAAGCTATTGAACTTTGCCATTCTCTAAAAATCATCATCGAAGCTTGATGTCTGTCATCGCATCTCTGGCATCATTCTTGGGTAATTAATGCTTATAGTGGCCTACGATTGGGAATCAAAATAGTTACTGTGACGCTATGGCAATCAAAATCTTCTTGAGGGAGATACTTTGAATGAGTGTTTATACTCTTTCGTAAAAAAAGGGTCATGTCAGAGTGATGGAAAAATCAATAATAGACGCCACAGAAGCGAAAGGTGAAAGAGGGAAGTGAAAGTTGCCAACGTTATTCATTGGAAGGAAGACATTTTTAGTAGTAATGAAGTTTGATTGTAAACCGCACGTGTATATCGTTAAAGTTTAATTACAAATTACGGCGGAATATCTGATAATGGCAACCATTTTATAGATAGCTCCTATTGTTTCATTTCCTCCATAATATCTAAGCGAAGCCTCCATAATAATAAAGGATTTATTGGGGATGGGATTACTTTTGAAACAATTTTAGCGCTTTTAGAGATGAATTGAGTGTTATGTAAAATTAGGTTAGGCTTTTATTAACTAACAAGTGCAACCCTACCATAAAAATGCCGCTAATGTTTTTTTTAAACTACCAGAGAAGAGCAATAAAATATTTTATATACATTATTTTAAATATATTCGTGAATCCTGCTACGGATTCATATATTCGGTATTTCACAAATCGTAGATGACCAAGAATCTTAAGTTAATGCCAAGACTGACCTAAGACCAATCTCATCATCCTACCCCCATTTCCCTTTTAATTGGCTATTTATACTCGAGTGAAGGACTTTATCAAATCAAATTTTTATGGACGACGATTGGCTGTGGGGTGTGGATACCTCTGCCATAAAGGCAAACATGGGTGTAAATAATCATTATTAGTTACATGCTCCCAAAACTGATAACAAAACCATTCTCTGACAATGTCAGTACTGTGTGGGTAAAGTTTAGATTAAACAAACGGTACAAAATTAAATCTTCCTGTTCAGGTACAGATTAAGGGAAAGGGGCTAAGGGGGCTGAGGGGGGTGAAGGCCCGCTTGCCAAATTGACTCAAGAACGCCTCAACGGCTTGGTGCTGGTCGGTGCTCTCAACGAAATCGATATTTGAATAGACAGTGTAATTACTGTATTTACCGAAAGGAACAGGAGGTTGTCGGGCGTGTGAAATACCGTTACTAATGCTATGTCTTATTAATGTGTGTTATATGTTGTTATTAACCCTGAAAAGGTTAATAACATAAGAATTACTTGGGCTTTTTAGACCTTAGTATCTCTTATAATTTATTTGGTATACAAATAAGTGTCTTTATAAAGCTGAAGTTCACCGGATAGGGTCTAAGCTTCTTTAGCGTTTGCGATATTTACTAGATAATTAGTGCCATAAAACTATTGTATTTTAGAAGCTACAACCTGTCTTTCCCATATCAGAACATGTACTTAGAATTATTTTTTTTAAAGTGATTCTTTGTAAAAATGGGTACCATTTATTTATTGTCGAAATACATTAAGAAATTTCTCTTTAATTTCTATAGCATCCCAAAGTTCCTTTGTTGTTCCCCCCAAAAGAAACCTGGTTTGTCGTTTTTTTTTCTAGATATTGTTTTACTTCTGCAACACTTATCTGTTATCTTGAATAACTTTTGGGGGTAAAATTAATTCTAAAGTTGTTTTATCGATAATTCAAGTATTTGGAAGTATTTAAAAGTTAAGGAGGGAATCGGGTTGCGATGAAATCATGCACGCTTTATAGATTTAATTGCCCAAAATGTAAAATGGGGACATACATTGGAAGCACCGTACGCTCACTAGAGTCGAGATATTTACCCATATGAACAATATTATTAAAAGTGGAATGCTACTATCCAAGAAATTTCTTCAGTAAAGAAATATACTACTGAATGTAAACCGGATGCAGCGGTTAATGATTTTAATATTTTAAAATCCACGAAATGTATTTCAACCCTCGGCATCCAAAGTTCTCCTGTATTAAAACGTATAAACCCAACTTAAAGATTGACAAGTCATCCTTTCCATTGTTTATTATTTAAACGATAACCATGGCAACCTAAGTTTGTTTGAATTCTTCAGATTTGTTCACTTGCTTCTGAGAATCGGCAAAAAAGGTTGTTTATTTTGTGTTTTTATCTCAATATATTTTGTCAGTTCATTGTACTCCGCTTCCCATTAGTATTTCTTTAAATCTTTGTGTTATTTCATTTCTATTTATTTTATTTTTTACAATGATTTTAGGGCTTAGATTTCATGGTTGCACCTTTATTGAATTAAACTGAACGTTCATATTATAGTTACCGATGATGGGTGAATACCAGAAATTTGACGTAAATTAGCAATGAAAGAAAATACAAACTAAGATCATTAAATCAGGTAAATTCAAAAGACTAAAGGTTGACAAGAGGATTAAAATACAGCCTAAGCAATTAGGGAAGGAGAAAATCTGAGCGAGAGATTAACGGGACACGTAAGCCCTGACAACCATTACCTCCGATGATAATCTCTCGCTTAGGCGGAATTTTAATCCTCTTGTCAACCTTTAGAGTCTTTTGAATTTACCTGATTTAATGATCTTAGTTTGTATTTAGCTTCTTTCTTTTTTTCTGTCTCTCTTCGCTCCTCCTAATGTTTCCATTTCATATTAATTCACTTTGTTGATTGTTTTTTTTTTAGCTTTTTGGTGGGCGCTCCTTCTCCTCTGTATCATCCTTATATATATTACAATTTTCAATACTTTTGTTATTCCTTGATAAAGAATTCGAAATAAAGTTCGAAAGTACTTGGAATCCTCGTATTACTTTTCCCTGTGGGCTTTGTTGCACATATATAAATATATATATATATATATATATATATATATATATATATATATATATATATATATAGAAAGAGAGAGAGAGAGAGAGAGAGAGAGAGAGAGAGCAAATACATGTACTGCGAAAGCTCACCACAGAGCTTTCGCCATACTTAATTTCTGCCTTTCCAAACTTCTTGAAGGCAAGAATAAAGACGCAGAAACGGTGTATTGCAGAATATTATATAACCTTAAATAACAAGAGAAAGAGAAATTGGATGGGACTGACCACATGAGTCAAGAAACAGGAGTTTTTAAATGCAATGAAAAGGGACATCGGAAGGCTAAAAATCAAGCAGCGCAAAGGATATCACAATGAAGGCAATCCATACTGAGAAGAGATAAATAACGGCAATGTAGAAATTTGAATTTCTGGCCGGGATTCCAATCCGAGTCTCTTGGTGCCGGAGGGAAGCCCACCCCACTTAGAGACCTGAGCGTTCACCCGACAATTTAAATGATTAAATCCTATGAAAGAGGCCCACCTCCTCATAACACTCAAAACGGTACTGGGCCAAGTACCACTCACGAAGGTCATCCTGCCAAACAAAACATTCAATCAAAAAGTGTTTTACCATCTGAGGAATTAAGCAAACATGACTATAAGGACCAGAGAAACGCTCCATCCGATGACGCTGCGTCCTCGGAGCGTGTTCGATTTGGAGGCGATAAAAATGACTCACTATCGTCAAGGCACTGGGTGATAGGTCCACGGTAACCTCAATAGTAACGGCTATATGACGCAACTTATTGCTCCCGAGCGCTGTCCAAAATCTTCTTTTCTATGGATATCGAAGGGATACCTGATCCCATCCATGTAGTCAGCGTGCGAAGAGAAAAACGCTTGTCTGGTCGCTCAGTCTCTGCGCAGCCTGAATCCCTCTACATGTCCACGAACTCAACAGAAGATAATTTCGACATCTTCACGATATACATTGTTTTGGGTCACACGATACTATGAACGTGAAGCTGAATAAATTCCAAAGCCTCAAAAACACACATGATTGACGTTTCTCGTTGGCATAAGCACCATCGATATATGCCGCGTGCGAAATGAGAACCGTTGTCGCCAGGAGAAAAAGCTGAACTTTCTTATACAAAGTCAGCATTCATTCTCTAGATATTAAGCGAGTGGTATATCCCCTCTCTCAACGAAGAGGCTCTTTATAGGTGCCGTCGTGTTTTAAGGTAGCCAACCCAAAACCTGTGTGGTTGCTCGAATCCACCAACTGAAATAGCCAGTCGTATGCGGAGGCGAAAATCACTTCCATAGTCGATCTTAGAGCAAACAATGAACCAAAAAATAAAAGTAAGGTAGCCCTATCAGCACCCATGTGCTGATAGAATATCTATGTTATAAGTGCAAGAAAGACAAAGGTTGCGAATGGCCGCCTTTTATGCGAGGCATCGGTTGAATACAAGACCAAGGAATCGAAGCGATTCCACCACGGCCAAGTGCATCCCGCTTAGGAACAGGTCTGGTTCGGGGTGGTGACCATGACAGTGGTAGGAGTGCATGACATTTGTATTGGCCATAACACGAGACGCTGCTCAGAGCCTGTTTGGGCTTGCGTGCCAGGGTAGGAATCTGAACCACACCAAAGTGAATCGAAAAGTCCTCTACGTACGACATAGCGAGAGCCTCATTTGGCAACACCAAGAGGATACTGATACTGCACAAGGTAAAGAGAATGACACGGAAGACATGTCGCTGCAGGCCGCCTTCCTCTCTCTTTCCTGACTTCGAGAGTTCCGGTTGAAAGGTCCAGCGAAAAGGCCAAGCCTCTGTTACCTAAGTGTTGAATCGTGGAGTTATACCCGCATGAAGCGACAGCTGAATGCAACTAGCTCAATAAGAATAGGTCATTAACAGTTATCCGTCTCTGAAGGTCAAGTCCAGTCAATGGCCTTCAGCAATCAAGCACGTGTTTGGAATGCTTGCAGAGAAGCATCTCGACAAAAGAATGTGGATAGAACGGTCACAATGAATTCTTCTAAAGACGTAATGTTTGAGATGGCGTTCCCGTCTTCTTGAAGAAAGAGATCCAGGTGTCCGGAGAAACGTAATTGGAATCCTTTTGAGACTCTTCCATACCTCAATAAGTGGGGTACACCAACTGAGTGAAAACAAGTACATATGCCGTTGAATAAAGAAAGTAGAGTGTACTTTGAAACGAAATAGAATCAAGTTCTCTGTCGACAAAATTCACACAATAAGAAACGGTTCGGACGGCATATGTAAAACAAAGAGGCATATCACTTCTCTGTGTGGGACGTTTTACATTCGGCCAACCGCCAAAGAATTTGACGGTGTGAAAAACGCTGGATGTTCAAGGAATGGAAGCCTGGGCGCTGCGATGACGGTGCCGGAGAAGAGTTCAATAGCTTCATCAACCAGCCTGAACCCCTCGATGTGATATTTAAGTGTGCATCCGGGGAGACTAGGGTTAGGTCAAGGCATGGAAGGAAGGGGCTCTAGAACAGGGATATGTGAAATCTTTCACAATAGCCACTAAAATATGGGTCCGGATTCTGGAACTGATCTTGTACTCCGTCTAGAAAGTATGTCTATCATTCAGAGAAATGGCATCAGCAATTTAATCAGGATGCGTTGGATTTCCACCTTATCGAAACTGGAAGAGAGTGGAATATATTGAGCAACAAAAGAATGCCGCTTATCCAGATGTCCAGATGAAGTTGGGCTGCTACCACCAAAAGGGGCTGTATGAAGATCCAAATAAATAAGAGAGATATCACATCGGAAATGAATTGAACACCTACATGTACGGCCCCTATCAGTGGTTGTGGGGACGCGAAACCTGTATACCAGGGAAGGTTGGGCATGAGGATGCATGAAACATGGCTTCCTGGGAACTGCTAATGGGGAACGTAAAGTAACTAAACACCTCAGTTCCTCCTAATTAGCCCGTAGTCAACGGACATTCCATTATATGCAAATGCCCTCTAGATCTACTTAGAAAGAATTGTGGATGCCTTATTCACCAAGAAAACCGTCACTGGGATGGATTTTGACTGCCTTGAGTTGAAACTTGAAAGACCATTAGCCTTGGAATGCGCCGATGGTGCTAGCCTTCAAGGAATTAGCGGAGAAAGTTCGAACCGGCGCGTGAGCCTTCTCCTTTTATACCTCAAAATCTTTTGCTGTCGGAGCGCTTTTTGAGCTTGCGTTCCCTCTTCTTTTATGGATGGATTGCGATCCATCCATCTTCTGGCAAAGAAGAAGGAGCCAGTGTTCTCTCGGTACTTCTCTTCTTTCGGGAGGCAGTCTTTGAAGTGCCAGGTGGGGTAGCACTGTCAACTTTATTGGCGTTTCTTCTTTCGAGTTGAGCTACCCGGTGGTAAGCCATGCTCGCTTCGTTTAGTGCGAGGCGCTCTTGCGGGTGGAGGCGGAGTGGTATCGGCTGAAGTACCTAGCCATGCCGACTGAAACTGGATAAATTACTTAGCCTCTCTGAACGAGATTCGGTTCGTAGTCTTGATGATTAAGACCGCTTCTTTAAACAAATACAAATCGCGATGTTTCGAGGAAACTCGGCGCAATCCACCACAATTTAGCACGTCTACTGGATTTGTTCACAATGCCAAAGCGCTGGCAATCATTACACAGCCGTGGTAACGGCACGAAACCCTTCACGTGTTAGCGATACCAGCTAAAATTCACTAGGTCAAGGAGAATATCTAAGTAGAAAGTGACAAAAGACTTTGGGCTTGGCATAGAGATCCATATCTGTTTTCTTGGCACTCGCTCGACCCTGACCACCCCTTAGTCTTTCAGCATTCCAGTAATATCTTTAACTGAGTATTTTCCAAATTCTCTGCTATACACTAACACTTTTACAAAGTTTATTTTAGGCGCGGGTCACTCGCAGGGGCGTGCCATTGTTTGTCAGGAGTGCATATATTTTGGCACGCTGGTCAAAGTTATCCATATTAACCAAAAGAGTCCCAACCGAGAAACAGAGACCCTTAGTTTCCTACATTTTCGACCGCAGCTAAACCATTGCACTGATGGAATATATGCATGTACTTCAGGCAAACATGATTCATCAGTCGCGCGAATGATTAGACACTGATTGAGGCAACCTGTTTCTCAATGCGCGTCTCCGAGTTCTTTGAAGTTTCGATCTCTTTTTTTAATCATATTCTTTTTATCCGAGGTGGGCGAAGTTTTTCACTCTTTTCCTCCTTCTCAGTTGGGGCTCCAAGGCAAACGGGGTTATCGCAGCGAGGTCTTTCGCTTGACTGTCTCAAGTTTTTCACCTACTTGGAGACTTTCCACCCCCCTTGGAGAGGAAGAAGCTCTTATATTACTTCTATTAATTTTTGTTTTTGTGTTTATTTTTAACGGACGACCCACTGTCCCTGGCACCCTAATGTCCAGATCAGGGATCGACCCCGAGGACGGCTCTCCCAAAGCCCTGATTCCTCCAGGATATGGCTTTCTCCAAGTCTAGATTCACCCGTGGAGAAGACTCCGCTTCCTGGGGCATTGTCATCTTACTCAAATAGAAAGAGCCCCACTCACCTCAGCGAAGGCATTCGTAGAAATCAGAGGTCCCGTCTAGGACATGTTGTGGTGCCTGGGGTGGCATCAGCGCAACGGCCCCCATTACATTCACGATTTCGGGTCTAAGAATCTAAGAAAGCTTCAATGGGTCTTCTATTAAACGTCATACTGAAGGGATGACTCGGGGCTCACAAACCCCTGTATGATCTCTTTCCCCTCTTGGCCTTATGGGGCTGCGTCTGAAGAGGATTCTCTTAGAGGCGGCTCCAAGGGAGAAAAGGAAAGGCCCCTTTAACCGGATATAGAGGATGGCGGGGAACTCTCTCTCGGCTAAGAAATTTGTGACAATTCTCTGACAAAGGATACTGGAGGACATTTACACGATGGAGAGGGGCCACACGGGGTGGCTCACTGTACTTTAATGTCAAAGGAAGCCACTTTGCCAGTTGAATCTGGTTGGAGGGCAGGAAGAATGAAACCTACCAACAGAAAGAGGTGTGCACTTGCCTTCATTGCGCTCCCCGGGACCAAGATTGATGCTGGAGAATATTCGTTTGAAAAAAAGATGATTGCACTCATAACTCACGATAGTATTCTGCTAACAAAGATTTAAGAGGAGGTAGTGAACTCTATCTCATATCTTGCCACCTCTACTTATCCGACCTGATATTTTGGGCCCTTATAACGGCTTCCTCTCTGAGTACGTAAATGATTACGCCCACACAAGACTCACGGAGATCACGCCTGGAAGTTACCCAGCGGACGGAGGTGTCAGAGGCGGTCTCTAATTGCTCGCCAAATGGCGCAGTTCCGAACTGAGCAACATGCCCAGAGGCATACCCAGAGGTGGGGGGGGGGATAGACTTTTAGTTAGCCCAGCAGCAATGAAGCCCGCCTTCCATAGGCAATGCAGCCTTATGGACTCGAGAATGGTCGCCTTAGGGGGCAGAGAAATACACCCAGAAGAAGGGGTATTGGGGCGTAAACCCATCGTCCATTTAATCGCGGCCTAACGACCAACACTCCTCAAACATGACCTCATGCAAACTGCGGGCGTTAAAGGGAGTTGTTTATAAAGCTATCAAAGCCTCTCATCTGACACGTTTTGAAACCGCAAGAAAAGGATATTTGGAAATTTTAAAGAGGTACAGATGAAGAAGCCTAGAGAGAACAAGTTTCTCAGGATAGTGAATGTCGTAGTGACAGTTACCATCATCGTCTTCACCTTCTCATGTGCAAATCTAAAGAAGTAAATTAACACCACGAAAAAGAAGAGATTCCTTCAAATTTCCTTACGCCTAATGGAGTAACAAGAAAAAGAAGTACCCTAGGAGACCTTACGGTCCATTCAAGGAGGGTACCTTTGGACTAAAAATCGAGTGGGAACATGGCTGCTCAATTGTTTTGCGTCCCTAAACGGCCACTTTTCAAGACTTTGTCTATTCTTGACTTGAACTGGTCAACAGATTAACTGTTTACAACTTCCACTGGAAGTCCGTTCCACATACCGCAGATACTGTAAGTGAAATCATTTCCACACATATTGTGGTTGTAACGCTTCAGTTCAAGTTTAAAGCCGTGATTGCGCGTTCTGTTCTCACTCAGTGTGAAAATATCCCGGTAGTCAACATTGTAGAACCCTCGAATTATTTTGAAAACTTCGATGAGCTGACCACGCAGTCTACGGGTTTCCAGCGAGAACAGATCTAATTCCCTTAGTCTATCCTCATAACTTTTATGTCGGATAGAGGGAATCAGTTTGGTTGCCCTAGCTTGTACGCGTTCCAACCTTGCGATGTCCTTTCGAAACGAAGGACTCCAAAATTGTACGGCATACTCCAGGTGCGGCCGAACGAGGGAGTTGTACAGAAAAAGTTCTATCTCCTTGTTACGGTATCCAAACTGGCGCTCTATGTAGCCTAACATCCTTTGGGCTTTCTTCTCTGCCTCGATGCACTGTTTTGAGAACTTGAGGTCGCTAGTGATAGTAACACCCAAGTCCTTCTCAGTGTCACTCGATTCAAGAGCAGTGCCCTTAAGGATATAATGAGATTGGGGGTTTCGGTGGCCGATATGCATTACTTTGCATTTGTTCACGTTAAAAGGCATTTGCCACGTGTCGACCACTCCCCAATCTCCCCAAGGTTTTCCTGCAGGCGGGCAGTATTTCCATCCTTTGCAACGTTCATACCAAGCTTGGTATCGTCGGCAAATTTGCAAATCTTGGCAACCATGTCACCGTCCATGTCGTTGACGTAGATGATGAATAGTAGTGGTCCCAGGACAGAACCTTGAGGCACCCCGCTAGTAACGGGCACCCACTCAGAAGCCTGTCCATTCACCACCACCCGTTGCCGTCTGCCACTTAGCCAGTTCTCGATCCAGCCGGCTACTTTTCCGTTTATGCCCAGCGCTCGCACTTTCCGGAGAAAGTGGCGGTGTGGTACCTTATCAAAGGCTTTCTGAAAGTCTAAGTAAACCACATCTGATCGTGCTCACTGAAGACGAAGTGGAAGAATTCTACAAGGTTCGTCAGGCATGACCGTTGTCTTCGGAAGCCGTGCTGGGAACTCCTCAGTAGCAGGTTTGACTCTAAATACGACGTCATTTTGTCCACCATCATGCTCTCCATGGGTTTACCGACTATCGAAGTCAGACTGATAGGTCGGTAGTTTGACGGTTGGCTACGGTCTCCTTTCTTAAAGATAGGAGTCACATCCGCTTCAGGCCAGTCTCTAGGAACGCATTCGGTTCAGATTGATTAATATGTCGCTGTTCCGGATTGAAATATTGAAGATTGCGCTCAGGTGTCGTAACACTTAATCGCGCACTTCTTTCAACACTTTAGGTGGAAACCCATCCGGGCCAGGTGACTTATTCGTCATTAGGTCACTGATCTTCTTTTTTATTTCTCCTTCGGTGAAGTCCATATCCACCAGCTTTTCTTCCCGAGTAGGAACTCGTTGGCTGGGGTATAGGACCACACTCTTCAGTAAACACCGAAGAGAAGTAGTCGTTGAGGAGGTTGGCATTTTCTGCATCTAAGTGCTTTAATGTCCCCTCCTCATTCATCAAAGGGCCAATTGTTCGACGGATTGGTTTACGGCTGTTTACATATCCCCCAAATTTCCTTGGGATTCTCTTTACAAAGGCTCGCCACTCGGAGTTCCTCAGACCGCTTAGCCGCCCTTATACTGGACTTCACTCTCCTGGCTAGCCTCCGGTATTCGTCAAAGTCACCAGAGATCGTTTATTTCCGGTACACAGTTCTCTTCTTCCTAAGCAGTTGGCTGATTTCTCGATTAAACCACTTTGGTTGAACAGAAGACCGACGGGGGAATTTCAGAGGGATAAAACGCGATTGAAGACTCATAAATGTGGTTTTGAAACTGTTCCACGAGTCTTCAACAGCATCGCACACTTCTAGCCTCGCGTCAGTCAGTCCAGCACGAAAAACTGCAAGGTCTGCTCTTCTTAAATCAAGTTTCCTCGATTTACTAGTTGCAGGCCCTGCCTTCGGGACTTTGACTACAAATCTACTTAGTCGGTGGTCACTGCTACCAAGCTCTTCGCCAACAGAGAGGCACTCAACGAAGTCATCCTCAGAGATGAAAACCAAGTCGAGGATATTGTCTCCTCTCGTTGGCTCTCTCACCCATTGAGTCAGGAACTCGTTGTTCGCGAACTCCAGGAGAAGTGCGTTCTCACCACAGGGTTCTCTCGTTTCCCAGTCAACATGGGTATTGGAGTCACCCATGGTGATACACACTCTGTCTTTTACAAGTTCGCTCAACAGCTGGTACAGACTCCTGTCCTGTTTTAAGAGTTGGGCAGGGGGTCTGTAAAACACTAGGGTCCTGTATATGGCAGGACCTATCTCTAGGTCAACACCTAGTAGTTCATGGTCGGATACGATGTTGCAATCCGTCGAGTTGAGAGTATCCTTGACATAAAACATAACACCGCCACCCTTTCTGTCTGGCCTATCTTTCAGGAATAGCTGGTAACCGGGAATCGTGAATTCACCTTCAAAATCTCGGCTTGAGGTTTTTATCCACAACTCCGTTATGGCCACCATCTCAGGTTCTTCTGTTGCTATGAGACAACGGAGCTCAAGAAACTTGTTCCTGATTGACCTCGCATTAAACAGAAGAACTTTGAGGGAGTCCCCTAGTGTAGGACTTCCTACACTCTTCCGTTTTCCCGGCTTCTCTGTTTTTGTGGTCGCAGCCATTTTGATGACCTCCGGGAAGGTCGTTTCAGAAGTGACACGGGCGTGCTGGCGCACGTCTGCTTTCGCTCTGTTTCGAACGCTCTGTTTCGAACGCTCCTTTGGGTGCGTTCCCCGACACCTTGAATTAGGTTTGAGAGAAAGGCCTTCCCTTTAATGGAGAGATGTACCCCGTCCCTTTGGTAGAGGTCGTCTCTACCGATAAAGGTACGGTAGGGGTCCCCGAAGAAGACTTTCTGCCGTACAGAGATCCGCCAACCTTCTATTCACTGCGATGTTTCTCTCGTGAACGCTTCGGGATGGACCTCTTCTCGGAAGCATCCCAACAACGACACGTTTGTGGGGTTTAAGCCCTATGTCATCCACGGCTCCCATCACCGTTTGTATGTTCTTACCACTGAGGCCAACCTTACCATCTCTGAGGTAGAGGTCGTTGCCACTCACCATCAGAGTGACAACTGAATTCTCAGAAATCTGAGCTTTCTCTGCCTCTACTCTGATGTTGTGATTACCCCGTCCTGGCAGGCAGCTTACCTTCACGCTAGTGCGAAGGCAGGCCGCTAGCAGCGGCTGCAGATCCCGTGTTTGTGAGTCACCAATGAGGGTGACCTTCGGACACTTGGTCTCTGAAGACGGGGTCTTTTCTTGTGGAAGAGGCCTTCCTTTTCCTCTTTACTCTCCACATTCTTATCCTGCTTTTTCTTATCCCCCTTTTTCTTCTTGTTTATCTGTTTTCTTCTATTTTTGGTTCTTCTTCTTTTGTTTCAACTTTATTCTTTTTTCCTTTCTTCTTTTTCTCTTTCTCTTTCACCTCAGCTAGCTTAGCCTCATATGATGCCAGAATCTCTGCTTGGGTAAGAACTACGGCACCAGGGTATTCCGACACGTCAGTGGGCGGCGCCTCTTCTAGTCATCGAATCTGAGCTGCGTAAAGGGCTTCGAGTTTTTCCAACTTTCTTTCAAGGATTTTAGCTCTCTTCTCTGAGGCTCTATAAAGGTCTTTCAGGTTATTCACCTCTCGCTCGCGTCCGTATACAGGTAGTGCAGATACTTTCCGGCCTGCATTTTGAGTAGCAGCCCTCCGGAAAGTCAACGCACCACTTTTCTAACTGGAATGTTGCACAGTTGTGTTTTAGACGAACGGGTCCTTTTTTGCTTGACATTTTATGCGCTTTCTCTCTCTTTGAAAACTCGTGACCAATCAATAATAAAAAAGGGGGGTTGGTGAGTTCTCCCCGCGTGAGTTGCTCCCGCCTATCGATCAGAGAGTTTCGGATCTTTCAGAAGGCACGCTCCATGTGCTGCTGTTCGTCCGACCGAGTCGTCAAACCTCGGCGTGCCGTGGCTCCCAACCAAGCAGCACTGACGGTCCCCGAAGGGGCCATCGATTTAGCACCAGGTGAACAACGGAGCACGCCCCGTACTAAACTCCTACTAGTTCCCTTCACAACGGCCAGGATCTCGGAGTAGCTTTCAATAGATATCCCGCGACACAAAGAGACTCGACCCAAGGCTTTTTATTGGCCTGGCAACCAACCTGGGAACAAAGGGCCGTCACCTCGGACCGATGCTACCAGAGGTACCTGTCAACGGTCACTGGGAATGGTCAATAATTACGCGCCAGGGAAGGGGTTGACGGGGCACTACCCTCATCCCATTCATCGTGCCCCAACGCTTAGGACACCTCTAGTCCTAGTCTCTCGCAACCAGTGAGCGTCGATTGGCATTGTTTATGAGGTAGCTGCCAGGTCTTTATATGTAAAAAGATGGAAAGAAGGGTAAGAGACACATGATAGTAGTAGCGTTTTTTTTGTTTTTTTGTATAGTAAGTGGAAGAGATAGGATAAAAGTGAAAAAAGAGAAGGATATAGTAGAAAAAAGAAGGACGTACTTAGTCTGGAACCTCGTTTCCGACCAAATCTACAAGGGAAGCCCTACCAGGGGTACGCAGAAGAGAGGTACCCCAGCCGACATAGCTCGAAAAGTCAAAGATACGCACAATCTCTCTTTCCGCAACAAGGGGGTGTCACCCCTTTCCCTCTATTTTCTCAGAGAGAGAGAGAGAGAGAGAGAGAGAGAGAGAGAGAGAGAGAGAGAGAGAGAGAGAGAGAGAGAGAGAGAGAGAGAGAGAGAGAAAGAAAGAGAGAGAGAGAGAGAGACCAGTAAGTTCTTGTGCACCTTCAAGGTTGGACTTAGGTCCAGGATTATCACGGGTTTCACCTAGTAAAACAGGGGGACCGCTGAGAAGTCTTGCCGCAGGTTCCGATGCAAACTGGAGGCCGTGTTTAAGGCCAACGGCGATTTCATTAAATAACTTGAATCTTCCAAGTTTTTTAACATGTCTTTTTGATAAGTAAACCATATCTGTAAACTTTGTGTTATTTTATTTGATGTTGAAGTTAGGTGACAAATTTTCAATGGCACCCTGTATGCAGTTCGCCCCTTGCTGGAAACAGTTGATATGCGTAATTTTGATCCGATGTTAATCGCACAAGAAAACTTCTTAAAATCGATGTAACACTTAGAAAAAATAATTTTTGGCTATGAAAGGAAGCTTTTTACCCTCACTAAGAAAACTAAAGTTTGATGGGAACTTTTACTTTTAACAGTTAAACGACCTCAAAACTGTACTAAAGAAACACTTTTAAGAATCAAAATTTAATGCTGAAAAATGCAATCATAAAGTTGAGACTTCAACCAAATAGAGAGTATGCGAATGAAATTAAAATAAGAGCACGTCCAGAGAAGATTAGATGAGATAATAAATACACTGCGCTTAAAAAAGAAGAAAAAAAAATCAAAAATGAAAAACCTGCAAACGTAATCTAAGAACCGTGATTACCAGGTAACAGAGAAGGATGGGTGTTATTCATATACGTATCTATGTATTTGTTAAGATAAGAGATTGGAAACTTGAAAACTCTTTGTTTCTCCAAATGTTTAGGTTTAAAACTTAAACTTTACTATAAACAAGATCTGCTTCCCAAAGTCGCGTGCTCTCACTTATTCTGATTTATGACCTTACAACCTTAAAAACTTTCAATAATTCCTGGAATAACATTGGGAGGACCTTGTCATTTATATCATTCGAAGAGAATGTAAAACAACATAAAGATTTCCAATTTCGTTAAAATCGGAAGAATAGTTACAATGTTATTACCAAAAGAAAAAAAAGCCAAACGGGAACCGACGGACCGACCGACCGACCAACATAGTGAGATATAGAGTCGCACGGGACTAAGCGCACACGGCTGAAAAATTATGGTTGTGCTTGTAATTTCAAACCAAGCAGTATCTTTTCAGTTTTCCGTGCCTACTTTGGCGGGTATGAAAGATGGGCAGGGAAAGCATCATCTTTACTGTCCACTTTCACTACTACTTGAAATAATATAATAACCTTTTCGAAATGGAGAGCAAGGTCTTTTAAGGTGCGGGCTATCTTTGTAACTCCTTGTAACCATCGAAACAACGAATAAGGACGAGTTATCAGGACTGTTGCGAGTTAATAGAAAACTGGTACAAATGCTTGGTAGCTGTGATTACTTAGCAAAGTCAGGTGAAAAAAATAATAATTATTTTTCACACATGCATGTAAATTTTTATTCTGTGCTTAATTTTGTAATGTTGCTGAAATCATATCTTTCAAGCATGGGAACACTTTAAATTGGATAGCTGTATTAATTTTAAAATGAATACGCAACATTCATTATATCACCAGAATCATTCAACTGTTCACCGACTAAAAAAATACAGAGCCATTTGAATATATTTGAAATATTACTTCAAACTGTATAGCGGATTTCCAGTTTTGCCCAAAGATTTAAAGACGAAAGAAATTCGTGACTCCAAATTGTTATATTTTTTTTATTACAAACTGTTTTATTGTTATAATCTAAATTGTTATATCCCAGCTTAAAATTCAAAGAAGATATTGAATAGTGTGGCACTTCTTATACATGATCCACTTGCCACAATTTTTAATGTCTTAAGATTCTTTGTGAAGGCTTCAAAGTCACTTTCACACTTAATTATAATTTATTCAAGTACAAATATAAGACAAAATAGGAATAAATAAAAAAAATTAGTAAAAAGAACCATTGAAACAAACCTACTCAATCTCACATACTGGAGCCATTAGAGACCACGGGAACAAATTCCCTTGAGAAGTTTCTGTGACGTTTATTTTAAGAAACTTAAATGAGCAATTTTTAAAGTTTTGCGTAACTTTTTTATTTTTTCTCTTTTGTAGTTTGAGTTTGAACGTATTAGTTATTGAAAAATTCTATAAATTATTCTAAACTTGTATAATAAAGAATATTGAGTGCTTTGTTTTGCCTTAAAAAAAAATTAAGATTAGAATAAACAATTAAACCAGTTTGTTATAAGACTGTTAAGTTGTACTATAAAATACTCGTATAGTCCTCTGCTTAACGGGGATTAGGAGCGACCCCCAGGGATAGTAATCTTAGCGAGAGTTACGCACATTAACTGACAATAGACATACGAGTAATTCTTTGTGTGATTAGCAATAGATGCATACTTTAACCAACATAAATTAAACAAATACAATAAACTCCTGCAGGAGGAGCAGAGTGACAAAGAAAATACAAAAACATGTGAAGAATCAAATTAAAAGTTATAGAAGGAACTGTGATGCTAAAACCAATAAAAAAGAACAAGAGAAAATATATTTTCATAAAAAATGCTGGGAAATATTTTCTCTAAACCTTGGAATGATTATGATGCATTCATGGCTCGGTCAACAGAAGTTCAATGTCGTTTTATGATGTAGAGGTTCGTCATTTTCAAGACCATAAAGATTCAAACAACGCTCGAATGTATTCTCATAAAACCATCATCGGATTTATTGGAAGAAAATATAATGGAAGCACTTGTATGATAAGGTAAGGTCTAACGCGGAACCCGGTTCACACGGCCCAAAGGAAATATACACATAAAATTTTTAGAAGACCAGGGATCTAAAGGCCTACCAAAAATTCAACAGAATTAATCAGAACGGTGCTAAATTATGAGGTATCTGCAACGGGTTAAATAAATACGCACACAAAAAGTATTTACAGTATTATTTACAACAAATTTAAAATGAAATAAATTAAACGTTAAGTCACAAATGCTTAACACCATCGAACGACCACAATTCATTTTAACCAAAGATATTCGCGCATACAAAAATGGGTTCTATGAATAAATTGTTTGAAGCCCAAACGACACGCGCCGTTGAAGATGAAAATAGGCTTCGCTACTCTAGTGACAGGTGTTCCCGGAATAACCTCCCTGTCTTACGTCCCTTACCCAAAGGCCCAAAGTTACATGAATAACACTTATAACACTTAATTAATTTAAAGGGGACGTAAGAAGAAAGAGATACTCCAAAATACCTGATACCAGAGCAGTGAAGCAATAACCCACGTTGGGAACCCAGGCGAAAGAGGCTCGGCGACGATGTGGGAATTTGACCCAAGTCGACAGGGGTAAATGCGATGGCGGTCGTCGGCGAGGAGAAACCCACAGGAGGCGATATCGTGGCGAAAAGCGTCAGGGCCAAGGGGAACGACGATTCAAAGGCCCAACGATCCGAGAGAAGGAATCCGAGATGACAGAATTCCCCAAAGAGTAGATGGCGAGGTGACTATGGGAGAACTTTCACGTACCCAGTGTGAACGGTTTTCCAAACATAACTGGATGAGCTCAATTCGATGCAGCCGACAGAGAGGCAGCGAGAACGCTGGCAGGAATCAATGGCAGAAAAACCTCGCTGCACGAAGGAATCCAGTACGGGTCTCCAAAATAAACGTCAAAGGTGAGTGACGGAAAACGATTCAGCGGAGCAATCAAGGCAGAATCCTCACAACAGAATAACTTACAAGGGCTCACGGCCCCTTTTATATCCTTCAGTCCTAAGGGGGAAAACGGAAGTCGGGCACAACGGGACGGGGGAAGAGAATGAGTCGCTTAGACTGGTAGGTTGCAGAAGTTTAGGCCAAAAATGGTAGCCTCGAAGAGGGTTGACCTGCGATAAGGAAACCTGAGGGCCTACCCTTTACAGATATCTAATTTATATTTTAAGGAGAAAGGTCTCTTTCATTCTCACTTTTCAAGCCAGTCTTGAGTTGATTTTTATTTCTTGTCCAGTTTATTCAACTCATGATTTTTAGTGGGGACATTCGCCTAACAAATTTTCCTTATCTTCACGAATTTTTGCGAGTTTCTGGATCCGGACTAGTTTCGTTCTTACCTATCATCTCGCACTAACTCTGTTCACATTGATAATGATATATCTAGGATGGTAGAGGTGGGTTTTAATGTTCGACAATACTCGGTTCTTCATCCACTTCGGTTTCCTATCTTCATCTTCTTAGCATTCTTATTCGTCTATTCGCGTAAGACATAATTCCGGAAAATCTCAGTCTTGAGAACAATAAGGTGATCTGGAGGTTACTCCTTCGGATGATGCTCGCGCTAAAAATATTTCGCCCTTCCTTAACCTCGGTGGCCCCCGGGTTCCGTGTTCTCGAAAGACTAAAAATTTGGATGTCACTTTTGATAGTCAACTAATTCTCAAAACTCATGTCGCTATTGACTACAGGGATTATCTTTGCTTGCTCGATAATTTTGTCCGATTCCGATCTCACGATCACCAGATTAGCCTCAAGATTGTCATCCACGCTGTAATTCCTTTCTCGCTGAATTATATGCTTCTACTTTTCGACCACTTCAACTTGTGTCAAAACTTGGCGCCCCGGCTTTCTCTCCGTCTAAAAATGTTTCTCTCGCGTACTCACCTCCCCCCTTTCACCCGAAACACACTGGTTACCCATATGTTGCCGCATCGTCTTCAAGTACTCACGTTTTAGACGTACGAGATCCTAAATACAACGACTTCCTCTTATCTCTTTTCCTCACTCAACTATTATCGGGTCTGAGATCCATATACGTTCCTGCTCTGCTTCTTTATTACTCGTACCACTTAATTGTCTGAGTTCAATGGGTGATCGCACTTCATCGATTTTCGTTTACAGTATGTGGGCGGGACCTTTAAGCGTGCTTTAAAGACTCTCCTGTTATCTCAAGCCTTTTCTTATTTGATGAGAGTTCCTTGAAGGGTTTTAGACTTGAAAAGATGTGTGGAAAAATGAGAGAGAGAAGGAATCTCCCCTCCCCAATGACTTCCCCAGTCCGCAGTTGACCGCTCTAAATTCGTCTGCTCTATATACTGCAAAAATTAGAATAATGGAAAGACCATTAAGTGGGCGTCGCGACTTCTCGCTATGGGCCCTTATCGCGACCCAAGGCAATTAAGCAATTAAGGATGTCTATTGGCGATGAATCTCTCTCCTAGTCTAGATAATTTCGTAGTATATATTTGAGATTTCGAAGTTCACATGCATATTGTGTCTGAAGCCGCCGTCCAGTACGTTAGCCGTAATCGTCTTCCTTAGTCAAGAGGGAATCGATTACATTCTCGTCCAGAGAAGAATTGAGTGATTGTCGAAGAGCCAAGGAAGATCTAGTCGTCACTTAGTGTTGTTCGTGGAGATAGTTAGGCGCGCTTCAACCCTTCTCACCACGTGTTCGGATTTTAAGGATCGGAAAAGCCATCCCCGAAGCACCCTCCGTTTGCCTCTTAAGGATAAGAGGCCCCAATTTCAGTTTCCCGAAGTTGAATTGAGTGTCCCGTGAGACGCCCACAAAGTTCAAGGTAGAACTTACCTACCTTTTCCTACTCGCTGCACATTAAGGTAAAAAGGATTTAACCCCCGCTTTGTCACACTCCTCCCACCTTTACCGCATCGAACTTCAGGATCCCCTTTGCTCTAGAACTTTCATAATTATAAAATCATCACTTAATTAATTATCCCTCGGTTCAAACTTAATTGATAATGTTAATCATCTTAGTTTGGAACCGTCAATATTTAATTGCATTGCCATTTAACTTGCCCTATATGTATATGTAATCTTTATTCCTATTAAAATATATTTTTGTAGTCGTGTTTGAATATTCCTTGTCCTAGCAACTGTGTATTTAAAACACTCTTAGAGCCATCCCAAGGTGCAGCCTTAATTTCATCCCAACAATAAGTGTGAGAGGAATTGAAGGTTTTTTGTTACCATTGTGTAGCAACATAGCTTTAAGGCTAGCGGTGCTTGCATCGATGAATAGGATCCATTCATCAGCTAAATGCTCATTTCCTATTAACATCAGTAACAGTAACATTAACATCAGTACAGAAACAAGCACCATCTTCTTCTTTATAGAAGGCAGCTAAGGCCTCATAGCGTTTACGAAAAGTAGATATTTTTGCACCGTCCTTTAGAAGATTCCGTTGCTGTAGTCTGGAGCCCAATAGTTCTGCGTTCTCCTTTGACAATTATAAATCCCTCACCAAATCATTCAATCTTTCTTGATTTATCAACTGGATCTTCTTTTCCTTAGAATCATCCTCATACATTTCATCGTCATTGTTATCCTCCTCTTCAGGTATGAATCATCTTCTTTAACTGCACTAGCTGATGGAGGAACTGTGATTGGCATCTCCATATTATGGGGGACTGGTTTTATAGCTGACTTACAATCTGGATATACAATCTTTGACTTTTTCTTATTTTAGAATCCCACAATATTTTTCATACAAAAGTAGCAATGAAAAACATGATTTGTTGGCCCACACCACACCATTTGGTACAGCAAAAGGCATACTGTTCCATTTGCCATTTAACCACTGTCTGAGCCCCGTATAACACACAGTACAAGATTTGTGAGGTACCTAGGGCTTGTCTTGGTCACCAACTTTGCAACCAAATCTGCTGGTTGCTTGGAGTATATCTTCTACAGATATAACAAAAGTTGACTGGGCTATTTATACATCCTCGCCGATTCATATTTTCAACTTAGTTTGTATATATCCTGTTATATACTTTTGTATAATCTCATTTCATTTACAAATTAATTGAGAGATAAATCTGAACGGAAAATGCAATTCATCACTGTATGTAAATACCATTTCAATACCACTACTATAATGGCTAAATTTGAAAACGTGATAAAGCAAGACTGTAACGCAGGAACCTAACACATACATCACATCCTCTCACTACGGTAGCCAAAGCAACACTGCCCATATGTGTATCTAAAGAGGATGTGTGTTACTCAGGAACTTTACGTGCTAGAAAAAATCTAATCACTGCTTCGAAATCAGCATATTCGATTTAGTATAAATTACAAGCTAATACCCAAGTAGCAAAATCATTGTTGACTAGTGTAATAATGCACTACTGAACACTTTAATTTTCTGATTGGTTGACCAACAATTTTTTTAAAGATATTTCTACACGCCTCTTCAAATGTGCTCTTTAATATTTTCTGACATTGTGATGGTAATGAAGAGGTGTTCTAACTTGTTGAAATTAAATGTCATCATCTCCGTATAATTGTTGAATAACACGAAAACCTTCTCCTCGAAGCATGCTGAGGTAGCTATGACCTGTAACTGTACTATAGAAAAAGGATTGACCAATCAAGCCTTTGGAAGAAAAAAACACCAGGCAGTTATACCTAGTAAGTTTGGATGTCGTTCCACATAAATGCGTGGATTTTCTTGTGACCAGTATTTGCAATATTGACGATTAATTATAACATCAGCCTAAAAAATTTTCCCGCAAATTAGACATCTTCTGTTTTTGTTTACTCGAATTCATTTGTAAAACATAATTTTGTGATATCAATCATCCCCATTCAAGACATGTAATAATCTCGAGAGGTAAGATTTTCATTTAACATTCTTCAAAATTTTATGGACACTTGTCTTACTTTTACCTGTTTCATGAACACATTGGCTAACTTACTTTCTTGCTGATCGGTAGAATATATGTAGCATTTTATTAGAAGTGTTAGCATCTGTTGATGTTTTTGGACGTCATGCACAGTAGTATACTTCAAATTTCTCACAGAGACGTGAAGTGGTAAGTCGAGGATTAGTGCAAAAACTTTTTTCAATGTTGTTGAACATTTGAAATCTCCTAAATTCTAAAATATGAAGTTACTATCCATTTTCGTTGCTCAAATGTTAAGCTAACATTTCCAGTCTTCATGTTTACTGTAGGCAAGCAAGGCTATCTACTTAGGCGAGGTAAAGCTGTTAACAATTCCTTTGTTGTAGCTCCTTAGGCTAAATAGGAAATAAAAATTATCTGAATTAGTTAGTGGATTTGACTGTTATAAGTTTTTAAAAGATGTATACATTGTTTTGGGAGACTATGTTAAACAGTTGTAGATCGTCTGCTAGTTATAAATTGAATCGAGATATTGGGACTGGCAAGAGTAAACAAGGATAAAAGAAGAGTTTTTTTAATCCATGCTTTCATGAGAGAAATAAATAAATAAGACATTTTTCATGTTTTGGGGTGATAGTTGCATTTCAATATCAATTCAAATAATTGTTTTTTATAAATTTATGTGTCTATTAATGGTCTAACCGTATTGCAGTGATATTTTGTTGTTTGTTTTGTGGCGCTCAAAGTGCAAGGTGGAGTAGACCCAACGAGGAACCTCACAAATGAGTACCCTGTTGGCTCTATGAAATCTTGAATTTGGGCACACATTAGTACATTAGCTATGCACTAATGTAAAATAAAGCAAAATACTTGTAAATAATGTTAAACGACAATTTAATATGTATCAAAAAACAACAGAATATTGTAAGGATGTAAGCGATAGCGTTGGGGTTCCCACGCCAAGATACAAACATACATACATGAGGAAATAGATGTGGGCTGAAAAGTCTGGAAACAGATAATACAGGCAGCTTGACAAATTTAGGAACGGAAACTCATATGACCAGTCAGATTTTACGTGAACCTAGGAAAGGGCAGAATCAACCTTGCTATGAATGCCGGTTTGATCAAGCCAAGATCAGGCGGTCAAATGCAAATACAATCTTAATATACACTTGTACACCCTGAACACGCACACACCATTTGAATCCGCCTAGCAGTCTTAACAAAAAACGCACGAACACACTTTGACACGATTGGCTCCGCCTCGCGTTCAGATTAAGGCAAGAGAATTCCCCCCCCCGCCCCTTAATTAACGTTAGTATAAATAACATGGGCAGAAACACTCTGCATGATTTTTGATTCTCGTTTCTGACTTGTAAATTTGTTGCATTATTATTACAATATCCTTACAGAATATTGTAAGGATGCAAGCGATAGCGTTGGAGTTCTCACGCGAAGATATAAAAATACATACATGAGGAAATAGATGTGGGCTGAAAAGTCTAGAAACAGATAACACAGGCAGCTGGGCAAATTTAGGACGGAAACTCATATGACCAGCCAGATTTTACGTGAACCTATGAAAGGGCGGAATCAACCTTGCTAAGAATACCGGTTTGATCAAGTCAAGATCAGGCGATCAAATGCAAATACAGTCTTAATACGCATGTGCACACCCTGGACACGCACACACCCTTTTACTCCGCCCAGCAGCCTTAACAAAAAATGCACGAACACACTTTAACACGATAGGCTCTGCCTTGCGTTCAGATTAAGGCAAGAGAAGTCACGCCCTCCCCCCCTTAATTGACGTTAGTATAAATAACACGGACAGAAACACTGCATGATTTTTTATTCTCATTTCTGACTTGTAAATTTGTTGTATTATTATTACTCGGGTCATCAGTTCGTTCCTCGTCCTCGATATATCAGTCCATAGCCCCAACAATCTGCCGCAGAAGGAGACTTACACGAGACACTGAAACCTAACACTGATAGCCAAGACTCGACTATTTCGCTTGCCCGAACAGAGGTAGTCTTAAGCCGAGATTAAAGCCTACAAAAACCGCCATTTATCTTCAAAGTCCTTTTTTTCTATTAAGTGATAACCAAGTTACCCCTCGAACCCATCCTGCGAGCGGATTATCCGTTAAAAAAATAAGCCATGAAACCAAACTTGACGGTGAGACCTTAACCGCCTTCGCCCGACACCCACACTCTGGTAACCCATTATCATCCCAAAGGTGGTAACCACCTTCTGTAAACAAGTAACCAATCGGCATACCACCATAATCCGATAACCTATATACTCACCTTATTGACAGGTGACGAGCAAATATAGTTTAAATATATGCGATATTCAATAATTTAATTTTCTTCATCTCTTATCTTTACCGTTTTACTTTGGGGTGTAATGATCTTTACAAGCTCAGCCCTGGACTGTGATCTTTAATGTTTTGCAACTCGTTGAGGCGAAGGGATAGAAATTACCACCGCAAACCACTATTAAAAAGCAAACCGACCCATTTGTGGTCCATCTAAAAACGAGAATTGGTAACTGGGCTGGTTAATCACGACGATCTATCCTGTGTGAGATAATAGAAATTTTTAAAGCTTCTAGATTATTTGATTTTTTCACAGTTCAACTATAACACTTCCTCACAAAGTAGGGTTGGTGTGTACCGACGTCACTAAAGATTGTACCCCATAGGATCATTTCTATACTATTATTAAAGTAAATTCAAAACTTTTATGCCCCATCACAAAGTTGGCCTATTATTTGATTCAAACGTCACGAGTCACGGTCACTCAATGATTAGAGAATGAAGATTAGGACGAGAGTAAAAAATAAATAGGATTACTCAAGGAAAATCTACTACTTAAGAGTGGCCTATCAATCCTATACAATTCTATTAGGTTGTCAAAAAATTGATGTCTTTCTTAGAAGATTAAAAAATATACTGTGTAGAGTTGTTTAGATTGTTTCCAATTTTCCGTTTAAAGATAATTGTAGTAATGCCTAAGCCTTTTTAAGCTGCAAAATAGAGTTTGGGTGGTAAATGAGATCGATGAAAGACAACGTTTACAACGTTTGAATATGGCTTCATCTTTACTCTAACATAAATCTTAAATTCAACACTTGCAACGTTTAAATGAAGCTCTTGGATAAAAGCATCATTCATTGGTCAATCAAAGTGTGTCTTCTTCCTTCATGGCAATTCACTCCCACACGCGGCACGTTTGCTCTCAACTCCCCAGAAAAAAAATATACAGTCATGGCCAAAGGTTTTGAAACTAATATATATTTATATTTTTCATGTTTTTTGAAAATTTATGCGATAGGAATAATTATCCAATATTTAAATTATTGCAGGTTTATTAAAAATCAGAATTTGAAAAATAATCAGAAAAAACAGTGAATTCCTTCGTTGAATCCAAAATCACGCTCTGATCCTGTTTCTGTAGGAGTTTGAGGTCACACATTGGCGAATCGGCTGCACAAATGGTCGCGAAAAAAATGGCTGATTCATTCCGGATTTCCCGTCCGGAAATGGAGAAGCTTAGGCTCTTGCAGAAATCTTCACTTTGAGCGAACCCCATCGCCATGTCCCTCAAGCACCTCGCGTTCATTCGCCATGCCAACGCAATCGTTGAAGATGAGGCGGAATATATTCGAGGGAAGGTCACAGCCTCCGGTGATGTATCACCCAACTCGCGATAGCGATGTATCGTAAGGTCGGCGAATCCACTACGGTGTGAGGCCATTTAGGGCGATAATTTGCAATAGATTCTCGCAAGCAATGTGATTGCCCTGCGTTTGTCTAGCGATAATTCGCTAGACATTTGTGGGCACTTTGTGGGCGGGGCACGGTGGTATATATAGTGAGTGCCCACTACCTGTCTGTACAGTGCCCAAAATACCCCTTCAACAGCTGTATTGCCATTATGGAGTAGCTTAATCTTATTGCCTAAGACATTGTGGAGGAGCCTGAATTCGTGAAAGCTTTTCCTTTTTATCAAAGAAGCTACCTAATGACCATGGTCTGGATCTGGATGCACCTCAAAAAACGTAGGAAGAGAAGAAAGCCCAGAAGTGTCTGGCTCCGCCCCTACCTAACCCGTCGTATTTTCCTGGAGCCACTTCCCTAGCTCCCTCTTCACGTCGGCAGGTAGTTAAAGGAGCTTCCTCTTGCTTGCCTTCACGCCATCGTGGTGCCCTTTCTCATCCGATATGTCTACATCCGTCTTGGGTATGTCAGTCCAATCCCCGTTGTCCTCTGTATCGGCTTCATGTTCGGGTACGGTAGCTGAAGCAAAAGTTGGTGGTGGTGGCAAAAAAATCCTTAGGATTGAGGACCTGACTGGGCTCATCTATGACTTCCACAGCTTGCAGGGTCACAAATTGGGGCTCTTCTTCTCCCTGGGGCAACAACGTAAAATCAGGCTTAATGGCCGGAGATGGGGGTCTCTTCCTCCTGAAGAAAAGCCCTCTTGGCGGGTTTCTTGCCATTCTTGGGTATTTTGCCCATTGTGGTGGTGGGGGGGGGGAGGGGCACGTGTACCAGGTGGCGAGGAAACGTATGTGTAGCGCAGCTGCTGGATGAGAATGAGAGAGAGCTTCGCCCGTTACTCGTATTTATGGGCGAGTGAACTGCGAATACGTGGAGATGCGTTGACACATTGTCAGCCCCTGCAATTGCCAGATACACTAGGGCAGCTTGGCCATTATTGGCGTTCCTTTGCAGATAGAACGCAATAGAGATGCTATTTTACCGCAGGTAATAGCGAATCACGTACGACCTTTCGGCTAATCAACTGCGATAATTCGCCCTAACCCAATTCTCCGAGGCTGAATGGCAAAAGTTTTGAAAATTTTAAAATTTTCTCGCGGTCTCGAAACCTCTCGAGATTGCGCGCTAGACTCAGCAACGCCCCCTTGAGCCTAGGAGAAGGCAAGCGAATGCGAGGGCAAATTCCTGGCGTTTTGACCGTAACGGACGCAGAATCAGCTATTTTGGGGCTTCGCGGCTATTCGCGCAGGCAATTCGCCAATGTGTGACTCCTACATTAGTCCCTGAAGCTTTGCTATTCGATCTAAAGGGTAAAATGATGACAAATATGGGTTAAATGAATGATATGAAATTATAATCTATTTTTAAAAATCTGTGTAAAAGTAAATATTTGAATCTTTCTCAATTATTTAAATGGTTCTTTGCAATGAAAAGCGTGCAACCATGGTTGCGCTACATCAAAGTTGCCTGAAAAGCAAGACTGGTTACACTCATGTGAATGAGTCTTCTGGACGCTCAGAAAATTCGAATGAGGACCAAGATCGCCTCCTGGTAAGGTCTAAGATCAAGGATCGGTTTGTCTCCAGTGCCAACCTTGCTTACGATTGGAAGTAGGCAGGCATGGACGCTTCCGTGCACCCAGTGAGGCAAAGATTTTTAACAAAGGTCTCAAGTCGAGAAGGGCTGAGAAAAAGCTTCATCTTACCAAGAAGAAGCTTACGGGTAGGCTTCAATTTTGTAGGATATATAAATAATGGACGGTTGAAGCTCCCTTCCTTTTGTTTGGAGCCTTTGGAAGACCTAACGTTCGAAGGTAAAAGAGGGGTGCTCTCACGATTCCTGTGTCTTCCCTACGGCAAACCATCCGGACACTCTTCTTTTCTGAAGCTGCTTGTCATTTAAGAGAATTGGAGCACTAACAACTTTGTTCAAGAACACTGCCATGACCTCAAATGGTACCAAAACGTGATTCATTAACACCTTTTTCCCAATTGTTCAGGAAAACTTTTATGATTGTAACTGTATTTTTCAGCATGATGGCGCACTTTGTCACAAAGCAAAAGCAATAACAAAGTTCTTGGCGGAAAAAAAATCAGACTTTGGCAACCTTGGTCAGGAAATTGACCAGATTTTAGGCAAATAGAGAATTTGTGGCTGATTACAATCAACTTGGAAGTTGCTAAACAAAAATTAACCAATTGGGAGCAGTTGCAGGGGCTTATTGAACAAAAGTGGAGCAATATTAGTCAATATATCATCACAAATTTGCTTTCTAGCGTGCCATAACGAATTGAAGCAATTTTGAAAACCAAGGGACATTCATTATAAATTTTGATTGCGCGCATCAATTAACTGTATTTATTAATATAATGGATATAGACTCTAAATTGTAGTATATTTAACATTAAAAATATGATACAAAAAAACTAAAACAAAATGCAACGTTTGATTAGTGCTGTTAATTTTCTTATCTGAAAAAAATATAGCAGTCTCAAAACTTTTTACTACCTACATATATGATTTATATTTTCGCGTTTAGATTTCGCTTGCATAATGTACAGGTATTAAAGAAGCTTATTGATCCATTGCGGCTACACATCAATAAAACAATGAAAAAAGAAAAGCGAGTATAAAAATGACAAAGATTTATTAATCTGAAAAGAGGAAAAACATGAATAATGAAAGGGCCTCTCTTGCGCAAACACTTATTCAATTCCTTTCACTAATGTTCGATGGGGTTTAGATCAAGGCTTTGAGAAGGTCATTTGAGTAATGTGGTTTATGAATATGTAAATTTGTTGGTATGTTTGGGATCGTTCTCTTGTTGAAAGGTGAAATGCCACCCGAGTCACAGTTTCTTTGCCAAATGAAACAAACTTCATTAAGTAGCGCTGATAGGTTTTCAGCATTCATGGTCCAATCTTCACTTTTCATGTGTCACTGCCAGTAACAGGAATACATCCCCACAACATAATCAAACCTCTTCCATCAGGGCTTCCCCAGATCTCCGCTAAATGTACCGTTCGTTGTTTCTACTAAAAATCTTGATTTTTGTCTCATCTGACCATATTATTTTACCTAATTTAACTTAATTATCTCGCAAATGCTCTTTAGCGAACACGAAACAGGCCTCTTTATGAGCTCTCTTCAACAAAGAGTTTTTACTAAGGACAGGTCCATGACATCCTTCCCGGTGTAAATAATGTTATACTGTTGAAGCGTGTACATCTACGCTGCGTACTGTACGATTTGCTTCTAACTCATTTGATCACGTCTTAGACCGAACATCTCTACGGTGCAGTTTCTTTGGTTGACGATTTACTGTGATGCCATGGTATTTATATCTCGCAATAATATTATCTTCTTTACAGAAGTAATTGAAATTTTCACAATGAAGGAGACTTTTCTATAACCATGAAAGGCATTGTGCAGATTAACAACATTGTTTATTGTATATTCTGAATGCTCGGTGGTTTTCACCACTGAACATTCAGAACATGCAATAAATCATGTCGCTAAATGGAAATGTTATCTGGGCGAAGTCGTGACAACGAATGTCGTTCTAGCGCACAAATTAGCAGTTAACATCTCCTCGAACGTTCTAGTTTACTCTAGAATCCTTTTGAAAACGTTTTAAAAATTCTGGATTGTTGGTTTATATGAAATTATTAAAACACAAAAGCTATCTATCTTGTTCATACTCTTGCAATCGCATAATTTTTATTCGCATACGAAACCAACATTTATTTACTATATTCTACTGTAGGAAGTGATTTAAATATACCATGCAAGGAACAGAAGGTTCCTGCTACACTATAAGGACGAAAAACTGATTCAAACTTAACGAATATATATATGGGGACCTACATTAGACGTCGTGTCTGACGTTTCCCATACATCTGCCCGCATATGTATATTGCGTAAGGTTGGGAAGCTCTCCCACCTCTTCCAGATTCATTGGACCTTGCACCTTTTGATTACAATTTAATTTATTTAAGTTATTAAAACGTCACCAATATGCAATAGTCTACTCTGATATTAAGGAAGTGGAAAAGGATTTAAAATAATTCTTCTCGAAATGTGTAAACGAGTTAATTATGCGATGGTTGAACACTGTCAATAATGATACGGCGTTGGTTCGTTAACTTCGCCTTACCCGGTTCATTCCCGACGGACACAAAAATTTGCGCACGTAGAGATCTGGCTACCAAATGGCGGACGCGCTGTGCTCAGCTCTGTAATGGGATGGGTAGATCTTATACTTCTCTTCATACTCGTAGCCGAGTACAACACTGCTTTCTTTCCTCTCCCGTCTTCGCAGCACAACACACACACACATTATCTGGGTATCTATATCCCCATACCTCTGACGCACAACAGGTCCCTCTCCCCCGGGGCGATGAAGGCTCCACCTGGACGCTGTTTGGTGTCAAAACAATACTTCCTGCCACCTAACCCCAAAGAGAATCGGCCCTTGGTGCCATCAGGGTCACCAGCGAGTATCATACTGACCTTTATGTTTATTTCATTATCCGGGCAGGGATTCGCCTAGGTAAAGGCAGGTTGGCGAACCACTAATGCTACTTTGTTGAAATTTTTTTATATAAAAATGATTTTGCTTTCATTTAAAACTCTCCATTAATGGCTTGACACCTGATACTTGAGGGGTTAACTATAACTTCAGGAACAGCGTCGTTTCAAAGGTACAGATATCTAAAAACACGACCTAAAATTGATTTGTTGCGAGATTTGAGAGACGAAGTAAATGATAATTGGGAAGTTTACCGTTATCCTTTGTCTCCCCGGAACATCTGATTATTTTCATACCTGCGTCATGCTAATGTTAAATTAGAAGGTGAAGGAAGCGGAGAATGATGCAAATGCTTATATTTCCCCCAAACCATTTTATTATTTCAAGTCACGCATCCAAAGCTTAGTTAATAGTTGGTAGAGCGTTATTAATAATAATGGTAATTACTGATATAGTGCTATTTTTACCATGGTTATTTTCCTAACATTTTTGATCTGGTAATTTCGAGAGGAGCATTAGTGAATGTATCAACCTTTTGCCTGGGTTAGGTTAGGTTAAGTTAGGTTATGTATTCAAGAAATTACTGTTTTTCTAGAAAAAAAACCCAAACCCATAAAATATTGATGAAATAAATATGAACTTCATTTCAGTAATTACCATTATTATTAATAACGCTCTACCAAAGATTAACTAAGCTTTGGATGCGTGACTTAAAATAATAAAATGGTTTTGAGAAAATATAAGCATTTGCATCATTCTCCGCCTCCTCCACCTCCTAATTTAACATTAACATGACGCAGTTATCGAAATAATCAGATGTTCCGGAGAGACGAAGGATAACGGTAAACTTCCCAATTATCATTTACTTGGTCATGATTGCGTGCCCTCCCAGCCTCAACGGGCGCTGTGTGATCTGAGCCTCTGTATATTTCTTCCCCACATTTTCACTCCCTCATTGTTTTTCTCTTTGTTTTAAGTAACAAACATCCTTGGTCACAAATGCGAAGCCGAAGCCGCCCTATGTTATGAAGAACAATTAAAATAGATTCCACTCATCACTAATAAAGGCTTCTAACAATTTAAAGGTAAACATTATTTTATATATAATTATCAAGGCTTCTTTGAAATGGTGTATTATTAATATTAGAACAGTTTACAATAATGTAGAAAGCTCTGTTATAGGTCATTTTTAAAACATAAATTGCTTGCCAACACAAATCAAAGTCTGGTAGCTTTAGTCAGCTCTTTCAGCTCATTGTGTCCTCCCTTTTCTCTCCTCTGTCAGGTATTTGTATGTCATGAGAATTTTATTGATATGAATAATCGCAAATTTGTGAATGTTTCGTTGTCTAATAGTTCAAATGTTTTTTTTTTACAGTATCATTATTAAATATTAATCAGTTGATTTATATTTATAATCATGAATATTATATTTCTCGAATACTCTTTATGTCAACTGTTAAAAGAATGGCGGAATGGCAGTTCGGAGGCTTTGCTCGGTTTCAGTTCTCATTCTATGTTAGGGGTTAACTTCTCTTTGGCTAGTGCCTCCACTTGTCTGATTCGCTTGGGGTATTTATCTTCCACATACTTTTACTACATCTAACTTCATTTTTTTTTTCATTTCCTCTAATTTCGTTACTTTATTTACAAACTATTTTCTAAAAAAAATTCTGCCTTGCTTTTGCTTTGTCTTTTAAAAATTTAATACATTCTACTCTAGCCATTTATTATTCAGGCACATTTCATACCTCTAACTTCATTATTTTTTCACATCCTATAACTTTATCATTTTCATTACGAATCTCCTTTCCAAAACATTTTGTAGAAATACCTTTGTTCGCTTTAGCTTATTTAGAAATAAGTAACTAAATATCCATCCATTCGAGATGCTCGAGAGACGTCCAAGGTGTCCGTTAAGGTCGGAATCGAGTATAGAGAGGCTTCATCTCGCCGAGTTTCTTCAAATAGACTCGGAAATGGAGAAAAGAGCCAGAAGAAACCGGACGGGAAACTGAAACATATCTAAAAACGCTAAAAGCAGGGTAAACACGCATCGGGAGACTCTAAATGGGATAGACAAAAGCGTTCGAGACGTTATAAGGCGCGGGAACGAGCAAAAAAGAGTTGTGAGAAGGGAAAAGGCACAAAAAGTATCACGAAATGGAGACGCATTGGAAAAGGGCGCGAGAGACGTGGTATTTGATTTGTCCCAAACAAAGCCCTGATGAGGCGATCTTAAAGCTGACGTAGCGGCCTCCGCCTTCCTCTCCGCATCGACTGTTTCAAATATGGATCCCGAAGCCACTTGTGGAGCCCCAAATCAATACAGTCCTGGTCTGGCCGCAGAAACACTTGCCGAAGTCCATTGGGTCCGGACACGCTTACGTACATCTGTCCCAAACTCGCGCCAGTAAACAAAGAGTCCCATTAAAATGAAACTCGATTCAAGCTATTTGTTTTAAGTCTGAAGGTTGGACCATGTATTCGTAATACATGTAATCAAAAGTAAGTAAGTCATTTAATTCTAAATGCCTCGTGATTTACACACATAGAAAACAAACGTACATGTATGTGTTTCGCGCAAAAATACATAATAAGAGGAACACCTGAAACCTGGATGAATAGCACTCTCTCGCAGCTCCAGTATCTACTACTCTGCAAGTGGTTGCCAATTGTAAAGTTGGCGAACATGCGACAGCTGGCCTCTGAAAGTTTACGTGCCCTCCCAACCTCAATACTGAAGGGGAATTTGCAGCAATCTTCCACTCATTTTCACATATTTTCTCTCGCGAGGTTTCGATTGACCTATAATTAAGATAATCCCTTATAAGCGTGTGTTTGTCCAATGCTTCTTGAAATATAAAAGGATTCTAATACCGATTCGTGAAGCTACTATCACTATCCTCTGCGGGAAGTTCATTTCAATATTTTTTTATTATTTTTATTTATGTTTGTATGGACACTTTTGCCTCACCTCGTAGATTACCTAGTCATGAAATGGAGGGGTAGCAAGTGTTTTCTTTTCAGAGGTTAGGCTGAAGGTGTTTAATGCTTTTATTCACCTTTAGGCCTTTCGAGGCTTGCGGAAGAATAAGGATAAAGCAGACATAATTATATAAATGAAAAGGAATAATAAACAAGAAGAGGTAAATCTCTTCAGCCTAAAATTCAGAAAGTGGGGGATATTCAAACCTTGTGGGAACAAATTACTGAGACTTAAATGTATAAATTTTACTTTCCTTTGAGCGGATAAGGTTAAAAAGGAGTAAAATAATTTTCATCCGAGCCCAGATTAACGGGGTAGCCATGGTTTCTTAGCGAGGTAGCAATTGTTTCTCCGCGAGATAGCAATGGTTCCTCCGGGAGGTAGCCATGATTCCTTCGCTAGGTAGACAAGAATATTTGTAAAATAACTATGATTTCTTCTCGAGGCAGCCACAACGGCCTTGGAGCAAGTTACAGAGATTCCAGAAAAAAACTCACTTTCCACGTCTACATGAGCGATTCCTATGGCCAAAGCGGTGACAGTAGTAGCGCTTCCACGGCAGTGGGACGAATGCCTTCGTACGATAGCGATACTAACCGGCACATACAGACTCGGCGAGCTTGTCACGAACTAACGTGGCGAAGAGTGTAGAGCTCCTCCCCTTCTACCCCCGGAAGAGCTCCCTAGGCCGGCGAACCATCCTCAGCCAGACCCTACTCCGAGATAGAGAAGATTTTGGCCGTTAATGAGCGACCAGGTGAGGGAGGGGGTCCATTCTTTTCTTTCAATTCTTCGAGGGCTCTTGCCGCCTGAGGAGGGCCTTGCAAAGTCAGGTTCAGTGTTTGGCACTGAGCGAAGGTTCGTTTCCTTGTAAGACCGTGTCATCTGGGGTGAGGTCATCTTCAAAACCCTCTACACCACTAGAAAGGCATCCAACTGGCCATCTCTCTAAAGGGTCAGGTATCTTGAGTGGAGGTTCATATGGCCTATGACCCGTTACTGGGGCTGGTATGCTAAACCAGGGAGAGCGAGCGCGCTGGGCTCTCACCAATGTGACAAACCTCATGTGTACGAGTTGCGTCAACAACGATCAGGGGACTATGCTAGGGACCACCTGACCAAAACGGAAAGGCAGTGACCGAGGCGGCCCCTAAGAAAGTAAAGGGGACTCGTCGCAAGTGGAGAATCGCCTGGAGGTAACTCTACAAAAGGGGTTAAGAGAAAGACCCCCGAACCCGTCAAAACTGTAGAGGGAGAAGCGCCATCTCCGGTAGAAGATTCTTGTATGGTCCCATGAGAAAGCCTCGGGGAGGGGCAGCACCTTCGTCAAAGAGGTAGAGCTGTCCGGAACAACTCGGGAGGTGGCAAATGGGAAGTCCCTCCACTTGTCAGACTGGTGGTGTATCTAAGCTCATCGTCCACCCCAGCACCAAGGTTGGGCGAGGATTCAGAGAGAGGATTCTTGTCCGAAAGCCTGAGAACTTGTGAGAACTTTGGAAAGCCTCACAACACACGGTAATTTTCTAAACTTGTGACCGCTAAAAAAAGAGAAAAAAAATGGGATTGTGACCTACATCACACATCCAGCCGGTCCCGTTTATTCCTTCTCGGGTTTTTGGCCTTTTCAGTGGTCCGAACTGGGTGCGTTGCGAGGGATGATTTTGAAAAGCACTTTTCAAAAAATAAACCTTGTAACTAACAGTCTGGAGTGTATCTTATTCCATGCAACAATTGCAATAAATCTTATGTAGAGGAAACTGGGAATTTTACTAAACGAATATATGCACATATGGGGGATATAAGAAGAGTAAGTCTATCTTCTAGTTTGTTCAACCACACGAGTAATTGTGATCACAAAATTGATTTTAATGATGCCAAACTAGTCTATAATCACTACAATTATTTCAAAAGACGTATAATTGAATCAATATTGATTAAAAAAATTTCAGATTACAATATGTCTGAGGGCTCATTTAAATTTAACAAAGTGATTCAAAATTCTCTCTGCCCAAAACTTGCTTCGAAATTCGTTACAGATTTACCCGTTCCGTAGCATATGTCTTCTTCTAAGTAAAGAACTAGCAAAAGTACCCAGCTTTGCCCGGGCACAAATAACTATCTTGAACAAATTAAATTTTGTGCTTGAGTTAAATTACGCACAAGTTTTTAGGTATAAAATATAATGTTTATTTCAAATTACAGTAGTTTTGCAGGGCAAACAAGCGGGTGGGCGGGCAGGCAAACGTGAGCACGTGGGTGGCAGCCACAGAATTTAAAGCGCGCCTCAAGCAGATGGGTGAGAGTTTTAACTAAATATCTAAATTATTCGAGTCTCGGGCATGCTGATAATAGCGATTATCGCGTTTTTGAAACATTGCAGTCACATAATTGTTCTAACAAACCTTATTTTTTCCACGGGCAAAGTTGATGTTTTAATTGTAACTCATAGCCACGAAAACTTGTCACTCAAACTAGAAAAGGTAAAAATTCGAACCTAATCTAACGTAATCTAAGCTAAAAACCAAATCCAAGTAGCCTTTGTTAAGTGCCTGGGTCAAGTTACCTCCAATGGTGACCGTGGTTGGCCTTCTACCTTCTATAGCGGTCATACATATATATATATATATATATATATATATATATATATATATATATATATATATATATATGCAAGAAAGAAACCACAGTATTAAGATCAATTTATTTGCGAAACCAGGTTTCGACGTTTTCGTAAATAAATTGATCTTGGCACTGTGGTTTCTTTTCTGCATTTACATGTACGTTACTGGACTTCTTTGGAAGTGTGCAGCCGAAGCCTTGGCGGACATTTAGGCGATATTATTTTTCATACATAATTGCCATGACCCAAATAACATGATTCAAAGGTGAAATCAATAAATTTTCACCAATAACACTGCTTTATTTACTGTTAACTTCGATCCGTCTTAATGGAACACCCTTTATATATATATATATATATATATATATATATATATATATATATATATCTATATATATATATATATATATATATATATGTATATAAAGGGTGTTCCATTAAGACCGATCGAAGTTAACAGTAAATAAAGCAGTGTTATTGGTAAAAATTTATTAATTTCACTATTGGATCATGTTATTTTGGTCATGGCAATTATGTATGAAAATAATATCGCCTGATGTCCGCCAAGGCTTCGGCTGCACACTTCCACTCGATGATCAAAGTTTTGATGACGCCTCTGCATAGTTGCTCCTCGATCTCACCAATATGCCTTATTATCTCATCCTTCAGCGGTTGAATTGTTGTTGGCTTGTTGACAAAGACCTTAGTTTTGAGATGACTCAAAAGGAAAAAATCTAAAGGCTTTAAGTCACACGATCATGGTGGCTAATTGACCTCGCTGTTTCGAGAGATGATGCGACCTGGGAACTTCTCATTTAATAAAGCCATTGTTGCATTGGCTGTGTGGCATCTGGCGCCGTCCTGTTGAAACCACAAATCTTCGATATCCATAGAATTTAATTCAGGCCATAAAAAGTTGGTTATCATGGCACGGTGTCGTTCGCCTGTCACCGTAACAGAAATCCCGGCATCATTTTCGAAGAAATACGGTTCAATGATTCCGCTAGCAAAAAATGCACACCAAACAGTGACCTTTTGTGGATGCAGTGGCTTTTCAACAATCTTCCTGGGATTTTCATCAGCCCAAATGCAATAATTGTGCTTATTAACATATCCACTAAGATGAAAATGGTCTTCATTACTAAAGATGATTTTTTTGCGAAAAATCATCATCAGCTTGTCTTTGCTCGTGCACCCAATTGACGAATGTACGGCGCTTCAAATGGTCGGCACTCTTCAGTTCATGTGTCATTTGAATTTTGTAAGCGTGCAGAGACAATTATTTTGTCAAAATTCAATGTAACGTTGTTGTGGAGAGGTTCAATTCCTTCGCGCGATGACGAATAGAGGTGTCTGGATCTTCAGCCACATTCTCGCGCACTGCAGCAATGTTTTCAGCTGAACGGCGTAAGCTAGCACGCAATGGCGTTTTCATATCTGCCACCGACCCCGTTTGTTTGAATTTATGAACAATTTTCCCAATTGCACTCTTGGTTGGTCGATTATGTTGACCCCCAAAATCGCGACGTGCCCGAAATGCGTTTCTGTTTGAACGTCCATTTTAGTAATTGGCTTTGATAACTTTAACACGTTGTTCGATTGTTAATCTTTCCATGGTTGAAATTGCCAAAGACTGAAGCAGTTAAATCTGAAAGAAAAATAAAAAAAAATCATTAGACGCTTAAACTTACCTCACATTTAAAATCGGTCCAAGACATTGGAACACCCATTATATATATATATATATATATATATATATATATATACAAACAGACTTTTGTAAATATATATATATTAAGTTTTCTCATTGTAGAGTTGAAGATGGTAGTACATACCGAAACTAGTCCTGTAATGTGATAAACTGAGTATTCTAGTGTGTTTTTTATATCTTGAAATAAATTCTAAATTCGTGCTATTATGAAGTTCTTTTGCAGTTGTCATATATATATATGTATATGTAACATATATATATATATATATATATATATATATAAATATATATATATATATATATATATATATATATATATATATATATATATATATATATATATATATATATATATATATATATATATATATATATATATATATATATATATACAGGGTCACCCTAAAAAAAACGGGCTTACACACACTTTTTGTGATATATCATTCATTCATTCACTAATCACCCTTACTTTGCAGGACATGACCGAATCGACGCCTGTAAACACAACTAGGTCTCAATGAGAGCTCCAGCAAAGAATATGCCGCGTCAAACATTACTACAAGAGAGGCTCGTTCAAGAAAGTGCAGGACACTTTCGTGCATAAGTTCGAATGTGAAAATGCACCCTCCAAGAGCAGAATTCAGGACTGGGTGGACGACTTCGAGAACTATGGGACAGTGGTGAACCTCAATCTAGCCAGTGACAAACGTCCAAGCCATTCAGAACGTCCCATAAGCGTACAGCTGAGCTGGTCGAGTCCGTGAGAGAGTCTAAAACGCTCTCTGCGCAAGCGAAGTCAGCCCTTCGGTATATCCCGTGAGACTTGCAAGAATACAGACGACGCAGACCCTCAGGGCCTCAGACAAGGAGCAGAGAGAGGCTATATCAGTCGAGATACTGGAGAAGATTCAGGACTCCCCAACTTTCCTTAATCTCAATTGGACCTCGGATGAAGCTCACTTCCATCTTGAAGGAAAGGAAGACTCGAAGACAAATGTCTTCTTGGGTACCTCCAAACCAGATGAGGAAGCCACCAAGCCCCTACACTCCCCTAATTGCACGGTATGGACTAAAATCTCAGCCAGAGGCATAATCGTACCATTCTTCTTCGAGGAATCTGGCGCGACTGTAACAGTCACCAAGGAGCGGTATGTTGAGGTCCTCAAAACCTTCAAGAGGGAGCTGCAGACCCTGTTCCTGTCGCTTATGGTGAAGTTCTGGTTTCAGCAAGATGGAGCACGCTCTCACACCGCAAACCTGCCCAGAGATTGGCTGAAAGAGAGCTTTGGTGTCCGTGTGATCAGTCTCAAGACTGATTTTGAGTGAGCACCTTACAGCCCAGACCTTAGCCCCCCAGATTTCTTTATCTGGGGTTACCTTAAAGACGTAGTGTACGCAGGGAGACCCAGGACCATCACGAAAGTCAAGGAAGCCATTAGGGAGGAGATCAGAGTCATTAGTTGCTCGGTTTGTAAGGACGTCATGGGCAACTTGGCACTGCACCTCAAGAAATGCACAGAGCTATATGGAGATCACCTCAAACACATGCTCTAGAACAAAGAAGAAAAGTCCAAAGACTCTCATGTTTTGATACGATGTTTTTAAACACAATAAACAAGTTATCACCAAAGTTTCATTCAATCCTTGCAGAAAATTAAGAAATGAGTCCTATCTAAAGTTGTTTTTTGGGTGACCCTGTATATATATATATATATATATATATATATATATATATATATATATATATATATATATATATATATAACTTCATCATCACTAACTTTATAATTTAAGAAGGGGATTTTTTTGAGTATTTGAATAATAATTTCATCTTAGTTTGGTTATGACTTATGTTTTTCTTATCAAAGTTATTTCTAAGAATTCTTTTATATTATCAAAAAACAAAATGGTGAATTTCAGAAATAAATTATAAGTATCAAAATTTTGTGATTTTTAAAACCCAAAGAATTACAAATGGTGAAGTTCAAAAAATTTATTTTCATATATCTTCTATAACTCTATATTTTAGCAACTTGATATTTTGAAAGGGGCCGAATTTAGTTTAGAGTTCCTTTTTAAAATTATTATTATTTGCGAAGCTCAGAAAATTTATAAAAATTCAACCATGACTGCTTTTTTTTCAGATTTTAAATATTAATCTTAGTAGCCAAGCGCAAGTTCCCCCGTAGGGGAGAGTGGCGTAGCGCAAGCTCCCCCTTACGGGAGAGTGGCGAAGCCATTGCCTGGTATATATATATATATATATATATATATATATATATATATATATATATATATATATATATTCTATAGGTTTGCTTCTAAGAAGGCTTATTTTCAGGTTGAGGATAAATCCCAAAATGAGACATGTAAAATTTATCATTTAATTAAGTACAACGTTTCGGGTATCTTACTTATCTTCTGGTCTATAAAAGAGATTTAGAACACGTTTAAAATTACAAAAATTAGAATGCACACAAGGATTAAAAATAAATTATTTAGTTAATTGAAATTATGGCAAATCGTTTAAAAACTATTGAAATTTAGATATGGATCAATTATGGGTACTTTAAATATGCATAAATATAACACTAGTTGATGCAATTATCTCTTTTATAGACCAGAAGATGGGTAAGATACCCGAAACATTGTACTTAATTAAATTAGAAATTTTACATGTCTCATTTTGGGATTTATCCTCAACCTATATATATATATATATATATATATATATATATATATATATATATATATATATATATATATATATATGATGCGGACGGTATTCGCTCTCGTGATGATTGTCTCAGGAAAAATACATTGTTTTATTTATAGATATATTCTTCAATTTTATCTCAGTTTATCTTCATGACATGCTCAATCGATCTTACTCGAAGATCTCGTCTGTGGCCTCGATTCTAGCCTCCAGACGACCTCGGACCTTAGGTGTAGGAGCGAATGCACTTTGGTGAGTTTGGATATCAAATGGCAAGTACTGTGTGATCGAAGAAATTCTCTGACAACCAGGCTTGGTTCTTCTGGCTGATATGACAGGGCGCAGTCTTGCTACCACACATAACGCCTCGCTGTAGCTACACGTTCGATCCAGAGCTTTACCACATCGCTTAGAACACGAATCTAGCTGTCGGTGTTCAACTTGAGGCCCTCAAGTAAGTGGGCTGGCATGAAGTCACATTCTTGTTTGTGTTTGTACATCACTCTGAACACGTTCTTTGGTGTAACAGCGAGCCACTTGTTGATATAGGAGTTGATCTTCTAGTCTTGGCACAACTTATTCTCGTCGGAGATGAACTACAGAATGTCTAGCTCTAACTGGTGTTTCAACTTGTTGATCAGCTTCTTCGTGTGCTTGAGTCATATTTTCTGCATCGCCTTGGACATAAATTGTCCCTTCCTCATCTTATATGCAAAATAGCGAATATGCTCATACACGTTATCCACACTTTTCTCCCTTGCAATGGCACGCATCGACTTTCTGAGCTTATTGTTAACGATCTCCTGGATTTCAGCGAGGAATCACGGCGTTCTAATAGCATCATATCTTCGCTCATGGGGTTTTCTCTGTGCTATCAGCTCGTAGTCGAATTCTGAATCTTTTAACTTCTTTCTGACTTTGTTTTACTATCCATCTACCGACGTTAACGAAGTCTCAAATATCCTCTTGTATCCTTTAGGCACGGATTCCAAGGAGGACTCCATGTTTCTTTAACAAGTTGGGGGCTTAAAAAAATTCCATACGTAATTATTCTGAAAAAGGAAGCAAATATGGTTATTGTCTTTAAGAAGAAAAAGACAGACAACGAAGGTAAAAAAAATATGTGCAAAAGAAGCAGTTGAAAATTACGAACAAATGCCGCCGGCATTCTGTACAAGGAACAATAAACGTTTACCTGGATTCAAACCCGCAACTTCACGCATCCGAGGCGCAACCATTAACCACTGAGCCAGGATGAACTAAAGGCAAACCCAACGTGAACTCTCTTAAGAGGTCCGTGAAAAAGATTCTAAATTAATGGCGAGGTTTGTTTTACGTGTCTCCCTGTCCACACTAGGTTAATATTTAATTCGAAAGTATCCATGTTAACACTGGCGGCCTCGTATGAGGTCGGTAAGGTCATAATAGCGCGCTCGTGAAGGATAGACGTAGGAGACGTGTAAAAGACGACTGGCCATTAATTTGGCGTGTTTCTCCTCGAAGCTCTTCTTAAAAGAGTTCAGATTGCGTTTGCTTTTTTAGTCTATCGTCGCTTAGTGGTCAATTGTCCATGCCTCGCACGTCTGAGATCGCCCGTTTGGATCTCGATGTAGGTTCATTTTTCCATTTTATTGAAACTTGTCTCTTCTTAGTCTAGTGATGTCTCAACATCATTCATGAGAATGTTTGTTTGTTTGTGAAGCAGATATATGGCGGGGGAGAGTCGAGCACCCTCAGCTCTCTAGTGACTGCAAAAATCAGGTTATTTATATATACTCTTTCCGCATACACTCATCTAGCTATCCCTTGAATGTTGTTAAACGAGATCTATTTACATCCCCAAGCAATGCATTCAAAGAATCTATGACTGTAATAATATTTCCGTGATTCCAGCCTGCATCTAGATTTTTTAATTATCACTCAATGACCCCTTATCCTATCATCAGTCTCCCACTCGAAAAACTTCCCTATTTCTAATTTATCAATCCCCGTAAACATTTTAAAATGCTAATTTGCTAGATATCACTATTTTAGCACATTTCAAATGAAAACATGGTAAGTGCCCTCAACATATCTTTATGGTCAAGGTGGCTCAAGGAATTAATCATTTTTGTTGCTCTTCTCTGTACTGCCTCAAGATTGTTGATATCTTTCCTGTGATGTGAGAGTCCATGCCTAAATACAATATTCCATTTGTGGTCTAACATAGGATTTGAGATAACTTTCTTACTTTTATAACTAAATTTTCTATTGATAAAGCGTAATACTCTATTTGCCATATTTCTAGCCCCTAAAGAGTGCTTAGAGAACCTCAATGATTGATCTCTTACTACCCCTAAATCCCTCTAATCTTCAGCAGAATCCAACTAGATTGAATCTCATCTGCGACTTGTGTGTCCATGTAACTAGTCTATTTAAATCACTTTACACATCTTGGGTTTAAATTCTCAGTGATTTACCAAACTATTGCTAATAATATACATTAAAGGAGTTTCAATAAAGCTATCAAATATTCCGCCCAGTTCTTTTAGAATTTTTGTTTCTATAATTAAGAATTTGTTTGCGGTGAGCGAGTGCCGCTCGCCTACGTGCTTGCATACCGAGGTGTCGGTCGCCGCCCACCTATTCATGACGCAAATTTCGATGCTATTTTGGTGCTTGATGGGAGTCAAAAATGTTTGCGATGATTATCTTACAACGGCAACCAGCCCTCAATAGATGGTGGCAATGCATAGAAGGATGGGGGCGGTTTACACCCATGAAAATGGGGGAGGGGTTATAACAAAGGAAAAATAGGGGAGAAGGATACATCAACGAAAAAAGGGGGAGATGGGAGTGGGGAATAAATTGATAAAAAATGAGGGAAGGGCAATACGCCAACGCCAAATGAGGAGATGGAAATATATCGACGAAAAAAGGAGGGTGTAGACAAACGGAGAGGAGGGAGTGATAGCGATGAACATGGAGGGGAAATACTCCCGCTTAAAATAGTGTTCAGAGGGATTCACATAGGTAAAAGGGGGGATACATCCACAGAAATCGATGAGGGTATACACCAAAGGGGGAAAAAGGAAGGTGTAATGCACGAACGGAAAATGAAAGGAAGAGGAATAAACCAACGTAAATGAGGGTCGGGGTACACATCAATGGCAATGTGCGAGCGGGAGGTAAAGAAGGTAAATGGGGGGGAGGAGAATATTACAGAGGGAACAACACAGGGAAGGGGGTTTGACGATGGCCTAATGGATACTGGGGGTTGGATTTCTGACGTCGAGACAATGGTTCAATCCCGGCGCCGACACATGAGTTTCTCGCCCATTGGGCGGATACTCACCCCTGCGGGGCTAAGTAGCTCCCCCCCCTCCTATGCATGTTCACGCACATATACCGCTATCATTCCTCTTTCCCTCTTCACAACACATCATGTGACTCCACTCTTTCCTCCGTTCCGAAACGCTGTCGATGCTGTAATAGTGCCTAATGAAGGGGGGGGGGCACTCATATCCCATACCTCTGACGCGGAACCGGGGCTCCCCTCCACTGGAGTCATGAAGAGTTCCCCCATCGCTGGTTGGTGGCAAAAGCCACACAATAATATACAGGACCAGGGATCTCCACACAATGCGAGGGAGGAACGGCCCTCCGAGCCTAACGGAGGGAGGGATGAAGGGGGATTTACGAAACGCTATGGGGAAAGGGCAACGCACCAATGGAGATGGGGAGGTGTTACACCAACGCAAATTGGAGGGAAGGGAGTGTGCCGACAATTCGGGGGAAGGGATAGACACACCGACATTGGGGTAGGGGAATACACCAACAGAAAATGGCAAGAGAGGAAGACATCAAATTCTAATTATTAGGGGAAAATACGTGAGGGGAAAAGGGAGGGATATACACCAATTGAAGAGAGGAGTAGAGCTCCGAAAATCGGGGGAAGGTGTGAAGACGACAGGAAAAAGGAAGATGGGAAGGTGACGGCGATAACTGAAGAAGGAAAATAATTAGTTATTTGGGGTATTACCACCGATCTGCCACCATTAAGTTGCCTCCATTCCTAAGTGGGGACCTACTGATTAACGTGGCATCCGAACCACGAGTATATAGAGCATATGGCAGTCGCCGCGATGTCGAACCGAATCGGTACTCTATCCGGTGACTTATCACATCCGATGATAGGGAGGGGAATGCAGCAAAATACAAGAGGGGAAATGGAATGTACCGAGGGAAATAGGTAGATAAGGGGAACACCCACGGAATTAGCGGGAGGGGAATACGTAAATTGAGGAGACCAAAGGACAGCGACGGGGAGGGAAAAAACAACAACTTCCTATGTATCTGTTGGTATTATCCTCCTCCCCCCAAATTTTAGTTGCTATACTCCCTTCCCCCAATTTTATGTTGGTACATTCTCTTCTCCCAAATTCTGCCTGCAGGGGTACCCTGTGCAATGTGTAACCTGTTACACTTGGTACCCGAAGGGGCTCTACGTCCCCCTGGCCCGTGTGCAAATAATGGAGGCTCCGTCACTGGCTTGATTTGAACTCTCTGATGGGGCCTGGGAGAGTTGTTGGTGCGCTTTTTCCTCAACCCCTCTCAGCACTACTATTATTATTATTGAGTATGATTTTTATATTATTTATTATTATTATTTATCATTATTAATTAGTATTAGTATTATTATGATTATTATTATTATTAGCAGTAATATGTTATTATTATTTATAATTATTTAATATTATTATTCCACCACAACTGTCCTCAAATGATCTAGTCGACGGATTAAGACGCCCCCAAGAAATATGGAAGGGCTCGCAATGTCATTAATCGGATCTGCGGCTCCGCCGTCTCTCTAAACAACAAAATTGCAGCCTTGGCTGAGTGAGCTGGTGATGAGGAGCCCCCAATCGCTCTTTACGGAGACTCGTTTGCAAGACACTTGGATGAAGAGTTCTCTGTTAGACAAATCGTAAGAGAAAACGGACTTTGATTTCCGGAGGTGACATAGACGATATTGCGGCAGACGTTCATGCTGAAATAACCGTTAACGAAAAGGAAAAGATCACAATGGCCGGCAGACACCATATAGGAGTGCAGAAGCTATCGAAAATGTTCAGTAAGTACAAATTGCTACTACAAAAGATAATAGAAAGGCGTATGACAGTAGTCTCGGTTGGGATAGTTCCGAGAATAAGATGGACGGACTACGAAACAGATCAAGCTGTCAAAGCAAATAATATTTTACCCACTTTATTTTCATCATTAAATTAAGATTAATTAACCTTTGGGATAGTTTTATAAATTAAATAGATCTATCTCTATGGAATGGGTGGTGTTCATCTCAATGGTATAGGAAGAGCAGGACTGGGTATGCCCTTAGATTAATGTGATATAAACCCTCTTCAAACTTTCGCATTTCCGCAGTTCGAGGAAAATCTTTTTAATTCATGGCCGCACAAACCGGAAGAAAATAACTCCGGATGATCACAGCTCCCCACATAGTAGCGTCATTAATAATAACAGTAGGAAAGTAGATAATACCAAATAAAAGGAAAAATTACGTTAACAAAAGAAAGGAAGAAAAAAACCCCCCGTATATTAAGGTGTACGATTGTAATACTCGAAGCATCCGAAATAAATTTAATGAGCTAAATTTAATTTGTGGTAAATATCATTACGACATTCTAGCCATTGCTGAAATGTGATCGCATACAGCAAACAGGAACCCTCAATCATCATTTCAAATTTCGGGTTAAACATAAAATAAGGAGGGGGTGTATTGTTTTACTTAAAGATAAGGCGGGGGGTTGTTGTTTTACTTAAAGATAAGGAAGGGGTGTGTTGTTTTACTTAAAGATAAGTCGGGGGGTTGTTGTTTTACTTAAAGATGAGTCGGGGGGTTGTTGTTTTACTAAGATAAGGAGGAGGTGTGTTGTTTTACTTAAATATAAGGAAGGAGTGTCTTGTTTTACTTAAAAAGCGAAATATAATACGAGTTTCTAAATCGATAACACAGCGAGCCAATTTGGATAAAAATGAGCAATAAAGTTTTTTCTTTAGTTATGAGACTAGTATACAGAACGCCGAGTAGTTCATTTAAAGAGGACCTCATACTAATTAATGATATTAATTCAACCAATAATTACAAGAATGTATGCATTGTAGTAGATTTTAATCTTTGGAAAGTTGATTGTTATACGAGGAGTTCAGACTTGGATAACCATATCTTAAACGCATTTTTAGCTAATAATGTGCATCATCCGTGAAATTATGTTATGTTATGTTATGTTATCAATTTGTCGAAGAGCCTACAAGCAAAAACAAGACCCTTGATTCAGTTTAAAGTAACAAGGAAGCCTTAATTGACGGGCTGGTTCGAAGTTCATGAACCACTCGGAAATTCGGATCACAACTCGTTGCTATTTTACATCAAATATGATTTCATTAATCAGAGAAAAGTGCAAATGATACATGTATTTAAATTAGAAAATTTTAAAGCGATTAGAGATGAATTAAAAGAATTGGGTTGGCGTAGATATCTTAATAATAAAGCACCTGCTTCGGCTTACAGCGTCATCATTAACCACATCAAGGTTCTTCAGACCAGATATATTCCTCTAAAAAACGGTTTAAAATATTCAAGAAACAAACCTTGGATTAACCTATTTATTAAGACTCTGATAGGATAGAAGCGGCCACTTTATAAGCGGTTAAAAAGCAACCGGTCATTAGGGCAAAATATTATAGACCTCGAAAAGCAGATCACACGATAATCCAAAAACAAAGTAAGTTCAAATGTTAAAACATAACGACCGATTAGTTCAAAATTATCTTGAATTGGTGACTATATTGAATATTTATTTTGCGTCAGTTTTTAATAAGAATATACCAAATGAAGTAATAGTTACTGCAGATGATGTAAAAAATATAATTAATAAATTAAGTTCTGATAAAACTAGCGGGATTGACGAAATGTACGCACGAAGTATTAAGAAAGTTAAGAACGAAATTTCTGCTTAACTTGCATTTTTCCTTTAGATCGCTACTTTTTGGAGGCAAATTTTGTTTCACGGGATTGGAAACTGACCAATGTTGTTCCCATATTCAAATAGGTAGACGTGAGGTAAAGGAGAATTATCAGGCAGTAAACTTAACTTTACTTATATGTAAAATAATAGAGTCAATTATTGATCATAAAATTACACAATCATTGGGAGAGAAATCAACTGTTAGTAAATGGCCAACATGTTTTCAGGAAAGGAAGGTCTTGTGTCATTAGTCTGATCACATTTTATGAGCATTTAGAAAAAGCTGTCTATTCAGGTTCTAGTTATGATGCGATATATCTAGATTTTTCTGAAGCCTTTGATAAACTCCCGTTCAACTTCCCTTCTTTCTATGTTAAAAGCTATGCATATCCATGAAAAAACTATAATTGAAAAAAAAATTGGTGGACAGATAAAAGCAGATGGTAATTTCAAATCGGGTGACATCCGACTAGCTGCCGATAACTAGAGGAGTTCCTCAAGGTTCCTTTTTTCGACAAGTAAATTAATTTAATGACGATACTAAACTTGTGCAGATAATAAAGGATAAGGAAGACTCAAACTGTTTACAAACTTGCCTGAATATGTTAATTAAATGGTGCAACGAATCTGGTATAAATCTTAATGTTGCCGATTGGGCGTTTTACACTTCGGAAAAAAATAATCCTAAATTTAAATATTATCTCCAAGATACCAAGATTATACAAATAAAAGAGCAAGTATATCTAGAAGTTAAAATAGAGAAATTAAATTTTTCCATTTAATGGTTTGAAATTAGAAATAAAGCAATAAGAGTCACATCATTTATCAAGTTATCCCTCTCAACGCGTACTTCAGAAAAGATGTAAAAAATATACACATCATTATTCAGACCTATATTAGATTATGCTGCTCCCTTCTCGTCTCTACAATTACCTAGAGATGTATATATTATAGAACAAGTACAACGTCGCTATACGAAAATGAGGGGAATAAAACATCTTAACTCCAATGATAGGCTTAAAAAACTCAATTTATTTTCCCTCGAACATAGAAAGAAAATGTAAGAACAAATAGGAATATAAATTATTGCTGAATATGGCCCCATACTGCAGAAAATCTTTTAAATTTGACAGACATAATAGCGACGCGAGGAATATTTGCCTTCAGCACCTGCATCCTTCAAATCTGAATAAAATCTACCACAAGAAATATTCAGCACTCTAAATCTATAAAGTATGAAGAACAAAATTGCTAAATATTTAAAATAAAATAAAGTTAAAATAGCTTACAAACATTTGAGGAGGTTCCACTCAAATTAGCCTAATTCTTAAAATGGCATACCACGTGAGGATTTATGGCCTCCTATAGGTGCCAATAGATTGTTTGTTTGTTTATTATCATTCCGGTTACCCCCTTAAACTTTTCTACCTACACTTTGACATTAGTGGACCCTCCTATCTCACCCTTCTGTTTCCCTGCCCCTCTTCTGTGGGTCGCCTATGGACGACTCCACCTTTCGATAAATTGCAGGCCTTCCCTGTTCTATGACAGGGGACTGACGAGAGAGTAGGCAGGTCACCCCAAATCGACCGCTCCCGGTGGGAGAGACCCTTTTAGGAGGCAAGGGAAAGCAGGATATGTCGTGTTGTGCCCCCTGCAGTCCTGTAATCATTAATCTTAGCATTGCAGGGGGGGTCGACTTGACTGCCTCCCTCTCTTACACAATGAATGTCAGTTCGCTGCCCAGAGATTTGACTGTGATGGAAGATACCTGGAATGGGAGCTGTGATGCAGGGGGAGGGGGTCCCACAGAGACCCTCGCTGGAATGGAAATGGTGCCGGAGGTAACTCAGCCCCAGAAAGCAGTATCTTCCATTGGGACGAGGCACGTGCAAGATTCTCCTCAGAAGCCCTCAGTCCTCTAAGGACTCACAAGGATAGGAGGGACTTCTTACCCCGGCTGGTTCCCCTTTACTAGCTAAGGTCATTTCCATTTCAGAGAAGGATCTTGCTGAGGCCTGTCCATCCAATCTAGGGGATCTTTCCAGTGGTGAAGAGAAGCGGGTTCATTCCTCACCTTCCTCTCCCCGAATGAAAATAAGCAAGAAAAAGACTAAAAGGACTAAAGGTCTCTCTCTCCGTGGGGGCTCCGGGGATAGAGGGGTACACTGCCGTTTTGGCAAGCGACCAGGCCAAGATCGGCACGTCCAGCCTCGAGGAGCCTTTGGGTGGTGAGCCCAGACCAAAAATAAATACGTCGGGGCCCCTCATTGAGAGACTATGTGGCGTTTTCGAGCCCACTGGGTTCAAACAATTTCTCGATATTCGCATCACTGATGGTAGCATGTTGCAAAGGGCACCATGATCCATCAGAAGAGAACATTATGTAGCTTGTTTGGTAAAGAGTCGAAGGTGAGCCGTTTCTTGGACGGGAACCTTCTGGAAAATGCATGGGGTTCCTTCGAATCCATGATTAGTAGCCTTCAGACACTTAATGGCTCGCCTGTGAGTGTGACGTCCCATTCTACCATGAACTTTGTGGAAGGAGTCGTTTACGCGAGGGAACTTATGGACTACTCCATTTATGACATTAACTTAGAGCTGGCCAACCATGGAGCTGCCAATTTTGAACGTATGATGAGCAAATAGGGAGAGGCATCAAGACCCACCCCTACAATCTTTGTCACCCTTGAGCGTAACATGATAGATTTGTTTGTGCGTACCGGTTGGTAGTGTTACCACATGAAAGCATTCGTGCAACTGCAGCGTAGGTGCTAACACTACCATTGCTTCTGTTATACGAATGTTTTCTGTAGGCGTGAAACCTCGAGTTTACACAAAGTCTGTGTAAGTTGCTCCAATGCTGTAAAAGATAAGTCCCTAGCGGTTATGACCAAGTGTGTCAATTGAAGAGAGCCGCACCCAAAGCACTGTGGTGCATATCTTATGGAGAAGGAACTCCTAGGCCATTCATGCAACAGATCCTGTCTCAATTTGTGAGGCTGTGGACTTTGTCCTGGCGCCTGGCGCTGCCTGGAACGTTTTATACATCAATCTTAAAATAGGCACACTCTGCACCTGACCTCTCCAAGCCTATGGAGCACGGTCATTTCCGGCACCCATTCGGAACTCTTCTGCGGGTTTTACTCACCACTGGCCTCCCCTGGTAGAGCTGGCGACACAAAGGGTTCAAACCCAGCTTCGGCTACAACCAGGGCTTCCCAACCCTCCTCCAGTGTGACTGTTTCCCGTAAGGCGAAACAGCCGCGCACGTCCCCCGTGTCGTTAGATTCACAGGAAGCTAAACCCCTGAAGTTGGTCGTGAGGCCGTCTTACGGGGTTACTAAATATGCCCCTCAAAAGGAGGACATCACCGAGGATCGTCGGCTCCTACGCATACACACAGGACTAAGCCGGGTGGCTCGGAGACGGTGGATCATACAAAGGAGGGACCCACCCCCCACCAAAGCCGTCCCCGCCTGAGGTTTCGAGGCGGAGAGAGGAAAAGAGTCCCGTAGCGATAATTCCTTGAAGGAGACAGCGCCATTAGCACCTGATTAGGCCAACAGCGACTGGAGCTCTCCCACCGAGAAGCCCACGCCATTCCCATGAGGGCCTTTTCATCGAAGAGGCCCCCTACATCTCATGTGAGGTATGCCTGACGGGCATATTCCTTCAATGCCGTGGACTCTGGGCCAAGTGGGAGGAGCCCCGGTATTTCGTATCCTCCAGTTTCCCGTTAGCTATTTTTTTACAGGAGACCACGCTGGATGCATGCCTCCTGCCAACCCTCCCGTGGTATAAGAGTTTTGCGACTGCACCACCACATGATGGGATCAGGGCAAGGGAAAGTGTCATTAACACTTCTATTACCTTTAAATACCCACTTTTAAGAATAGCTGTGCATCTGAAACTGGATAGGAGGTATACTGTTATATCTGCGTTCATTCCACCGTCAGCCGACTTCGAAGCAAGCGACTTCTGCCGTATCGTGGCACAGTTGCCGAGTCCCTTTCTACTGCTCTGGGATTTGAACGGTGTAGACCCCCTCTGGGGAGACTGCTAGACTAATCTTTAGGGTCTGGTCCTTGCCGACCTGATTGACGAGCTGGAGATATGTGTACTCAATGTGAATGAATTTACGTATCACAGCCAAATAAACGATTAATTTTACTGTGTTGATTTATTCCTGTACTCTCCGGATGCACAGCATGGTTTAGGGTGGGAGTAGTCGATGGCCTCCATGCTAGTGATCACTTTTGTATTCAAATATCATTTTATGGGCCGCTACAGCCTGAGATCCTGCCCCGGTGGTGCTTGTCACGGGCTCAGTGATCTGCATTTAAGGAAATGACGGATTTCTCAGTCTTAGAGTTTAGGTCGGTAGATGAAGCCATTGAGTTCTTTTACAGCAACCTCATCGCCGTGGGCTCAACTACTATTCCTAGAACATCTGGCCGTTTTCGCACGCATACCGCTTCCCTTGTGGTCAGCTGAGTGTTAGACAGCCCTCAAACTGAAGCGTTATGCCTACATGCGCTATAAGCGCTACCCGAGCGATTTCACTGTGGGTGAATTTCATAGAGCTAGGGATAGGTTCCGTTATGTTTCGAAGCACACTCGCCGCTCTTCCTGGCAGTTATACGTATGTTCACTTAACGTGGAAGCTAGTTAAAAGGATTTGGGGCCAAGTTCTCACAGGACTAACTCCCCTTCTCCAGAAGAAATGGTACAGCAATCTCGCACCCAGCTTTGCGAGATTGTAGATTTCGCCTACGTGGGGGGAAGCACTCTTTTGCCCAATGCGGCAGTCAGAGGGTGTCCCTTAGGGAAATTTCCCCAGTGTCACACTCTTTGCCTTGAGTATCAATCGTATCACCTCGGTGCTGCTGGGAGATGTTCTCACTATGCTCTACGTAGACGACTTGTGAATCTCATTAGTGCGGCTCAGTTGCCAACTGTTGGGCATTGACTCCCACAGACATTAAACCGCATATCTCGCTATGCCGAAGTGCACAGGTTTCGGTTTTCCTTGCTCATGACTAAGGCGGTCCAATTCTGCCGAAATCCACGGTCTACTCCGACTCGAACTTTTTCCTAAACGGAGTTTAGCTGGAAATGGTGGATTCGCACGTTTCCTTGGTCTTGTTTATGACCGATAACTTACAAGTGAACGCCATATTTGCAGCTTTAGTTTCTCTTATACCCGCGCCATGGACATTCTTCGTTCGTGACATTCAGCTAATATCTTACTTTTCTATCCATCTTTTGTTCGTTCAAAGCTTGACTACGGATGCGAGTTTTATGCATCCGCAGCTGTGTGAATATTGCGGAATGTGGACTCGATCCACCAACAGGTATCTGAAAGGAGAACGGTGCCTTACGCATGTTTCCTATTGAGAGCCTATTTGTCGATACAGTAGAGAAGCTACTCGCTCTCCGCCTTGTACACTGCATCATGCGCGTGTACACGCTAGCCCAACGCCTCTCTTAATCACCAACGGCTCTCACTGCATCTACGGCGGATCTCAACGGTGCCTATACCGCCGAGAGACGCCAGTCATACCATAAACCCTTTGGGCTTACCCGTATAAAACTACATCGAGAGTTCGGTGCAGCCTTCGGGCCGGTGTCATCTCTAGTTTTTCCAGGAAGTTACCTAGGAGGGTACCACCTTTGACTATTTTTGGCCACGCCTCTGTTCCCAAAGACTCCATTTAACCGGAAGTATTGGGAGCACACTTTGGGGCAAGTGCCAGTGTAAACGGATGGCTCCAAGTCCCTGAAGGGGGTTGGTTTCCATGTCGTATCCCACCTGTCTGAAGTCAGTATCCCGAAATTTTATGTATCACATCAAATTTGGGGGGGCTACAGGATACCATCTTTTGTATCAAAAACTATAAAAATACAGCATATAAAATATTTGTGTTTATTTATGGAATGTTTCAACAAATTACAGACACTGGAAAATAATAAAACATTGTTTGAAAGAAATGTTTTCACAAATTTATTTTTTTCACCCAAAAGATAGTGTTACTGTATGTCAAATCGTATGCAAGTTGCTAAGGCAAAAATTTAGCCTTATATATTTTCCTAGTGTTCACTATGTGGCCATTTTCGCTTTATATTGAATAGTAGTCAACATATTTACATCCCATCTACCCTGATACCGTTCCTCTATCACCTTCAAATCTTGATTGAATCGTTCACCTTCTTCATCGCTGAATGAAGTTTGCAAGATGGCTATGCAGAAAATGAAATTCGATGTTCATGTTGTACCTGAGCATTTTGTAGCTCTCCAATAGTTTTAGGGCAAATTCGATATAATCCTTTGATCCTGTATTTCCAAGAAAGTTCTTGACAAGTCCTTAGAATGATAACCAATCATTCTTTTTGAGTTCTGACATTGTTCCGATGAAATGTTCATCTCTGATGAACTGCCGAATCTTTGGACCATTAACCACACTAACTATGGTTCATGAAGAATGTTGGGCTCAACAGTTTTGAGTTTAGATCTTGGAGTCCAATTCCTATCCACCCAATGCTTCCCCCGAGCTCTGCTCTCCCACATGTAAAGAAAGCAAGAATAATTCGTATAACCGCGTTCCTGACCAAGGAGGAAGCATGCCATTTTAAGATCAACATAGATGATTCAATTGTATTTGTGATATTGTAACAGGACATTGACTCTCTTTATGTATCAATGTTTTACACGAAGACTAACTGAATGCCCAACTTGGACTACATCAGATAAATTACCATTGTGGAGAACTTAGTTTAAGTTCCAATTTGAACTATCAATGACTAGCTGCCATTCAGCTGTTGTAGATTGGAATTCCAGATTCTTTGAATAAACTCTGTGTGTTATGACAATACACTTCGAAAGTACTGCAGAAATGTACACTCTCTGGATCGAAAGTAGGATACCTTCGCTCCTTTTTCAAGCAAGTTTATCTGATTTAGTCTTGACACTAAAAGTACTGAATCCTTTTTTCATAGTCCAAAATCTCGTGCTAAATCAATCAACTCATGCTGATCGTATCTTTTAACAGCTGAGTTATCTTTAATTTCAAACTCTGCATCATAGGCTGTCACTGAGTTCTTCATTATGATCCAGATCTTCAAGAGAGGGCAGTTGAACGAAAAGTGGCACTGGAATTTCATCTAAATAAGGAAATGAACGTTTAGCTGATGGTAGAAGAGGATACTCAATTTCAAATTTGTTTTTCTTGTTATATCCTAAAGTTTTCACTAAACAAATGTAACAGTCTGTGCAATGATTTTTCGGCCTTTTCCAAATCATAGCTGTCTTCGTTTACTAACAGTGCCTCTCCTACAAGTCGCGATCAAACTGTTAATAAAATTAATGAATAAAATAACTAATTCGGCCTTTTATTTCTAATCTTTATAATTAACAATAAACATATAATATAATAATAAAATCAATCAGCGGACCAGTCATACTAGATACTTACAAACAATACAATTGTGCTTATTCAGAGCTGTACAGAAACAAACCTGACGTGATAGAAGAAAACTGACTGTAGTTTTAAAATCAGCTTGCGAATTTTTGTCTAAATCAAGTGAAAAGTAGAATTTAACAGTCCTTATGTCCAAACTTATTCCCCGTGTTATTATATACGGCTTTTCTCCTAACTTTCTTTTATCCGCAGTTCTATGAAAGGAAATTTGAAAAATCTAATAACATATTCTGTGGAATTTCGATGGAAATTAATCGAGTATTTTCAAGAAAATATAGATCCAGAGAATTCCTCTTTAGCGAATTCAATTTGACCGATAGCAATTGAGAAAATTTCATTTTGTGCGATATATTAACTAACTGATTTTGTAACATTTAGTACTAGTGTGCGGTGTTTGTTGTGGCCTTTAATTATTTAATTTACATTTCAATATAACCAATCATGAAACTTTTTGTAGAAACGTGACCCAAACAAAGTAGCACACAATAGATATATCCTAACGTAACATCGTCATCGAATTTAACATCATACATTTTACAATATCTAATCATGGAAATTATTTTTGCTAAAATGTAAGCAAAACAAAGTTGCAGATAATGAGCATATCCTAACCTAACCTAGTCCTGACCTGTGTTGTTTTGTTTTAACTTAATAAATAAATCCTCATGCCAAATTTATATACTTTCATTTTCATAGTTAAATTGTTTGTGTCTTCTAACACTGTGTTTAGTTAGGCCAATTGGATCAAGTAAAAATAGTCCCTCCTAAGACAAAAAGAAGGGATTAACTTTACTTGGTTAATTGGGGGATAGATGACCTTTATTTGGTAAAATGAGGATATACGAGGTTATGACAACGTGATTTTAAAGCTACTGAAATAAGTATAAACTAAGAATTAAACGCATGCGTGGATGTAAGAGAGAAATGCTAAACTCTTATCTACAGGAATTTATGTGGCTTGAAAGACATAAATACAGTTTTCAAGGATTTTTGCGATACGATTACCAGCCAATACCGTTTTAATTAAGTTATTAAAATTTAATTTCTAGAGTTCTACAAAGTTTACAATTTTTAATTGTTTTAAAATAAACTTTCCAACAAATATGTTCCTAAATAATTTTTTAACAGTTATTTTTTTATTTTATCCTTGGGTGGGATTAGCTTTACTACTGTAACTTTGGGACGGATGATCTTTCCTTGGTAAAATGGGAGGGACTATTTTTACTTGATCTGGCCAATTTTCGCTCATAATAATGTTCCGAAATTTGGCTTCATTTGCCTTTGGCTATTGATGTTTCTCTCAATGTGTATAGTCCAATCCGTCTTCGTCCCCCCAAATTAGTGCAAACGACTTCTACTCATGATTTATTTCTTAAATTACTTCTGAGGGTTTATTCTTAAGAACTTGGTAGTATCTGCATCCCTCCGGAATGCATTTCTTGATTTCACTTTTAATCCAGGACTCTTTGATTTTCCGTGGTCTCTGCAGATGAACCTAGCTAACTTAGAATCTACAGGGACCACAAGTCTGAAACTCTGAATGCATATCTAGGGGTGTTCCTATTTTAAGATGAATGGATCTTGTCTAGACGAAAAATCTCAAGGTTTTTACGACCCAAATATAACCTAACCTAACCTACCCAACCTAATCTAGACTGGGATAAGTTATTTTAGGTTAGGTTATATTATGGTCGATAAAACCTTGGTATGCCTCGTCTTTACAAGATAGAAATAAACTATTCCAGTAAATTACCCTCAGACGAACGCTATATCAAAATTGTCCTACCCACAAAGCGAAATTAATTGATTGTTCTCATTTGATGTCCCGTTTCCATTTATTTCGAATCTGACCAAATTACGGTGACTTGTCTACGACAGCTCACCTCTAAAAAAATTCTATATACTATTATTAATTTCCTCTCCTTAGCAACGTGTTCAGAGAATACATAACCGATCAAAAGGTGAAAAATCTAACAACTATAATTTATCAGTGTTTAAAATGACAGTTGACATAGGGATAGTCTCTCGTGATGGAAAAATTCAGGAAAAACTCGAGTCTCTAAGCTGTGTTGGTTAAAGTTTTGTTTTCTTTAAGTCTGCAAACGATTAGATCTCAATTTACCGAATAACTCTTTAACCAATTAAAATGATGGTTCTATTGCATTATAGACAATTCTCTTTGAAAAGCTATTTATGTGCAAAAACTTAATGACCCATCAGTAAGTCGTAAAGAGAGAAAGAATAATAGGTGGAATAGTGTTGTGGTTCTATTCCCTTTAATGTGTTTTCATTGATTTTCTTAGAAATGGGTCGGAGAGGTTTTCTTCTAGACATAAACAGGAAGATTTGAAATGCTCCGTCTTGACAACGAAATGTTTTAAAGCAGACGAAGTTTTGTGTGTCAGGCATTTTTGTTTACCTTATTTTTATCTTTAGCATTTATTCTAATACTTTTCTATCCAGAGGCAATTTAGTAGAGTTGTGTAACAACACTCTCATTATAGACTGTGATTGCCATCTCTCAACAAGTACGGAAGAGGGAGAAATGTTAAATCATGCACTTTCGTTAAAATGCCAGTTCCAAGCTGGCGCACTGTTGCAGTCACCTATGCCCCTGCCATTTTTATGCGCGATCAAATTTGTTCTAGGTTATGCCCCAAAGGAGGTTGCCTAATAGGTTTACCTGTAAATTTTCTTCCTTTATTCATACCACCTTTTATTGTCTTTTACTACGTCTCACATTCGCTCTTGGGCACGATTTTTCATTTTATGATAACCAGCTGGATGAAAAGAGAGTAGACTTGGAAGCAGAATCAGGAGAAACAGATAATAATAACTCAGCGTCTCTTAAATCAATTCGCCTTTAGACACGTGTTTACGTACGATATGAACACTGATAGACATGCAAAAGGTGAACTATAGAACTGAAGATAAAGTCAATGCATATAAATATAAACTAAAAAAACATTTGTAAAAGGAAATGAACTGCCCATGTGGAGATGGATGTTAAGGTGAGTTCGGTACCCTTCCATTTGAGAGGGGGCGTTTAAAGTGAGTTCTATATGATTTCTTTTGAGGAAGAAGTTTAAATTTGAGTTCAGCAAGTTTATATTTGAATTTGAGGTTAAAAAGTTATAAAAAAATTAATTAAGAGTTGCACATTAAAGGTGAGTTCGGTATGTTTCCATTTTAGGATGGACTATGAAGTTGAGTTTGGGAGTTTAACATTTAATGATCCACTTTAAAGATGAGTTCGACCACTTTCCATTTAGAGATCAACGTTAGATGTGCTGTTGGTTATCTTTCTATCTTAGTATGGACGTTACTAACTGTTACCTTTGCGATTGACATTAAAGGTGATTTCGGTAATTCTTCATTTTTAGATAGACGATTAAGGTGAATACTGAATCTTTCCTCTCCTGGAACGAGGTTAAAGAAAAGTCCGGTAACTTTCCATTTTGGAATGAACGTTCAAGGTGACGTTAGAAGCTTTCTATTTCGGAATGGACGTTGATTTTGATAACGTCGTATTTTCCGATGGATGTTGAAAATGGAATTGCTAACTTCACCCTCTGGGGTGGACATTAAAGTTGAGTTCGCTAACTTTACATTTAGGGGTAGAAATTAGAGGTGAGGTAGTTTGATAACTTACGGTAAAAGCGAGTTAAGTTTCACTGTTTGGTGATTTTTTTTAACTATAATAGCACATATTTTATTCAGTTTTCCTTAAGGTGTATGGGGCTTAGTCACCTTTCTCCTTTAAAACCTCAATACAAGTCAACTTTTTTTCGTAAATTTGACTTTAAAATTGTTGTCCAGATCTTTACATTGTCATTTTACCACTTTATTGTTTCCTTCCTTCTCACCCAACCTCCCTATTTTTATTGACCGGCAACTAATTCTGCAAGCTTGTCGTAGACCAACATTCGTCCACTCACCTCTGGTTGGAGCCGGAAGGGGTAAGTCACCCATCCTTGTCACTGGAGACGGGTATTGAACATACCTGATATATTTCTACCCATTTCAATTCTGTTGTCTCATGTTTCTTATCTTTTACTATGTCCCCATTTGGATTCCTAGTGTTGCATGGAAAACATGCTGCAGCCAACATCTGGAAGATTTTGTACCATCTCGACCTCAACGCAGGCAGAGGCATTCCATCCAGGAGGATCTGCGGTTATATATATAATCTGTATTTATCAGTTCCTCCTCTTCACCACTTTCTTTTCATATGTATTTTTCCTTAAAAACATTTACTAAAATTCAGAAAAACAAATGGTAGACTTCAGATTAATAGGATTAAAAATAGTGGCTTGTAAGAATCCTTCTCATTCGCGATTTAATTGCTGATAAATCTAGTCTCAGTTCTAATGCTTTCATCGATTACATTCGAGCCCTCGACTATCGATTGCTCATTCACCTTTCATTAAGGCGAAGAGAATTCTCGTTACTGTCACTCTTTGACATGAGCATCAACGGTATCCTGTCGGTGTTGCCGGAAGGCGTTCTCATTATGCTCTAAATAGACGACTTTTCGATCTCTTTTGGCGCGGCCCAGATGCCTAGCCTGGACCATCGATTCCAACAGGCCCCGAATCGCTTCTGTCGCTATGCCAAAGCGCAAGAGTGTCGGTTTTCCTTAGCCAAGACTAAGGTGGGGAACTTCCTTCGTCATCTACAGTGGACCCGTTCCTAAATGGTACTCGCATAAATGTGGTAGACTCTCAGTTACCTTGGTCTTGTTTTTGACCGGCGCCTCACTTTTCGTTCTGCGGCGTTCAGTACTTGGGGTGCAGATAAGGATACTTCTTTTATTTTTATTAGCGCTCTTTTTGTCGTAAGCTTTGTTTTACGCCTCTAAACTCGAGCATGAATTGCAGAAGGTAGAACCGATTCACCACTTTGGTCTCCGTTTAGCGACCGATGCCTTCCACATATCTCATGTAGAGAACCGGTTTATTGTTGTATGGAGATGGTGGTAGATTTACGGAGCAAACAACGCATTATGGGTGTGTACACATATGATTCTAGGGTCTCACTTGGTCTCCAACAACCCTTTTTTCCAAGACGACCGATCTCAATGGTGCATATGCCCCCGGGAGACGCGAATCATACTACGAGCTTTTTGTGGTTATGGTAAGGAAATTTCTTCTAGACCTTGAAGCAGCTCTCGCGCCGGTAGTGCCCCTAGTTCTTTCAATGAAACCACCCTGAAGAGTACAACATCTGAACGTTTGTTGCCACGTCTATATCCCGAAAGCTTCTACAGGATCGGGAGTACACGGAGTGTCACATTGGAGCCATGCTAGCAGACGCGAATGTGTCAAACTACGAAGAGGAAGTTAACTTTCATGATTTCTCCCCCTGTTTGAAGCCAGCGGCTGCCAACTGGGCGCTACCTCTTTCTTAAAGACCAAGGTGGTTGAAATAGAGAGAGGAAGGAGAGAGAGATGGGAAAGAGAGTGAGAGAGATATGTAGAAAGGGAGGAAGAGAGGTAGAGAGAGATGTAGAGAGAGAGGTATAGAGTTAGAGGAGGAGATAGAGAGATGGAGAGGTTAGAGAGGGGTAAAAAAAGTAATAGAGAGGTAGCGAGAGATGTAGAGAGGAGGATAGGCAGAGATTTTACTAGAAAGGGAAGAAGAGAGTTGAAGAGAAAGGAAGATAAGTAGAGAAAGGGAGAAAGAGAGGTAAAGAGGTAGAGTGGAAGGTAGAGAGAGACGGAAGAGGGAGAGCGGTAGTGAGAGAGGGATGTGAGCTAGAGAGAGAAGTAGAGTAAGAGGTAGAAAGAGAACCAGATAGTAACAAGGAGGAGTAACAAGGAAAAGATTTACCCTAGTAGACCTTACAATCAATTCAAGAGGGTACCTTTTAAGGGAAAATTTGCGCAGACGCAGTCCTCTAAAGGGTCAGATTGACTATCTGGAAGAGAACTCCCGCCACGCTTCAAGTCTCCAAACGGCTATTTTTCAAGACAGACTTGAACTGTTCAACAGAGTTGCTGTTGACAACTTCCACTGGACGCAAATGCTATATGTGAAAGATTTCTCACACAAATCACGCTGGTAGCACTTCAGTTCAAGTTTGTAGCCGTGATTTCTTGTTCTGCTCTGGCAAAGCTGGAAAATATCCCTGTAGTCTACACTGTCAAAGCCTCGAAGTATTTTGAACACTTCGATAAGCTGACCACGCAGTCTCCGTGTCTTCAGCGAGAACAAGTCTAATTCCCGTAATTTATCTTCATAACTCTTGTGTCTGATAAAGGGTATCAGTTAAGTTGTCTGGGTTGCACACTTTCTAATTTTGCGAAATCGCTTCGAAGCGAAGGACTCCAAAATTGTACGGCATACTCCAGATGCGGTCGGACAAGGGAGTTATACAAACACAGTACTATCTCCTGGTTCCGATATCCAAACTGTCGCTTTATATAACCTAGCATTCTTTGGGCTTTCTTCTCCACCTCAATACACTGCCTCGAGAACTTAAGATCACTAGTTATAGTTACACCCAAGTTCTTCTCAGTGTCGGTGGATTCAAGAGCAGTGCCCTTAAAGATATACTGCGATTGAGGGTTTCGGTGGCCGATATGCATCACTTTGCATTTGTTCACGTTAAAAGGCATTTGCCAAGGGGCCGACCACTCCTCAATATTCCGAAGATCATCTTGAAGGCGGGCAGTATTTTGACAGATAGATAGAGTGAGATGTAGAGTAGTTTAGAAAGAAGTAGAGAGAGAGGTACATAATTGAAGCGGTAGAGAGGTTGAGAGAGAGAGTATAGAGAGGAAAAGAGCTAGATAGCGATATAGAAAGAGGGATAGAATTAGAGAGACCGTAAAGGTAGATGGAAAAGTAAAGAGAAGTGACAGAGGTATAGAGAGAGGTAGAATGAGGTAGAGAGTGATAAAGAGGTAGAAAGCTAGAGAGGGAGATAAAGAGGTAGAGAAGTAGAGAGAGGTAGATATGTAAGTAAAGATGAAGAGAGAAAGGTATAAGTAGAGCATGATAGAGAGCTAGAGAGAGGTACAGAAAGGTAGGGAGAGAAAGCGAGATAGAGACTTAAGTAGACTTAAAGTGAAAGGAGGAGAGAGCTAGAAAAATAAAGGTATATATATATATAAATGTAAAGAGAGAAAGCTAGAGAGATAGAGTTAGAGATATAAATGTAGAGAGATGCAGAAAAAGATGCAGATAAGTTGTGAGAGGTAGAGAAAAATGAAGAGGCAGGGAGAGAGAGGCAGAGTGAGATATCTAGAGCTAGAGAGAGGTAGAGGGATTGGTGTAGAAGTAAAAAGAGAGAAAGAGATGTAGAGAGAGAGAGAAAATTGAAAATGTAGAGAGTCAGAGAGGTTGGTAGACAGGTAGAGATGGAGGCAGAGGTATATATAGAGAGGTAAAGGCAGAAAGAGTAATGGAGATCGAACTAGAGATAGATGGATAGAGATAAAATGGTAGTAGAGAGATATAGAGGTAGATAAGTAGATAAAGGTAGTAAATGGGTAGACACTATATAAGTATATAAAGGTAGTAAATGGGTAGAGACATAAGAATATAAGAAGATAGAGTTATCGAGAGATGCAAAGAAAGGTAGAAGCAGCGAGAGTTATAAAGAGTTAGCTAGAGAGCTAGAGAGAATTAGAGAGAGGTAGAAATAGCTAGAAAGAGGATGAGAGAGAAGTAGAGAGAGAGAGAGAAGCAGAGAGAGGTATGAAGAGCTAGAAAGAGAGGTAGGGAGAGAAGTAAAGAGTGGTAGAGAGATAGGTAGATAGAGGGATAGAAGTAAAGAGAAGAGTAGAAGAAAAAAAGATAGAGAGAGGGGTAGAACGAGAGGTGGAGAGAGCTAGAGATGAAAGTAGCGACAAAGAGAGAAAGAGAATCAGAAAGAGAGAGGGAAAGCAATACGTAAAAACAGATGTAGAACAAGAGAAAGAGGGATAGATGTCGCAAGGAAGTTAAAGAGGTAGAAAGATAGAAATAGCTGTAGAGATAGATATAGTTTTATAGAGAGAGTTAAAGAAGTAGAGAGGTAGAGATATAGGGAGAGAGAGATAGCTAGGAGAGAGGTATAGAGAGGTAGTGAGAGTTAGAGACAGATATAAAGAGGTAGGGAAAGTTAGATAACCAGGGAGAGAAGTGGTGAAAGAGTTAGAAGGATAGAGATAAAGTTAGAGATGAATGAAGAGAGAAAGGTAGAGCTGTATATATAGAGAGGGAGAAGGGTAGATATAGAGAATGAGGTAGATATAGAGTTATAAACAGAGGTAGAGAGAGACCTAGAGATTTAGATACAGTCATAGAGGGGTACGGAGGTAGAAAAGAGGTTGAAGGAGGTTTAAATTAAGGTAGAGAGACAGGTAGCGGAAGATGTAGAGGGAAGGGGAGTAGTAGTAGTGGTTCGCCAACCTGCCTTTATTCAGGTGGATCACCGAACGGATAATGAAATGCATATAAAGGTCAGTATGACACTCGCTGGTGAGCCCGAGGGCCGGTCCTCTTTGAGGAGAGGTCCCAGGACGTATTGTATTTTGACACCAAACAGCGCTCTGGTGGAGCCTTCCTCGTCCCGGGGTGAGGGACCTTTTCTGCGTCAGAGGTAAGTGGAAAGAGATACCCATGGGCAAGATTCCTTGGAACAGAGAATGGGTGTGTGTATGTTGTGCTGCGAAGACGGGAGAGGAAAGAAAGCTGTGTTGCCATTGGCTCTGAGTGTGAAGAGAAGTATAATATCTACCCACCCCATTACACAGCTGAGCACAGATCTCTGCGTACGCTGACGTTTGTGTCCGCTCATGCCGGGATCGAACCTGGTACCGCAACGTTGGAAGAGCAACGCCGTATCCACTCGGCTAGCAAGAGCTCTTAGAAGAAGGGGTAGAGCGAGAGAGATAGAGAGAGATTTAGAAAGATTGTTACCGAGAGTGAGAGAGACAGAATAGTAGAGTAATGCAGGGAGATAGGTAGAGTGTCAGAGAGTAACAAGGAGTAACAAGGAAAAGAAGTACCCTAGGAGACCTTACGGTCCATTCAAAGAGGGTACCTTTGGACTAGCAGTCGAGCGGGCACATCTCTGCTCAAATGCTTTACGTCCTTTCACGGCCATTTTTCAAGACCCTGTCTAGTCTTGACTTGAACTGGTCAACAGATTCACTGTTGACAATTTCCACTGGAAGTGCGTTCCAACTACCGCAGATACTGTACGTGAAAAACTTTCTACACATATCGCGGTTGTAACGCTTCAGTTCAAGTTTAAAGCCGTGATTTCTTGTTCTGCTCTCAAGAAGTGAGAAAATATCCCTGTAATCAACATTGTCGAACCCTCGAAGTATTTTGAAAACTTCGATGAGCTGACCACGCAGTCTACGGGTTTCCAGCGAGAACAGATCTAATTCCCTTAGGCTATCTTCATAACTTTTATGTCGGATAGAGGGAATCAGTTTGATTGCCCTGGCTTGTACGCGTTCCAATCTCGCGATGTCCTTTCGCAATAAAGGACTCCAAAATTGTACGGCATACTCCAGGTGCGGCCGAACGAGGGAGTTGTACAGTCAAAGTACTATCTCCTTGTTACGGTATCCAAACTGGCGCTTTATGTAGCCTAACATCTTTTGGGCTTTATTCTCTGCCTCGATTCACTGTTTCAAGAACTTGAGGTCGCTAGTAATAGTTACACTCAAGTCCTTCTCAGTGTCACAAGATTTTAAGAGCAGTGCTCTTAAGGATATACTGCGATTGGGGGTTTCTGTGGCCGATATGCATTACTTTGCATTTGTTCACGTTAAAAGGCATTTGCCGCATGTCCGACCACTCCCCAATCTTCACAAGATCTTCCTGCAGGCGGGCAGTATTTCCATCCTTTGTAACGTTCATACCAAGCTCAGTATCGTCGGCAAATTTGGAAATCTTGGCAACAATGTCACCGTCCATGTCGTTGATGTAGATGATGGATAGTAGTGGTCCCAGGACAGAACCTTGAGGCACCCCGCTAGTAACGGGCACCCACTCAGGAGACTGTCCATTCACCACCACCCATTGCCGTCTGCCACTTAGCCAGTTCTCGATCCAGCCGGCTACATTTCCGTCTATACCCAGCGCTCGCACTTTCTGGAGAAGGCGGCAGTGTGGTACCTTATCAAAGGCTTTCTGAAAGTCTAAGTACACCACATCCACCGCCTTGTCCCGATCGTGCTCACTGAAGACGAAGTGGAAGAATTCCACAAGGTTCGTCAGGCATGACCGTTGCCTTCGGAAGCCATGCTGGGAACTCCTCAGTAGCAGGTTTGACTCTAAATACGACGTCATTTTTTCCACCATCAGGCTTTCCATGAGTTTACCGACTATCGAAGTCAGACTGATAGGTCGGTAGTTTGACGGTTGGCTGGGGTCTCCTTTCTTGAAGATGTAGAACGAGAGGGCAGTATAGAGGGAAGATTTTATACATAAATGAAAAGTTAGAGAGAGAAGAAAGAAAGAGGTAGAGAGCGAAGGGTAGATAGAGGTATAAAGAAAGGGTAAAGAGAGAGGAAGGTAAAGAGAGATAGATAGAGATTTAGAGAGAGAGATATGGTGCGAGAGGAAGAAATAGGGAGATAGAGAGAGAGGTAGATAGAGAGTGTTCTAGAGAGAGAAGTAAGAGAGAGGTAGATAGACAGCCTTCCAGAAAGAGAAGTCCAAGAGAAAGGTAGAGAGAGGTAAAGAGGGATAGAGATGTAAAGAGGTAGAAGCAATGAGGTAGGAAGAGAGGTAGACAGAGAAAGAGAGAGAGGGGTATACAAAGAGAGAGAGGTAGAGGTATGGAGGTAGAAAGAGAAAGTGTTAAGGAGAGCCTGAGAGTTAGAGAGTGAAATAGGTACAGAAAGAGAGGTAGATAGAAAGAGGGATAGAGTGAGAGGGAGAGAGAGAAAGAAAGAAAGAGAGCGAGAGAGAGTGTGCGTTTGAGAGAGAGGGAAGAAAGAAAATGAGACAGACAGACATATAACGTGTGAAAGAGAGATAGGAAGTGAGAGAGAGACAGAGCGAAAGAGAGAGAGAGGAAGTGGGCGAAAGAAAAAGAATGAGAGAGAGCAAGATAGAGAGAGGGGGGAGAAGGAAGGGGAGGGGGCAGAGGGTGAAGAGAGGAATAGGGAGAGAGAAGAATTATTGGCATAAATCATTTTCTCCACACTTCATCTCTGCTCTTATTCCCTGAAATTGAGATTCCTCTTCACCTAACCACCACTTTACTTACCTCGCTCTAATCTCCCACGTGATATTTAATGCTGTTTTTACCTGCAGCGAAGCGCCAGGTCTAGGCGTCGCCTTTTCCCAAAAGGAGTAAAGTTTAATTGTACCCATTTAGAGCCATGAAATGACCCCCCATATGAGTGACCATAGGACATAGGGTTATTCACCTTGGAGATTTCAAATCTCCTATCAGATTTGGCGCTGGATGGCGCCATCAAGTGGCAGAAGAAGCCTCATTTATTTTTCGAAAGGAGTAAAATTCATTGGTACCCATTTAGAGTCATGAAATGACCCATATGACCATGGGACATATGGTTATTCACCCTGGAGATTTCATATCTGCCATCGGATCTGGCGCTTGGCTGGCGCCATCTAGCGGCAGAAGCCTAATTTAGCCATTCAAAGGCGAGTGTAGGTGATTTGAACCATGGGAAACCATCAATGGAATAACCATTTATCATCTTATCACAAAACGCCGCAGGTCATGGGAGGGACTTTTCCTCTTGTTATTCATACTCTTCACGCGGCTATTTTTAACATCTCCACTCCCACTTCGATCCACTAAGTTCGCCCCAGGTAACTACATCGAGCCATTCCCCCTCATTCCAATTCTTTTGCCGTGGCTCTTTAAAACAAGAAAATCTTAATTGAATTCTTATGGGTGTAGTGATTTGGCATTTGGTGTGAACGATTTTATTTCTTGTTTTTGCCTCTATAATATGGTTATACGCCTTGAATGTTTTTATTCCTCGTACAGGTCTGGTAAGAGTATGGAAACAGAAACATACATACCTGCTGGTCACCAAGACAACAGAGTGACGGTTAAATTGCTTGTCAAGATTGCGGTCCTCTTTGTAGGAAAGCACAGATGAGCTGATCAAGACAGTCCGTTTTAAATTGCCAAACAAACAAGAGCAACAGTAACTAAGATAACAACACTCAGTAACACATAAATAGTTTTTGCTTATCGACGCTCATTTTCTAGAATGTATTGAGTAAATGGTGTATTAATTGCGTGCATATATCTACAATGGGCATGGCGAAGGCCGTACCATTCCTAGAAAGGGTTCATCTAAGCCGATTCTAGCCCATTTCTTTGTTAAAATTCTCAGCTCCTGTTCTTTTCATCTGTAGTGGGCGATGAAAGATTGACGAGTTTTATATACAAAATAAAAATTGTTTTATATAAATTTCAGATGTATTGGAAATACGTAGAGGAAATATCTTGTATTTATGTAAAAAACAAATCCTATGTCCATTTAGGGTTTAAATTAAAAATAACCTCATAATAATTCCTTTGCCAATTGAAATAGCTTATTCTTAACGATAAAAGAGTGGTAGTATTAAAAGATGATAGTTGGATTGTGTTAGGTTTAAGTACGAAATTCGTTCAGGCTTTCTTAGGCAAGTTTCATTCAGTGTTTAGCTTCGGGAGAGGAATGTGGATGAACCAGTAGAGACGAAGGTTCTTTCCAGACTGTGCTTTGCAAAGTCCTGCCTCCACGAATCGTCCAATGCAAGAGACGCCGAAAGTGAAATAAAGGCGTATCCCCTCCGGCAATACGGCGAGTTTTATACTTTTCAGCAGTCACCCAAACGTCGGTCGGTTTTAGCAGCTTCATTCGTTATTTCAGCTTTGCTAAATTATAGTAATGTGTGATTTTTTTTAATCTCATTAAGAATTAATGCTTCTGTGAATTCATGATATTTATTGAGGCGCTTGAGTGAAATATTTGAGTGCAAACGTTCTGTCCTGCTGTTTCGGTGTCTGGCTTCGTAAAGGTTAGTAAACATTCTTTAGAATTAGTTTTAGGCTGCACTCAAAAGTCTCGTACTTAGTGCGTGCAGAGACACAAGTGGCTTTGATATGTGCTCATTGTTACGATCACTGCCCCAAAGTTGATTTTCTATGTTCGAGTCATCGGCTTACGCCCATTTTGCCCCCCAGTCGTATTGATTGGCGGTTGCCATAGGGACATTGATCACGTGCTAACTTCATCTTCCAAATCGGCGCGAAAGAAGTGTGCAACAAAGACTAAAACTTATTGATTGTAAAGGAAGCATCGATGCCATTTTGTCCTTGGTAAGCGAATAGTGAGGATGCCTTGCAATGTTTCTGTAGAAATGGTTAATATGAAGCAAGCAGAAAAGCGATTTTATTACTATGAAAAAATCCAGCCTTACGCCATATTATGTCTGGAAATTGGGAATTGAACATAGGTTTATCCTCTGCTACGTCACTCTTGGAGACCCCAAATTTTATGCTTTCGGTGGCTAGAGATCTTCAATTTGCTAGTTAAAAAATATTGAAATATACACCTACGGTAGATCTGTGCATACCTGAAATTAAATAAATGATTGAATGAATATATGCTAAAAAAAATATTTCCAATAATATAAAACTGGAAATTTAAGCTCTCACTAGTCTAGTGGTTAATAAGTCGTTTGTTTTTCCATCGTCGAGTTGCCGGTTTCAAGCCATTATACTCCTGACGCGAGATGGTTTCCACTTGCCCGCGGTGTCAAGATCATAAATAATTTATCGGCATCTTCGCCCACAAACCTGACCGGCTCCTGGTGCTTTCGGACTCACCAGCGGTTGTCATTCTAATATTTATGTTGGTTTCATTATCCGGTAGGGGTTCTGTCCTGGTCAGGAGATGGGTAGCATTACCTACATATATACCTCAAAATTTGAAATTATTGTCGTTTTTAAGAATTATTAAGTCTCCCCTAAATTTAACGTTTTCTTGGAGTCTTCATATGTTTTCTGCATTCAAGTTTGCAACTGCTCCGAGTAAAGCTGGCAATGAGCCTGAAAATTTGGAATCTTCACATTTTACATAAAACTAAAGGTCCTTTTTCCCATTATAATAATTTTTTTGTATCCAAAAATAACTATTTGATTACTTCTGTACCTGTGGATTCGAATTGATATTATTTTGGATGTGTAGAGATGGGTGTAATGTTTAATTGCTGTGTTGTTTTTTTTCTTTCATGCCCGAAAGAAATTTTGATCAATTTTCCATGTCTGAAAATGGCTGAATGTGAAAAGAAGGCCTTTGAGTCTGATGACTTACCTTCCGAAAGGAGATCTAGTCTCATTTCACTTGCGTTTGAGAAGAGGTAAATAAAACACGGAAAATATTGCCTAGTTTTTCTCAAAGAAAAGAAACGCTAAAATCTTTTTCGTCATTTTGTCCCACACTTAAATTATCCTCTAAATATAATAAAGTGAGTAAATAATGGATGAAGCAAGGTTGGTTGGTACAAAGAGATAAGTAAAAAAATGATAGATCATATTTAAAAAAAAAAAAATGCAATTCTTCTATTTTCTGAGAAGGTGGTAATTTTAGGAAATTATCAACGATTAGATATTAGAACATTGAAAAACAACTGACATAAAAGAAAAACATGAAATAAAAACAAATTGAAAAATCGTTAAAACATTATTTGATTTTCCTGCATCTGAACGCTGCCGGTTGATTCCTAATTGGCCTCCTTGAGCGTTTATTCATACAATTTTGCACCGAGGGCTGGGATGTGGTTAATGAAGCCTACCGCCTTCTCACGGAGGGATTGCCTGTCAAAAATGTGTTCTTTTCTTGCGGCCGATGCACGATAAAAATAAAACTAAATTTACTTGGAGTCTTAATAAGGGAATTAAATAGGCGAGGATAATCTTGAGGGGATCATTTGCGCTGATGGAATGATATAAATGAGGTATTTATTGGTTACCAGTCAAACCATGTGGGTGGGAAAGAGCAAACAATTGGAAAGATGAATATAAAGGAGTAATAGAAGAAGGTAAAGGAATTAAAAGGGGAGAATTTCGGCCCAAATATCTTTACAAGGTGTATATTTGTGAGTACTTGTACAAATTTGGTTTCTATATTGTTGTTGTCTTTGTTGTTGAGTTGGTGTTGTTCTTCCTCTGTATTTAATAACATACGGTATAAGAGGACAGAAAGGTACGTGATAAATCTTAATCATCATGAATACTACATAGCAATAAGAACCATTAAAACAGAATAATGTGAAAACCAACGAAGGCATCTTCAGTAGAGAGTTTGTAAGGTGAAATCTGCAGATAAAGTGGTGTATTGGAAGAAGTGAAAAAATATAAAGACAAATAACCGCAGACCCTATTGTGGGTATCGGGGCAGGAGGTGGGGGCACACTAATGCGGGCGTTGTGGCCAAGTGGGCACACAATCCACCAGATGTCAGCTGCAGCATCATTGTCGAGAACATAATAAGACCCACAAAAGCGCTTTGAGGAGCACCAATGACAAATCTGTCTTTAAAAGCCTCAACAGCTGCCAGTTTGCCCTTCCGGCCCCAATTTCTACAGGAGGATCTGAGATTATATATCTTCCAAACATTTTCACTTCCTCAATCTTCACCGCTTTCTTTACAAATCTCATTATAAACTTTCGGCGGGATACGCCCTTGTTGCTATTTCATTTTGTATTCTAGAAAAAAAGTCATTCGGGGGACCCTCCGTACTTATTAAAGTAACCTCATCACGTAACGATGGATAGAATACTAAAAATAGCGGTTGATTGACGATTGACAGAAAATTTAGCCCAACCCTGTAAGAAGAAGACTAAGGGTCTCATAATCTTATTCCCATCCTATAAAAATAGGCCCTTTTTTCTTACTTGCTTCATATATTTCTCCGCCGATAATACCAATATAATCTTTAAAAACGCTCCGCAAGGTAGAATCATAAGGACTCCGAGGGAAGCGGATAATGCTTGCAGTGGGCAGAGGATGTGAATAAGAGACGACTGAAAAATACACAAAAAAAAGACATCCAATTCATGCACTTAGTGACAAGCGAAAGTCAGCAACCGTCAAACCACCTAGACAGTCTATTTACACTGGCTCGGGAGTGGATGGTGGTGTAGGGGAGGGGAAGTTTGAGAAAGTCATGGTTCTTACCAGGCGCAGCTCTAGAAGGGGGTTAGAGGCTGAAGCTCCCCCAAATTTAAAACCAGTTTATACTTATATATTTTTTTTAAGCCATACCTGTATTAATGTATTATGCTATTCAGAGAAAGTTAGGTAATATATATATATATATATATATATATATATATATATATATATATATATATATATATATATATATATATATATATATATATATATATATATAAGAGAATGAGAAATTGGACGCGAATGAGCATCTGACCGGCAATCAGCAGACTCAGGTTCGAGTCCCGGCCAGGAATTTCAAACTTTTTTTCCCCTGGCGTTATCTCTCTCTTCTCAGTAAAAGATTGCCTTCATTGTGCCGCCCTCTGCTCTCTATGATTCTAGTCTTCTTCTAATGTCCCTTTCTCTCACCTCTAAAAAACTCCTGTTTCTTGTCTCATTGCTCATTCGCGCCCAATTTTCTCCCTCTCTTTTACTATATTATTATATAGTCTGCCATACAAGTCTTCTGCATCTTTCTTTCTGTCTTCAAAATTGTTTTGAAAGGCACAAAATATATATGGCGTAAGCCCTGTGGTGGTTAGTATCACCCGCAGAACTTGTATTTGCTCTCTCTTTATATATATATATATATATATATATATATATATATATATATATATATATATGAGCAGCTTTTTAAACGTGCGATCGAGTGTATCCTATATGATATATGTCTAAAATACAGATAATTCTCGAAAATAATGATTAAATTTAGTATTACAATTTAACTGACGTCCAAAAACTATAATTCATGATTTTCTGATGTATGGACAAAAATTCGGATCTGAGCGAGTTAGTGCTCACTCCTTTATGAGATGCTGTTATTTATTATCAATGCTGTGTAAGATAATCATTATTGATTATCCTTTTTCTCAGACTACTCAGAGGGAGGAATTCAGGTTAGTCCCCCCCTCCCCGGAGGTTTATCCTGAATCTGCCACCTGTATTTACGTAATTATTGTTTGAGTTGTCATGATTTCACTTTTTTGTGGAAGTGAAATATTGACGTCATCCGAATTTTAATCCACCTCCTTACACAAAAAAAAACACTCTTCTCGGTATTTTATTACCGAGAAAACTCCGGTATAAGGATCAATCATGCTCAATGCATCATTAATTACCCATTAAATTAGTTTAAATTTAGATATAAATTGTTCATTAATGGTTGGTTCATTGTTAATTAATGACGTGTGCGGGAAAGGAGAATCTTTAGACTTGATGATTTTATTTTGCAAATTATTTGATCCCTCGAAATAGCCATGGTATTTGTTATAATATTTCAATTATTTGGTTTATAATCCTATCATAAATATTGGTAAATATTTTTAGTTTGAAGTATAATCAATATATCAGAAATATTTAGCTGTGATTTTATGCAGTTACAATATTGGAAATAATAGAAAAGTCTTTGTTTACAATATAGTTTACGAAGATTTACCTCAAAATCAAAATATTGTATCTGTTCAAGCAAATTTATTTATTTTCAGTTGAATTTTCATCGAAATTAATTCAAGTAGTCTTTTGAAGGGTAGGTATTCTGTGGAATCCGTTTAAGTAGCTATGTTTCTGCTTGGCTTAATGCAATTATCTACATTTAATAATGTTCGACTAAAAGTTGTGGTAAACGATTTTGTTCCCGATTTTCGTCATATATTTAGATCATTTGTGGAATAATTTTAATGATTCATTTATCTTTGATTGTTGTTTTTGAACAATAAGCGATATGGTGAGTGTGGAGTACTTATGAATGCAAGCGGATTGTTGATCCAAAGATCTTTGCTTTACGAACTGGTTTCTGGGCACAAATGCAAGCTACAGTCAAGGTTCTAAAGTCTTCAATGTAACTCACGTTGTCTTCGTTGTAGTTTGTCGAAGAATCTTTACGCAAGATAGAGACTAGGGCCGTGACCTCGGTACACTGGAAGTCTGTCGTTTTTCCGGAACACTGGGAGTTCTCGCATAGGCATTCCACACTTAATATTGTTCGTGGGTGTATATTTTCACCCAGGTCAATGCTTTTCAATCGGTAGGGGCATATGCCAACTTTGTTAGTTTCACCTAGCCAAGTGGGGTCATTGAAAGGAATAGATTTAAGATTGGAGTCATACAACTGCACGCGGAGGTCACTGCACACATCGGTCGTGTAAAAGAGAGCATTAGTAGCATTTTTAATAAGAGAATGGATAGTCAAGTAATTTTCTTTGAGGTAAGAGTTAGCTTGATCGTCGGATAATTTTATTCTCTTCTTAATTAACTGCTCGGAAAAGGGCTTATTATCATAATAAGATGTTAAATCTGGAGAAATATTTGACTTTACAACGTGTGGGGGAAAATCAAAAGAAGAAATTTGGTTTCTAGACCCTTTTGTTTCCATGTCAGCGTTAGTCCAACCCCTTGTTTTTTCCCAGTCGCTCGGGATTCTATCAGGGCCGGCGATAGTTGGGAAAGCGAGCGAGTTCTGTAAGAGCGAGAGCCAATTTCCGAACCTGTTGATATAGTCATTATAGGACGGCGGTCGAATTTCTCGTTGGTTCTTGTGACCAGGGTAAAAGTATGGGTTGAATTGAAGAAGATCCGAGATGGCGATTTCCTCCGGCATAGATTTGCAGCTTGCTGTGGTCACCCAGAACAGGACATAAATAAGCCGTTTGTGATCCATGATTTTTCCCTTAAGGCTGGAAGACTAATGACGAGGTAATGTTTTTTCACCCACCTTTCTGTGGATTCTGCTCTGGCATATGTCTTCGAGAAAGGCTGAAGACGATGTATGTGTATCCTCCTCTTAGTGTGCGCTCACTACCCGCCTTTACCCCGATGCGGTCTGCGTCTGGACTGCTGCAAAATCAAATGATGCCAGACTTCATATATACGCACAAATGTGGCTCTCGTCAAGAAAAAAAGGTGCCAAATATGGAACTAATTAATTCTTTTCATATCCCAATAATAGACGGGAAGATGAGTGTATCGTCGTAAAATTGAAGTCTCTCAAAAATCTAACGAGGGGCGAATGTCAAAATCAATGAGAAAATTCAAATTTCATTCATAGATCCTTAAAAATTAGCTCCTTTAGAGACCAAAACTAGAAAAATACTAATTAGTAAGTGGAATTCACTGCTTTAATTATTATTCCTATAGAAGAATGGTGCTCATTTATTAGAGTTCTTTTGAAATTTCAACAATTATAGACATTGGGATTTGATAGGTCATTAACGATGTCCTCATTTTGGTTTATTTAAAGTGGAATCAATAATTAAAATAGAGAATAAAAAAATAAGTGCGTCAAAGCATGCAGTTACGAAGGCGGCAAAAATTATTCAGACAAACTGATTGCCACTTCGTCACTGAAACTGAGTTTTCATTCTTAGATTCTAGCGTTTTCTTCTTTGTATTTCGTATATTTCAGTTAAACACGCAGAGTCTCGAACAAATACTGCATTAAAACATAGTTAGTTTCACATAAATCCATTAAATGTCAGAGGTTGACGTTTATTGGGGCATTCAGGAACGTACCTCTTTGTTCTTGTGTTTTCTTTAGAAATACTTGTAGAGAGGGGATGAATATTTAGGTTTTATTCTAGTTCCCTGTTAAATTTTCTTAATATTTATTATTTTCCTACCATTTATTTTTTAAATTTAAAAGAAAATACAGTAGTCTCAGTTAAGTCTTCGTCGTAGTTTTATGGCAGCCGCTGCGATACAAAAGTAGAATTTTTTTTACTCGAATTTAATGCGTAATAGCAAACAGGCCGCCTCACGCAGGACGTTGGTAATATAGCTCTATAATTAAAATAATGAAGAGAGACAAATTGAAAATACTGGAGGATATGAGACATCTTAGCTACAATGATAAGCTTAAAAAACTCAATTTCTTTTTCTCCGAACATAGAAAGAAAGGGAGAAGAACAAATAGAAACACATAAATTATTGATAAATATGCCCAATACAGCATAAAATCTTTTTAATTTGAGAGGCGTGACAGAGACGCGAGGTTACGACTAAAAGATGAATAGGTGGAAATTCAAAGCATCAATGGGAAAATTTACCTTCAGCAAACGCATCGTTCATGTCTATAACAATCTACCACAAGAAGTAGTGAGCGCTCCAAACACAGAAATTACGAAGAAGAAATTCGATAAATATCTAAAAGAAAGTAAAATTATAATAGATTACAAATATTAAAAGAGGTTCCACCCAAATTAGCCTAATTTTTAATAGAGCCTACCATGTATGAGCTTTTATGGCCTACTGTAGATGCCATTACTTTGTTTGTTTGTTTATATATATAGCTGAAGGTTCTCAACCTAGCGTGTGGGCCAGGATGGTCTATTACTCCGGACATCCGGACCGCTAGTGTACCATTCCTCCAAGTTTCAATTATACCGGGGGTTTTCAATGGTCCTGCCAAACCATCTACCTCTTTGCGAGTATACAAAGCAGAGAAAAATCTAAAGAAAGTACTAAATTAATTTTATGTCAATCCACTATTTTCTTAAACTAATTTTTCCTAATAAATTACGCAGGTGACGACAATCAATCACTTACTTGAGTTGAATAGAAAGGTAAACAATTTATTTATAAATTATTTATAGAATAATTATAGAAGACGTTTTGCAGGAAGCTATCGAGGCATGGAGAGATAAATCAGTCACTCTCTCTTTTTCGATTTATTCTTCTTCCATTGTTTGTGTTTATTAGGAATATTTTTTCTTTCAGCTAGCTATTCGTTCATGTCCTTCCTCTCTTTACAACAAGGAAGCCACAATCTATAGTAAGATGACAAGTTATAGGTAAATTGCAATATTTCCTGAACCTCAACGAATGCTGGAGGTGACAAAATAATAAATAATTAAAGAGGTCAAACAACATTTAACATTGGCAGGCAGCAAATAACAACATTAAAAGGATAAACATTGAATAAAAACGCAACTAGAATTCTTTAATTATTTCAATGAAATTATCTATCAAGAACTTTATGATAAAACAATAGCAAATATGAAAATCCTGGTATCAGTATGCGGTAGGTCACACTCAAAATACCTGCATATAATACATTATATCTGTTGATTAATATGATATTCTATGTCGACAGGATATGATAATGGCTAAAACACTTAACTATACGGTGGGCAAAGGAAGTCTGATACGCACGCTGCACTAGGAAGGTACCAGCTCTCGACGAATCACCCGGAGAGTCAGCGGATCACATTTTGTTGTTGCAGAAGGGTTGAAGAGGATCCAAAATGTACAAACATCCAGGACTAATTCCCAAGAAGAGTACGCAAGTTGACGACAGGGCTCTGCGTCGCATAAGCCTTCAGGATTGGAAGAAATTCGCATTACAACTGCAAAATGTATGGACAGAGGGCGGCCAGGTTAGTGCATCCAACAGAAAGGTCCGTCGCAGATAGCTTGCATAAGGCTTAAAGTCACGTAAAGCCCACCAGAAGCCGCTGGTCAACCTTCAGTAGAGCAAAATCGACTGGTTTTCTATGTACTCACCACAACTGGACTATGCTTCAATGTGGACCTGTATGATGGTCCTACGAGTCCACGTTCCAGTTGTTCTCGTACCCAAGGCAACGTTAAACTCCACAGGAGGGCAAGGGAGCAGTGGTATCGACAGTGCATATTATTAATAGTAAGGCATGGTGATGATCCGTAATGATATTGTGCTGCATGTCAAGTTTACTGGTGGGTCGTCTCACCATTTGTGATGGCCCTATGAATTCAGAGAAGTAACAAGCTTCCCTGGAAGGTATCATGATGTCCTCAACACGAGACCTCACCAGGAATACCGAGAATGTGATTTTACACCGGGAAAATGCCCAATGTCACAAGCCTGGTTTCGAGACAAAAATATCACGGTAATGGACTGGCCACCTCAGTCACAGGATATGAATCCACTGGCAAACCTCTGACAGGACTTGAAAGAGGCCACAAGACGTTCTCAACATCACACCATTCAGGTGTCACTCCCTCGTTGGATTCGTCTATTGGATACAGTCACATTCTTAGCGTGGATAAAGAGCGTCCTACAAGAATGGCCGATGAATTGTAGAGGGGGTTACTCATTGCTATAATTAACCGCAGATTAATCACAAAGGCAGTTTTCCAGATGGATTAAAAATAAACTTATCAAAGATGAAAATAATGATAATTAGTTTTCCAGATGATAGAGCAATCGGGATCGACGACCATCTTAAATTTAGAACAGGAATACTTATATATTCAGGACAATCTTTACTCCTGCTAGCGGAGTGGATAAGGCGTTGGTACGCTAACGTCGTGGTAATGGGCTCAATCCCGGCAAGAGAGGACACAAACGTCAGCGCGCGTAGAGGAGATCTGGCTACCAATTAGTGGACACGCTATCCTCATCACACACATAGCCAATTAAAACACTGCTTTCTTTCCTCTCCCATCTTCGCCGAACAAGACACACGCACTCTTTCCGTTCCAAGGAATACTGCCGATGGGAGTCTATATCCACATACCTATGACGCGCTACAGGTCCCTCTGCCCCGGGGCGACGAGGGTTCCACCCGAACGCTGTTTGGTGTCAAAACATAATACTTCCTGGCACCTTTCCCACAAAAGGACCGGCCCCTGGTGCCCTCGGGGTCACCAGTGGGTGTCATACTGACCTTTATGTTTATTTTATTATCCGGTTAGGGATCTGCCTGGATAAAGGCAGGTTGGCGAACCACCGCTATTACTGGTCTTGGTGGCAGTATGAGGGTGGCAGACTGCTTAGCCATATCTTTAATAGAGACATGTCTCTTTCCTTGAACGTTAAAGTATTTAACCAATGCCCCCTACCATTTATTACTTATGGTGGTGAAACTTCGACATTGAGCCTATTAATTTAGGATAACTGAGAGCAACATTGAACCATACATACACCTTACAAATATCCTGCGGGGCCATAAATGAAATAGTTCGATAAGAACACAAACGTGGGTGAAAAGAATAGAAAAGTTATGAAGTTGGAACGTGCATCACACATTGCAGAAAGAAACGACAGCGCATGGTTGAAAGAAACCCTAAACAAGATACACACCTACACTCATGGTCCAAGTTTTGAAACAACTATATCTTTCTATATTAGAAAATTATTAGAGCTAATTGAATGTTACATTATTTCACTATGTTTGTATCATAACCCTGAAGGTAAAATATAAAAGAATTCGAGCCTAAGCCCATTTTATTAAAAAATACAGTCGATTGATGCGCGCAGTCAATATTTACCTACAATAATGTCTCTTGTTCTTCAGGACTGCTTCATTTCGTGTACGAATGCTGGAAACCAAATTTGTGATAATATCTTGACTGATATTGCTCCATTTTGTTCAATAAGCACCTCAACCACTCACAATTGGATGAGTTTTGTTTCTCAATCGACAGTTTGATTATCGTTCACAAATTCTCTTTTGGGTTGAAATCTGGCGAATTCCCAGGCCAAGTTTCCAAAGGTTCAAGGATATTTTTCCTAAGAACTTTATGATTCGTTTTGCTTGGTGAAAAAGTGTGCCATCATGCTGAAAAATACAATTATCATCCCCAAATTTGTCCTGAATTCTTGGGAAAAGATGCTGATGAAACAAGATTTGGTACTCTTATGAGTTTCTGGTAATGTTCATGGGCAAAGATTTAGTGCTCTAGTTACATTAGATGAGAAGCAGCCTCAGACATGACGAGTGTCCGGATACTTCACTGCGGGCAAGACATAGGACTCGTGAAAGCGTTCTCCTTTTCACTCCCTAAAGAGGAATCTTTCAGAAGTACCAAGCCAGCGGAAGGGAGCTTCATCCGAGGAAATCACTTTGCCCCAGTCTCGACTTGAGACCTTTTTAGAAGGTCTCTGACTCACGATTCACGCTGAAGCATCAGCAACTTTTTCCTTCCAGGTATAATTTCTGTCTTCAGCATGTCGAGATATACATGACTGGTAGCTGTACCTTTGCAGAAATATGGTTTACCCAAACCATCGGATAATAAACCATACGATAATGTTAATCTTAGTAAATTAATATGCTTATTCACATAAATATGTGGATTTTTAAATGAACAAACGGCCACTACAGATGCGACAGGTTCGTTTCTGTGGTACATATTATTGCAAAGAAGTAAAAACTAATTGAAGAGGGGAAAAGAAAAAAATCGCGTCTGGTGGAAAAAGTTTATGCAAAATATATGTAACAAAGAATAAGAGTTTTAATGTTATTATTATTGGCTTCAAGAGTGTAAATTATGTTCTGTCTTAAGGGTAACAGTCGATAAGGATGCAGAATGTTTGTATTTTGGGGAGTTTTTTGGAATATAAGAAGGCAGCTAAAGCAGCTTACATAATATCCTACATGCTAAACACTGGAGGTGATTGTGTTATGTAATCTATCTGGTGGTTGTATTTTAAGATATCTGAAAGTACAACAGAGCCTCTGACTAGATAGTTCTGTTGTATTTCAGGTGTCTAAGGGGAAAGAGAAGAAATGCGAATGTAATAAGTAGCAAGGGTGTATGGTCGTGGAAGAAAGATAAGTGTGACATTAATTCATGTGGTATGACTAATGTCTAATTAGAACGGGTAGAAAATGTGTGAATCAAGGACTTATATTGAGACAGTAAGCTGAGATGAGAGGGTATAGGTGATGCAAGCTGTATGCTGAGTTAAAGGATCTGGCCAATCGAGGTTGGATAAGATGTAGCATGTGCAACTATGTTCTGTCAGGTATCTGGAAGAGTAGGCAATTGCCAGAAGGCAAAATGTAGCTAAAAATAGGTGACGATGCCTTAATATTTCAAATTATGGAAGGTTGTAATGCAAATATTGCTTGAAAAAGACGCGGTAGTCAATGTGCATGTAAATGTATAGTGGAAAAAGGTCTTAAAACGCGCATATGAATGTCAAAATCAAACCTTAATGTTAATCAAAATAAAGCTTGAATCCGAAAGAAAAGGAGAGGCATGAAAAATAGGCCGAAAAAATTTAACGGTAGGAGATCATCCTAAGAATATGTGGACAATTCGTTCAAATGATTAAAGGTTAGTCACTATTAAAAACCTGTGCGTATATACGGCGACCAGAAAAAATGTGTCTGATTCTCAACTGTCATATATCATTTATACTTAGAGATAGGAAGGATGGAATGAAAATAAATGAAAGAAGAAACTTTTTTGATTTAGAATTGAAAGCAAAGTTGTCTGACTTTCTCTAGTCTCCACTTAATTGAAGAACAAATAAGAAAAAACTTTCCTCGCCTTGGTTATTATTAGTTGTGTGCCAACTTCATAGAGTGTGGGTTGATTATATCTTAACCAATCAATCCTAGTTAGCGGGATTAGTACCAAAAAACGACGCATTCTTTACTAGCTTCATAAATTAGTGTATAAACAATCCGATGCACTTTTAGAAAATGAGAAAACTTCCAGAACGATTAATACATGAATAAATGCAACTTCAGAGCTAAAGGAAGAATACCTACTGAATCAAACATACAATGTGAGTATCAATCAGTAATCTTATATTACTGAGAGAAGTATGAACAGAGAACCGTTTAAACATTTGTAATATTTTAACTCAAGCTTCTTATTTGAATACATTTTGACTGAACAGACATTGACGCATTCGTACGGCTTAAACTTGAGTTAACATATCAGGTATTTCTTTATTGTTCTCATTTCTTACTTGCCTCAGCAGCTATATTTTACTGAATACTGATTGGCGCTCTCACAAATTTGATATTTGACTCAGTAGGTATGCTTCTTTTACATTCAAAGTTGCATTTATTCGTACTATTATTCGTTATGAGTTGTTTCCATTTCGAAAACTCTTTCAGGCTGTTGTTATGCTTATTTTTTGCCAATATCTAACTGGTAAAGAATGTACGATCTATGGTACGAATCTCACTAACCAATATTCTTTGGTTATCACTAAATCGACCTGACTAATAAAGCTTCCTGTAAGAAACTTCTTTCTTATTTAATCTTAAATAGAATTTACAGTCAGACATATTTTTACTGCTTACCCTTTATTAGGGGCCAGGTGGTGTTTTCCTGGACATAATATATGAATCTTTTTAACATTTCGGGGTGACGAAGACTTCGGTAACAGCTTTTAACGAACATATCTCTTCCATATTCAATTATATTAATTATTTCCCATTTCCTTGCACTTATTTTTTAATTTCAAGATAACTGTTATTTTTATCTATCAGTTTGTTACCTGCGAGATTGCCATAAATAAAAGTTCACATTTCTTCAAGGAACTTAGTGGCTGGATTAAAAGAATCAATGAGTGAGTGAAATTTGCCACACGTTTCCAAAACTATTTTAAGAGCCTCGATGTACACATATACAGGGTGTGTTAGAAAGTTTTCAAGGGAATTTTCATTTGATTCAACCTCACACTTGAAAAGTTGCTTTTCTGTTGTTGTTGTCAAGAGCTCCACAAAAGCTGATGACCTCTCCTCCCTCCGACAGTTTGGGAGAAAGTTTTGGATGATCCCAGACCCTCTGCTGAAGGCCTCCTTCAAAGTTAGCACGATTAAGTGGGGCCGCGTCTCCCGGTAAATTGTCCTGAGGGATCACGTTAGAGTACAGGTACGCTGTTGCATGGATTGAGAATTATTTGCCACCCCCTGTGCTAGCGATCCATGTAACAGCTAGAAGTGGAAGTGCAATTGCAACTTCGCCTCACGTGGAATACATCCAAGTGAGGTGGTCCCACCAAGGTAGTTGGGTCGTGAAATTTCCCCTTAAAATTGACTGACCCCTATTTAACTCTTTCTCTTGCTCCACAAGGTGGCTCAAGTTTAAAAGAACAGCCTCGCCTGCTAACTTGCTGAACCTTATAATACTAAAGCGCTCCTGCCTCTTCATTTACATGTTATCCATGCTTAACTTCACCCAGAGGGTCATGAGTCTTTTGAAGAACTTTAGCGAGCCTTTTTTAAACTATACCTGTTAGGGTGAGGATGTTAAACAAAACGGAGTGAAAGAAGAGGTAAGGTTAAGAAGAATTAAAATGAAACGGCTATAAAAGCAAACCTCTTCTGGCCTAAATTCTAGTGTTCGTTGGTGTTATAAACCTCTTAGCACAAGTTTATAAAAAAAAAACATTTAGAAAATGATAAAAACTTAAAGAAATGTGTAAAAGAATTAGTCCAAGTAAGAGGAAAAATCGGAAAGTTTGAATATTAACCAATACACTTCAAGTTAATCCCCTAGAGTAGAGGAAAAACTTCATTTGAAATAGATATGATGGCAGAAAAAAGAGTTTGAGAGAGGGGGGGGGGGAGTATGTCATTACACTTCTCCTACTTTGAGGCTTATCTTTAAATCTTCTAATTTAAAACGAAAGCCAACGTGAGCATCTCCCACGCTATGTGCGTCAAGAATGTGGTAAAGATAAAGAAAGTAAAGATGCGTGGGAGATAAATAGCCTCAGATTCGCCTGCAGTTTTGGAGACCGGGATGATCTCCGGGATAATCTGATTTAAAGAGATTAATGGATCATTTTGGTTTTAGTTTGGTAGAATTTTGCAAATCACTACAATAGATGGCTACGGCCGAGCCGAGTGTACATATGTAAATATATCCACTAATTTAAACAAAGTTAGACCACATCAGGTGTGTCTAGTCACCAGATGGATTGCTGGTTTGGGTAGACATCACATGCAGTGTCACACGATGTAGTCTTCCGTAGTTTGGATTGCAGGTTAAATATTTGGTCCCTAATGGTTAAAAAAGGCCACAAACCGAGTGTAGATCGGTCGTAAAACCCATACAAAATCATTGTTCAACTACAAAAGAGGAAGTGGTCGTTCTTCTCTTTGATACGTAGTTACCATGAGCCAATTTTACTTGTTAAAATATGAAATATGTTAATCGATTCAATTTAGCTAGCTACTTTGCAGATAACAACCCTCTAACTAAAGCAACTCACTCAATCAAAAAAGCTTGTTTAATATTTCTTTCTTATTTGGACGAGAAATAGAGTAATTACACCTTTTTTTATTTTCCGAGAAAATCTTTTAAAAGTTACAAAAGTCATTCTGTTGGATGATTTATAATCATTACAGTCTCGTTCAGAAAGATAATACAGATAACAATAGGAAGCTAGTATTAGACTGCCAACGGCGCTGTTTGAAAGCGTTTTAGGCGAACAATTTATGGCAGTAATGCAGCAAATAGGCATAGCTAATAAGCTGAGAGCTATAATTTGAAAGGAGAGGGTGGGGAGAAAGTTTTAAATTTGCCGGCAAAAATGGAAAATTTTAAAGTTATAATCTCCACTGAATCTGGGCTGCTTTTATAATGTTCGTTTCCACAGAGATCGCGCGAGAATATTTATTGTTTTTCATTCTTTATGGGTGGCTTTTAAAGGGAAATTGTACCAATAAAATCTTATGGGATACATAAGTCAGGGATGGGGTGCGTAAGGCGAACAAAGAAACTAAATTGTACGCAGTGATGGGATACGCTTAAAATAGAAGTGAGTAGCACCTTTACACTGCCTCGGGCACGCCTGCATGCAGAGCGTCCTCCAGTCCAGGCTTACCCAATACAGTGTAAAGGTAGTCTCATTGCTATACTGACCACTAACACAAAGCAAAGAAAAAAGACCATTCGGATAACTTGTATAGATGATGAATTAGGAGTAACTCTATCTTTTTATACATACCACTTATCCCCAAATCCACAAAAATCTCACCACTTCCTGCCTATGTATATCTCCTAATTCACTGCCTCGAGTAGTTTTCACTCTATACCAGAGGTGGGCACTAAATACATTTAAAGTATTTAAATACTAAAAGGTAAATACATGAGAAAAATGTATTTAGATACTAAATACATCTTGAAAATGTATTTAGTATTTAAATACTAAATACATTAAATGTATTTAGATACATTTAAAATACATGATATATAATGACAATCGATAACGACCATTGGTATCACAACAAAAAAATATCCGTTAAAATGAAATTTTATATTATAATTACTAATGTAGGATTTGATGACAATTGGACTTAGGTATTACAAAAAAATAGAAAGTTCCATAGAATGAAATTTCATTTAGCTATTTATATCATCATTACATTTAAGTAATATCAGTTGTTGAAATGTTTCGTTAGATAAAGAACTCCATTTTGGAGATGAGGTCAATCCTCCTAAAGAGAAGAGCCGTTCAACAGGAGCTGACGACGGAAGGATGGTGGTGTATTTAATAAATAACTTTTTCATGTTTGGATATCTATGTAAACTTTGAAGTGTTTTAGTTGAATCCTGAAGGTAACTGAACAATTATAAATCTGCGGTTAGTCGTGTTTGAGTGGGTTTGGTAAATCCAAAATAATCGTTACTCTCCTATATACCATTGGATGATTCAGCTTTGGGTCCCACTGCTAAATTCTTAATCACTTGAATCATAATATTTTTAACAGAGTCTTGGTGGCTTGAAATGTCCCATAAAATACTGATATCTAACCAGTAGAGTTTGAAGAATGGATGCCTGCTGATTTAATAATGGCATCTGTAACGCTGGCTTCATTTACCAAGGTCAAATAAGATTGGTAGCGCTTTCCAAAGCCCTTAGTGACTGCACTTAGAAGAGGGTGGCAAAATTTCAGAGAACGTGACTGAAGGCTCTTCAACCTTTTCTCCACAGTGAGCAAGGTAGGAAACAATTCTCCATAAAAAAGTTTTGTTCTCCCTGTAGGCGATCAAGTGTCACTGTAAAAGGAGCCAAAACTGAGACATACTCCCCAAGAAATTCAATTTCGTGACTTCTGAACACTGGAATCTCAATGGGCCTCATGAGTTTATTTAATTTGTTTTTGTGTTTTAAAAGAAATGACAATGAATCAAACAGAGAGTTCAACCTTGTAATGCAAGGCACCTTTAATGAGCAGTTGTTAACAATTTTGATAATCTCTGCTGATTTTAGACGACTACTTTTGTTCCATAAAGCTCAGCATTTCTCCTTTGCAGCATGATTGATATTTGCAAAAGAAGATATTTTTATTGCCTGTTTTGCATCACTTTTGGCGACGAGACTGACTGTGTGTGAAACACAGCGCACATGGTTAGGTGCATGGGTCAGAGGAAAGGTCTTCTTCCAGATCTAAGGCACTTCTCATTAAGAAACTATTCTCCAGCTCGTGCTCACCTTGATCTTCTTCACCTACCTGGATTCCATCTTCTGAATCTGTGGACACATTTGCAGCAGTGACTTCAAATTCCTTAAACGCTTTAACAAAATTAGAGCCGTTATCAGTGACGGTGCTCGTGGTTTTCTGTAGGAGGATATCGTATTCATTGATGATATTTTCCATATGTTCAGAAATCTTGATGTAGTTGGGTTCTCCTTTGAAGCTACAGCATGCCAATATTCTACTGTGACGGAAAAGAGCAGCTTCCTCAAGCTGAAAGAAATGAAATAACAGTTCAAAGTTTGTCTCATAAATGTTTCCATAAATTTGACATATGAATATAATCGAGATAAATTCCCTAAAAAAATAGGTCTGCTTTTATCCAAGAGCTGATAACTCCGTAACTGTAAAGATATTTTCAATTTCATATTTCATAAAGAGCAAAATCTTAACATACCCAATGAACTGTAACGTCCACAAAGCTAGAGTGTTGAGTTGACCAAATATCTGCAGTAAGACATAAATAGAAGGTGCTGTCTAGTTTATTCTTCAGTAGAGCTCTTGTCACTTTCTCTTCTTTTATAAGATTTCGGCCTAGCGTCCGCCTTGAAATGACGTCAACTGAAGAATTTTGACCTGCGGTAGTGAAATGTGTTATTATTGTGAATAAAATTGATTTGCACAGTAAAATGAGAATATATGGTATACATATAAGATTTTTTTTTAATGTAGCTATATAGGACTGGTACATTAATTCATAAATATATTATTAGTCCTTCATATTCAGAGTTACATAGTAAAATATTGACTTTCATTATTGTTAGGGATATATACATTATCAAGCTCTATATCCTACATTTTTGACGTGCGGGCATGATAGTTTTGACATAATGATATACAGGTATTGCTACTGTAACTAAATACATCGTTATAGGAATTCATCCATTTACTACATATAATCGATCAATAATTGTACTAATTATTCTTCAATATTTTTATTCAATAATATCAAGTAAATGATAGCGCGATTTAAGAATATATGTATTTAAAGGCCCAAGGAAATAGAAAATTGGTAACACAACCGAGAAAAACGCTAATGAGAATATTACATGAACCAATGAAAACTTAAGAAGGAAAATGGGAGATGTATAGAACGGGAAGATAGGGCAAACTATTTTAACCGTTATATAAAAATAATTAAAGAAGTTTGATTTTAACCTGTGTCATTTATCGTTCATCATGGTCATATAAGTTATGAGCACTTGATGACACAGTTTCAAATCCAACTTCTTTACTTATTTTCATATAACGGTTAAAATATTTTGCCCTATCTTTCCGTTCTCTACATCTCCCATTTTCTTTCTTAAGCTTTAATTGGTTCATGTAATATTCTCCTCAGCATTTTTCCGGGTTGTGTTATAATTTTCTATTTCTTTGGGCCTTTAAATACATTTATATATCACGTGTCATGTGATTTTCAATAATTTTAAGAATACATGTAGGTGAATTCTCATGAAATTATTCCAATATATTAACCTTTATTGTTTGCATATGTCTTCCTTTATTTAACTTCGTTATATAGCCTACCTAGAGACCAATGATCCAACCGCTTTAGTATTCGGTCGTTATAATATCTTAACCTGTACAACTAATACTATAATTGTAAACAACATTTGTAACTCAAACTCACCTTTAATTAATCTCACAAAAGCTGGTTGCTCCATGGTTGATAGGGGATGCACACCTTGTATGATAAAATCTGCAATCAGCTGATCAACAACAGATTGTTTGACCTTCTTAGTATTTACCTCCAAACACTCCGGTAATGTCTTTACTTTAACACCGCTGCATGAAGGACCATCTTCTAATACTAAACATTTTCCTTTTGGATCTTTTCTTTGAGCTGTAACGTGGTTATCCGCTTTTTGTATCAAAGCAGGATGCTTTCTCTGTTGATAAATGTACATGATCAGATAATTGAAGGATATTTGTTTCAAGTTGCCATAATTCACGTTAAATTCAATCAGCATATAATATTAAATAAAAGGAAGCAGGTAGGTTCGTGTATGGTAAACCTACGCTACTCAACATTATCGTTAGCTACTAGCAATTTTGCCATTTTTTAAAGATAAGAAATAGTAAAACTTAACTTGTCAATTCAATTAAGTATCATATAATTAGCTTTAATAAATTCTTACCTTCAAATGAATGCGTAGATTGGAAGTAGCATTGCTCGCCGCACTTTACTTTTTTCCGTCGGAAGATTTCACGCTAAAATATTTACCATCAGGTAAATGATGACTATAATTACATGATTCTTTATATTCCTCGTCTTTATTATTGTCTAATCTATAAATCTCACACTCTTTCAGAAAAGCTGAAGTTGCCATTTAGCAATTTAAATAACTCTAAGCGCTCTCACTATACAACCGAAAATAACCGTGACCATCTGTTAATTGAATTTGAACTGATGCAAGCAATATTTCCTCACCAGCTCACACAGTCAACTGTTTGTGTCATACAAGTTGCGACAAGATAAAAAATGCATTGCACGTTCTTAAAATCTATTTGTAAAGAGTATTTAAATACTTTCAAAAGTATTTAAATACATGATTTCTAATGTATTTACAAATATAATTTTAATTACACTAATGTATTTAATGCTGCCCTCCTCTGCTCTATGCCCACTCAAGTTATAAACATTTTATTTCCACTAACTTCAACATTCTCTCAACACACAATAAAAATAGAGTGATGATGTTCTAATTGTATTTTCTCTGTTAGGAAATAAAAATATATATAATTAGTTTATCCTACACTGTATATTGGGATATGATTGACTGATTTTAGGGTCATTTTTTACATTTAAACCAAAATTCTATATCGCATTTTTACAGGATATAATATCTTGTACTGTTGCGGAATTTTTGGACATATATTTATATTACTGTGAAATGTTTAGAGCCTTAATAATCTCTGCCCTTGTTTAAATTGCCATAATGGAAATGGTATTTATGTCAATTTCTCCTGCCATATTTTTTAACTCAGTAGTTTTGTCTGCACACCTGGGACTTAATATCTTTAAATTAAAAAGAGAACTATAAACTGATGAGATGCAAGCAAGCGTTTTAATTGTTATATGGAAGAATTACCTAAATGTTTGTTTATGACTTTTAAATGTGCTTGTAGTGAATTCTTGAATTTAAGACAAAAGCTACAGTGTTTATTACTAACTTTAATTTATGAATTTGATTCATCCTAACTATTTGATATTTTGAATAACCACTGTGTCTTCCAATGAAAGACATCGTTTCGATCCGAAATTAATCTAAGGACTTAAATTTAGTCAACAAATTTCTCCCAATAGTGAGTTAAAATCTCACTTTTTATTTTTATCTGCTTATTTTTAATATCCATATGCGTCTTTTCTTCCATTGCTATTGGAGTCAATTAGTATCACTTCTTAACCGTTTACTCCTCTTATTTCCTCTTCACATTTATCTTATCTTTCTTTCATTTATTGGAGACATCTGGTACAACGCTTCTCACACACAAAAGTTCTGTATTTTAAGCTAGTACGTCAGTAATTTTGAACATATAGGCAATAGTCTAATACAAATTGTTTAAAAGAATTATTTCACTTTATTTAAAATAATGAAATAATATTATTCTCTCACAATGTAGAAAATAATAATTGGATTTAAATGTTTTTGAAAGATTTTTAGATTCGCTGCGATGAAAAATCAGGGCCATTGGAGGTTATATGGAAGACACTGAGTCAATTTTTACTTTTATTTTTTCTTAAGTTATCAATCCTATGCAATTCACGCTTTCATCATTCTTTGCTTTATTATAATTTTACTGTCAATTTTATATGGATAACTAAAGAATTCTTCACAAGATTCAGCCACACGTGCTATTCAGCATTAACATATCGTTATTGTCTTTAACATTTCAATCTCTTCGGAATCATTAAAAATAATCCTGGTGGTGATGCTTCTAGTTAATTTATATTTTTAAAAAATGACCCCATAAAATGGTATCCATCATATGAGGAATATCATCCTGCTATTCTGATCAACCTGATTGTTCTATATCACCATTTAATTGACCAATACAAGCTGATTTCTTTGTATTAACTTCGGTAGCTCTAAAAGTAATATTAAATCTTCACCATTAGGGCGGTAATGCCGTCGATATATTTTAATTTAACAAAAAACAAACAAACAATAAAAAGAAACTCTACGGATTCCTACACCCGCATTTAATTTACCCCAAAAGAAAATCTATTTATTTACTTACTTAATCTATCACGTTATCAGAGTAGCGTCGTCGAACTCAGAGAACGGGATATGGTTCTACAAAAGATCAGACAATCCGTGCATTTAGATGTTTTATGTTGGATGTACTTGGGATGGTATGAGGTTAATATGTGACGAACTGTGCCTGGTTCTTACTCAGAACCAGAACAGATGACTGTATCGAGTAGGCCGGTGTGGTATTTGTATGGGATTAGGTTTGGTAGATGACTGTACTAGCACTTGTCAGGGCGAGCCTATTTATTCTGTGGAGGATGTTTTATTTCGATCGAAATCCGGTGAAGGGGCGCTCTTTAGGCAATTCAGATACTGAGGATATATACCATGGTGGATTATGTGTAGAATGTTTTGTGTGCAATGTTGGCTTAGTTATTGGGTGGTTGATTTAATGAAGTATCTCCGCAGGGTATTTTTGCATGTTTTTGGCGGCGCTGAGTACCCATAAAACATTATACACATAGATATCGCAAACTTTGGGTCTAAATTACCTCCTCAACGCCATTCTACCGCCTTGGCAAGGCTCTAGTAGTCACCTACATAAACTAGACACACTAAAACACTGAACCAGTCTGATGTCATTGGCCTTGAATATAATGCAAGGGCGAATATTATGGAGGGGAGCATCAAAAAAATTAAGTGGAGAGTACGGATCCTTGCCTGCCTACTTTCTGTATCTGATGAATTCGTGAATCTTATCGTGGTGTTCTATTACTTGTAGTATTTAGTCTTCTGTTGTGGAAGTTTGCGAGACAAATATTTCTTGCAGATTGAGCCAAGTGTCAAGTGTACTGCGTAGGGATCTGTTAATAAGAATGTGTATTGGTACTGTATCAAAGGCATTGCTTATGTCTTTTTTACCATTAAAATATAGCGTGGTAATATGAGTTAGTTAAAGCCCTCTTTTATGAGCTGAGTGCTGATGGGGAATATAGTGCTCGTTAAGTGAAATGGGATCTTTTCCTGCATGAAAGCAGCTTGTATAATGTGTAGCTTATTTTTTTTATTAATAATTGTTTTAAAATCTTTAAAGGTATGGAAATAATGAAGCTATGGCGATATAATTCTGGGTTAATGATCTATTTAGTTTGAGGTTTGGTATTACCTAGAAAAATTTCGACATATTTAATTGAAAAAACTTAGCAACTCATCCATACACAGCTGGCTAATGAAAAATACAAACTTAGTTTATATTTAAATGCAAGTAAAAGTGTAAACGAGAAAAATAGATTAATTTTCTATTAAAATTGCTAACCAACTTTGCGCAATGTGATCACAAAGTGGCTAAATTTGGCCAGGTGGCCATCTATTTGTTGGATGTTATGGTACATAATTGACTGGTAATATGGCGCTAACTAATATACTAATGAATTCCTCAAACACAAAAGGAACTAAAATAAACAGAAACAAAAAGTATAAATGAGTAGAAAGAAGAAAACTTTGCAAAAAATTGATTAGAGTATAAATAACGGACAGAGCTGACTAGGAAATTTTGTTACTCATCAACATGGAAAATGTGAAATAATTATGAAGCGAATTCATACAATGATTTTTGCCAATGCACTCAGGTATTATTAAGAGCATAATATTGACTCTTTAACAAAACCAGAATTTATTGACTATGATCTCGTGATCAAAATGATTTAAATTTACTATCCATAATAATCACGAAAAACGGATTCAACCATAACAGATATACAAATTTGGCCATCATTAATTATACACTCAGCTGTATCGTTAAAATATGAAACAAAACAAATATGCTATAAACTAACAACAACATACACACATGCTAAATAAACACGTTTCCTTTGTTTCAAGTAAACAATTGCATTGAAACTAAATATTTCTCAGACCCCTACACTAAGAAACGTCAAAGAATGGCAAAAATTAAAATTCGATTATCTGTTTCAAGAAAAATTCAGTATCTATTTGACAATCAGCTGCCATTTCTGCAGAAATTGCAGAAATGGTAAGTGCTGAAGAAGGGAGTCAATCGGAGGGTGAACAGCTCTTTACGAGTTTTGTGCCAAGCATTTAAGAGGGGAGAGTATATAAGGAAGGTAAGTAATAAAATCTCTCCAGAGATTGAGATCCTAGAAAATGTGCTACAGGCTGGTATGCAATCCCGGGAGAGAGTGTATACTAGTGAAAAAAATCAAGAATATTTGTGTTTCATCTTTTGCTTGGCAATTATCCTAGATATTAGCAAGGTTTCACGGAAGGATGTTCCGTATAACATGAACCTTTACCAGGATTAGAATCCCCAACCACTACGAAGATAGTATATTGGTCCCACTAAAGATAGTTATTCAAAAACTAAGTGGAAGTACATTCGTCAGTTTCTAGAAGCAGCTAGTGGCATGATTTTGAAGCCATTATTCATCAATAGCTAAAAGTTAGCAAATAAATTGTTTGAAAAAAACATATCTATTATACTGAGCTAAATTGAACTGAACTAGATTACGAGATTAACAGCGTCTCCACTGGTGCTATGCTGTCTCTGATGCTTGTGGCCGCAACGGTCAGATAATTTTTATACACTCTAGTGACACACCAGAAGATGCAATGCTGATCCGTACAAAGCTAAATAATTATCAAGATTTTCTAGCAAAAATTGTATAAAATACAAAAAATCCTTGTTTTTATTCGTCTTGTATAATTGCGTGAATCCAAGATCATTTCTGTAGTCACTTTGTGGTTTAATCAGTAGCGTAAACAACACAACAACAATTATTTCTTCTTATACTCAATGAAAAGAATGAGATCTTATGGCGGCGTGGCTGGTAGCATGGCCAAAAATAGTGAACAGGCTTTCCTACTTTAAAGTCTGGTAACTTTGATGTCATTAATTATTGTATAATTTGAAGCTTCTATTTTTTTAACTTAATCTTTAATCTTAACTTTTTCTACTAAGAGCATGAAAATATTTTAAAATATCTCAAGCATCCCTAGTGTGTTATGTAAATACTTAAATGTTTGGATGACTCGTAAACCTATTAGATTTTTGCATAAATATCAAATATTACTGTTATACTGGATATATTTTTTATCCTGATCCATTTACTATCATTCTTGTGTAATGGTAAAGAAAATGTAATGAAGAGGCTTTAATAAAATCAAGCCGGTTTCTAAATTTCATCGAACAGTTTAAATGCAGATAATGGTGAAATCCATATAACAGCTAGTTATTTTCTAGAGTTTAGAATTGTGGAGAATATTTCACTATTTAATGTGAGGATGTTTGCCCGCGCGCTAATTTACTGTAGAAAAAAGACAATCCCCAACATCTAAGGCGAGGATTTACAAGAAAGAGTTTATATCTGTCATTCTACGTACTAATGAAAAGTCTGTCTACCTAATAATCATCATTTGTTGGACGAGATTAAAATGAAAAGATACCGATTTTGTGTAAATGGAATATGGTAGGCGTCAAAAGAAGTAAATTTGATGATATTGAGCATTGTTTAAGAAAAAGGTGATTTCTTTTTAATATTTTAAAGAAGATACAATACTTAATAACAGTGTTCAAAGAATCATGTATGGGGGAACTTTTGTCGCTTTAATTTTGTGAATATATGCTTGTTATTCTGTGAAATACTTTTCATATAGTTGTACCACAGAAAACCAGGGAATTATAGATGTCTTCTTGGTTCTAAAGAGATACGTCTGTGTGGTAATCGCATTCAATTAGACGTTCAAGGTAAGGCTAAAACATCATGGATTTAAATCATAGTAGCGAAAAACGTAATACTGTTTCAGTCCAATTTAATTTACAATGTTTGGACGAATTAAATGATTTATATTTGGTATGAATCGAATGAATAAAAGAAACTCTTGGGGAAAATGATATAAAATTATAAGTGCTGTCCTTCCGATACGTGACAGTATTTTGATTTCACACTAGGAATACACTGATTTAAAGACATGTTGGCTTCGTGTAAAAATTGACTCTTAGATCGTACTAGGCAAATTAGCGACTGCTTATCGATTTTTGTCATATGAGTAAGGGGATCATGACGTTCATAGTATAAGAATAATAATCTTATGGTAAACTAAAGGCAAAAAAATGTTTTTCTCAATTTTATATAAAGCTACACCACATTGGATATGTGTTTACTAGTGAAATTTGGAAGGTATTTATTTTAAATTTTCACAAGGTTAGGTCTTTGCCTGACAAGTTTGGTTTCTGTTGTTGTTGATCTATTTTGTTGTTGTTCCTGAGTAAAATCTCGTCAATATTTCTGTTAAAGGAGCTCTTAACAGATATTTCAATAGAACTGTCCTGGTAAATGTATGCAATTGATCTTTTTTCTTGTCTTATGTTCCAATTAATGTTAATCTTATGCTCTCTTTTGAAAGGAGTTTCTAATATAGGTTTTTCCCTGCAAATTTTACTGTTTCTACGTTCATTTCCCTCATCTACCGTAAAATCTCCTAGCGATTGACGGTCCTAGTTATTAAAATAATTTTTCATTGGAGTCTCTCGTAATCATTTTAGAATGATTTTTTGTGTAAATTTATTCATGAATGGCTCATAGAAATCCCCAATCTCTTTCTCCGAGTAAGATGGTGTAGTTGCGTAAGCTTGGATTACTGAAAATGAATACCTATTTGATATTTTAATATCAGTTTGATTAATATATTGAATATACCTATATTTTTTTGTTATAAATGGTGTTATATTTCGTTCCTCTGTGGGGTATTTCCTTCTTTATAAGAAATAGGACCTTTTTAAAATTTTGTAGGTATTTTTCTTTCTTTGTTACTTTCTTGAGCTCAATGATATACCATTCTACCCTCGTAAGTCCTTTTAATTTATTGAGCTTAGTTTCAATTGAGAGCGTCAGCAAATTGTTGGTAGCTAGAGTTGCCCAGCTTTGGTAGCCAGTTCCATGATCTCGGGAATTCTTAACAACCACCTTTACCAAACTTAACTACACACTGCCATGAGTGGAGAATCTTTCGCATCTAGGAAAAAGGGGCTGCGTTCTGTGGTGCATCATCATAGAAGCAATGGCCAAGGGAAATTTCCGCATTGAACAATTTCGACCGGGAATTCTTTTAACCCACGGTCGAAAGTAGACAACAGTGACGGAGAATTAATACCCTCCATGACTTTTAGCTACGAGGTTGTTAAACATAAGGGTGACTTAACCTTTAAGATTTGTTGCAGTTTATAGTTAAGTCACTTTACGGAATTACGGGAAGGGATGATTTGGATTCAGTTAAGCAACGTTGCTCATGGGAATCCCAGGGAGTTTTGTCGGATCCCCAAACTTGACGCTATACTATATGACATACCTAGTAAAGTTGATTAGAATTTGGACACCATCCTGCTACTAACCACCTGCGCTATGGCTTAAATTCAGTGGAGCTGAATGTCTTAACTAGGTTAGGCCATTTGGAATATATGACAATAGGTAATTTTGGGGGGTCTCTCAAACTAGCTTCTTATTGGAACTCATTGAAAACGAGTATTTCTACCAGTCTCTTGGTTCTTATTTGTATTTTAAATAGTGCGTTTCTTTTCTTTATTCCTAGTTCGTTTTTTGGTAACAAAGTGCAAAGAAGTACTGGACTAAGTAATGGGTATTTTCTTCCTTAAACATGTCCTAAACACAATTTCCAGTTGTTATACCATTTGTACGCTATTAAGTATGTGCAAATCTTCCTTTTTCTTTAAAGGTGCATTCTATTCTACTTTTGAGAGGTTAATAGGCTTTTCTTTATATTTTCCTTTAGATTAACAATCACGTAGATGTTCAAAGTGGACAAGATGCGTTTACAAGAGCGCAGTTAAATGCAGATTTTATTTTTACATCGCGGTTGTCAAATCTTCAGGAGCTCTAATTATAATTTTAGGATTATAAATTGTTTAGATGACGCGGAACAATGAAAGGTCTTGAGTTTATTGGGCGGCTGATTTTCTGACTCAAATTGCACTATTTTTATCTGATATCAGCTACAATCAGGTCATAGTTAAAATTAACAAAACGACCTGTACGAGGGTTATCTTATAAACTAAACTCACCTTGTTTTCAACAATTCAAAGCATCTTTCGTAATTTCTTTCCCTTAAATAATCTATCACATAAGCATCAACAAATATATTATGTTATCTAGGTAAACTTTCCTGTTTGAGACTTGAAAAACATTTCAAAATAAAATCTAATCGATTTTTTCCCTAAATATTTTATAAAACAATTTATATTTTGTGTTAGTTTCTTTAAGTAAAGAAAAATGAGACTAAAAATTTCTGCAAAAAATAACTACTCATTTAAATTTAATATACTTTCAATATTAAAGCAAACTATTCTAATTATTTTTTGATTTAAAGAGTCAATGCGGCGTGTCGTGATAAAAGATAGCTTGTAATATTGATCTATACTTTGAAATGGACTTTGGAATTCAAGCTTGTATATGACTCGCTCATCCCCTATGAATCCGTCATATAAAATGAAACGAGGTTGTAATTTTTAGGACAGAAAATCAGTCAACAGAGTTTAGATCAAGAATATTAGGTAGTCAGTTCTTCATTTCAATACAGATAGGAAAAAGAGCTATCATGTATGTGAATGCTTTGGTCAATGTATGGAAAGAAGATTTATCTGACGTAAAACAAATTCCTTCCTATTTTGTCTCGAAAAAATTGCTTAAAAAATTAACTCAATTTAGTATTTTGCGTTTATTTTAACACTCAAAACTATTGATGATGTCATCTTAACTTTCGCAACAAATGATGCCATTACAGACTTATGAAAATGCATTTTCTTGAAGAGTACATTGATGGTTCCGTCTTTTTGTTTTGTATTTATCAAACGACTCTGATAGTTGTATGGCGTTCTAATACGAGAAAACTTTTTATCGAAATCTCTGTAACACTGCATTATTTCTTCTGTTCATTCGTTCCTTTTCACTAACTGACTAAATATTCAATATACACACATCTGAAAGTTTATAAATGAAGATCGGTTTATATTATCTGTTGGGCAGAAGAGCATGTGCCTCGATGTGTATAAGTACTTACATGGCCAGACAACTACTCATCGTTGTACTCGTGTGGGTTTTATCGCTACCAACATGTGTCTCCCTGGGTTATTCAGCCCAATCACTTCAATACCCTTAATGATGTTTTTGCCTCCATACGCACTGAACAGTTTCTGACCGTAAGTTACCTACAGGCCAATGATCACCACTCAGATAACTTTTAGACGAACTAGATGACCTTCTGAACCAAGTTTCCTCTACATTCATCCTTGGTTACTTCAAAATCCCCGCCTCTCGCCTTCCCATCCCTGGCTCTTGGGCGTATATAAACTAAGTATGTCTTATTCACAACTCCTTATTTTACTTCCTCGTTTACTCCTTCCACATTCCTAAGCTGGTCTCACTATAACAACTCACTCGACGGGACACTTTGACTATTTTTGTAATTCAATTTCGCTACACTCTTCCCGTGGGTCCGGTCTCGGGAAAAATACTAGTTTGTAACATAAAGTAAAATGATGATTGACAACCTTTTTATTTAAGCTATTTGGATTTTAACACCATGAAAGAAAACGCTAAAATATATGATTTACTATATCAATTGCATTTTCTTTTGCAGATTTAATGAAAATAGAGAGCAAATGAATGTTTTGGAAACCTTTTATTTTTTAACAGTAATGTTATATATCCAAAATAGCGAAAAGGCTAAACAAATAATGTGAGGAGAGCGCCATTATACTGTGAACTGCTTAGCGATGCAAACCAACAGGTAATTTTGATGGAGGTAAAAAAACATGTCCTTAATGATGAGGAATTAACGGCTGCATTAATCAATAAACCACGAAAAATTTAGCACGTGTTGAAAACATTATTAATACATAACTCACAATATTATTTCATATCAAGGCCATAGGAAATATTAAAAAATTGGAAAAGTTAGGTCCATATGAGTTCAACAATGTGCCAGGCCTTAAAGTCTGTTCATTACATGTTGTGAGACAAAATTGGGACCCACTTTGTAGGACAGGTATAACTTGAGATGAAAGATGGATCTTAGACGATAACAGTAGGTATACTAGCAAATAAATAGAGATGAATGAAAGAAATATCATATGCAAAGCCGTTTTAGCACCCCGCAAAAGGTAATATTTACAGTAAGATAGATTAGTAAAGCAATCATCAATATTTTCATTTTTGGAACGAGGGGAAACAATAACCTAATCGTATTGTCGACAGGTTTCTAAAATGAATTCGAACAAACTACAGTGGTTAATATAAATGGAACAAACCTGCTTCTTGAAAATGCCAGGCCCCACACCTCACAGATGGCTGTGTCTAAGCTTGGAGAATTAAGGTATGGAGTTTTGCAGCATCTCGCATATCCACCTGAAAATTTTCCAACAGATTACCATCTTTTCAAACACATAGAGCTCCATAGTTGCAATAAAAATTTAAATAATAGGAAAGAAAAAATTCAAGTTTTACTCAATTTGGGACCAATAGACCTAAATACTTTAATAGAAATGTGTTACATTAGAGACACTGGATTTAGAATTGAGCAGCGCGTTTTTTTATTGTTAAAGTATTTATGAGGAAATTTCCATCCAACGTGAGAAACCAACCATTAGGTTGTTTAACATGAAATGTCGTTTTCTTTTACATCATAAATAAAAAACACTAAAATATATGAACCCTTAACATCAAATATTAGCGCCAACTCCCATTTATCCAAAACGTTATTGATGCAAAAATGTCATATTTTGATGAAATATTAACTATTTAATGTCATCTGAACTTCCAATTGAAAAGTGACATTCCATGAGAAACAACCTAATAAAGAGGTCGCTGAATGAAGACAATGAGTATTGAGCTTGAAAATTTCAGCGAAGCCTTGGAGCGGGAAATGCAACTATTAAATCAGAGTAGTGGATATACATATTCACTCGTTCGTGTATAGTGTACAACAAAACCTAACTTACTATTCTGTTGAAGACGGTACCGTGACCGTGTCTGTAGAACCCAACGTAGTTAGGTTTTGTTGCAGACCGTACACATAAATGTGTGTGTAGACTACATATTAAAGGAGCACTGATCCTTCGAAAAAAACAAGAAATTCTATCCCAGGTTAATCAGCAAAATAAGAAAAAAACTTAAATGTATATATACACACAAAGTAACTCCCTCTCCCCAATGTGCACTATGTCACGAATCCGATAAGGTTAGCAGTTGGTCAAATTATCCAAAACATGAACAAAAGCTATAACCTGCCAAGATTTAAAGTTATGGACACGCTAATTACGCGCCCAACATAATAAGCAAAATAGCCCTTCTAAACTTAACTGCTTGGCTTTTAAAGGTAGACATCATTGTAAAATGAAACAAACGTGTTATTTCTAATCTTAATTAATAAAGGTTTCAACGAGTATAAATTAATACCATTAGGGAAAGAGACTCCATCGGCGATCGAAACATATATGCGGATTTTAAATCTATCGAAAAGTTTTGAAACGCACGATTTGTGGATCGGCGACCATACAAACCTAATCCGTCATAGGCAAAAGACGCCATTGCTAATAAGAACATACGACGATATATTTAAGGAACATATATAAAAAGGTTTATAAAAGAGGTTACTCCGAGGATCCATCTAATTAAAGGTAAAAAATTAATTACTTAGCCCACCATAGTATTCTCAATGATTGCCAACCCTACTATGAGAGTCGCATTTGATTCCTCAGCAGGAAGGATAAGTTTGAATGATTGTTTACATCCAGGCGATTTCTTTCATTAACAAATATCTCACAGTTTGTTGAGATTTAGAGCAGACAATGAAAATGTGTATTTGTAAATGCTCTTTAAGGATGATGCTAAAGATTCCGCTAGTTTTATTTGATTAAGGATCCGGTGGATCAAATAACTATTTTTGTTACTTGACAACATGTGTTTCGGGGAGATGAGGAGCAGCCAGTTCTTAATGAATGCCCCTCAAATTCAAATAATTAAAGAAAAGGGGCTGAAGACTATTTTGATTTGCTGTCCAAGTCTTTTAAATTGGCATTTTGTTATGTTCTCCTCTTACAAACGAGAATATGCTCCAATTCTATAAAGTAGCAAACGAATTTATATTAAAAGCAGAGTTTAACCTTAGAAACTGGTATGCTGCCTCTCCTCTGTTAATAATCATTTTGGGGAAGAAGAATAGTTAGACTAAAACCTCCATACAGGTACTGGACTTAGTTTGGGACACTGGAAATTACTTAATGTACTTTTCCAATCTAAATATGAATTTAGTTACAAAATTAAGCTGCCAATTTTAAGACTTATGACCCCATGGGGTATTTACATGTTATTATTCGAATTGTATTTTATATGATGAGTTTCTGAGAGAAAAACCTTGATTTAGACACTCTGCTTCCAGACACCCGTTTCAATGTGATTAGTTAATACCTCAATTATACGAATGCCTAACGTTCCCTTTGCTTAGTTAATTACTAGCTTTCAAACGAATAGGAGTTACGTTTTTTTGGTCATTCAAGTTCTATGGCGTTTATAGTAGTCTTTTCTTCGTAATTAATCATATCGAGTGCCGTGCTATAGGCAAGAACGAGATCGCAGGGAAACCCATCACAATACCTAAACTTGAACTAACTGATGGTCTTTTTGTAGCTAGTTAATTACACTAAACCAAAAGGTTCGTCTTTTAATTGCAGAAAAAAAGTTTCCTATGGATGGATAGTTAAATCATGCTACAGTGGACGAAATTAGCTCCATCAGCCATAGCTACGAGTGACGTCATGTTGAGTCCTAACTTAACCATTCTGACCTGGTAACTGAGGAAAAAAATTAAAAAAAAAAAATAGGACCCCATCTGGCGACTGTCTACTTGGGCATAAGTTGGTGTACTCGACACATCCTAATACTAGGCTATATTAAAAAAAACAAATAACAATATGCGAATAACAAATAACAGCGATAAAAAATGGAGAGAGACTACAAGAACAAAAAAAGAAGAAACAAAGCAAAAAAAGCAAAATTAAGGAAGCAGTTTCTGGCATAAGTGATAGGCCCGCCTTTCCCCGGCGCAGGAACATGGTATTTACAAAAAACAGTCAAATAAAGTAAAACGAATCTAGCCTTCTCCTAAAAATCGTATAGTCTTCAAGTCTGTGTGCACGAACCAGTCCCGAGAAGAAGGGACAAGCGGTAGCGAGCGCACTGGTTCCGGTACCAGTACTGTGCACGGAGAAGAATGAGTGGTATCTCGACAGCGTCGACAAGAAAGCTCTTAATGGGGGATGTGTGGAAGGCACCGGTCGCCAGGCGAAGGCTAGTGTGGTGGATCGATTCCACCTTCCGCATTTCACACTGGGCTGCGAACGAACAAAGGATCGATAAAAAAGTAAGGCAGTAGCGATATATGCGCCCCATGCGCTGAACGTCACGGAACGAAGAATATCCATGGTGCGGGTACAAAAGAACCTAAGGCTGAGAATATGAGCTTCCGGAGTAAGGCCTCGGTCAAATGCATGACCAAGGAAACGGTGCGAGTCCACCAATTATAGGCGAACTTCAGTTAGAAACAAGTCTGGGTCAAGGGGGAGCCGTGGATGGCGGCAAAAGTGCACCACCTTAGTATTGACCAAGGAAAACCAAAGCATGTGCGCTTCGGCATAGCGAGAAACGCGGTTCAATGCCTGTTGGAGTCGACGTTCCAGACTTGGGCCGGGACCGCGACAAAAGAGATTGAAAGGTCGTCCATGTAGAGCGTAGCGAGAACTTCTTCCAGCAGTACCGAGGTGATTGCGTTGATGTTCAGGGCAAAGTGTGTGACACTGAGGACACTTCCATGCGGGACACCTTCTATCTTCTCCATTGGGCCGGAGAGGGCTCCCGTCTCACTCGTACGCGGAATTGATGATCTCGCAAAGATTCGGATACATATAAAGAGTGTGAGGCATCCTCTCGCCCCCATCGTGTGGAGAGTTTCCATGATACAGTATCGCCATGCGGCATCATAGGCCTTCTCCAGAACGAAAAGCACCGTGGCGTAGTACTTTCTACAAAGGAAGGTCTCGCAGACGGCATTTTCCAGTAGGAGCAGAGCATATGACATGAACTGGAACTTGCGGAAAACAGGTGGCCTCCACTATCTAGAAAAAAAAGCTAATCTAACATTTACCAATTTCTCCATCAACTTGCACACGCAGGAGGTTAGAAAAGTTGGGCGGAAACCGGTGGGGATAACGTGATCTCTCCCCAGTTTGTGAAAAGTGAGCAAGGTAGCGATTAACCATGAGTTTTTGAGGATAACCGACCGCCACATCCTGTTGAACAGATGTAACAGAAAGGCAATGTCTCGCTCACCCAGATGTCAAAGCATGGCGTAAGGGACATCGTACAGACTAGCAGTGATGTTCGTGCACGAAACGAGAGCGGAACGCAATTCACTCAATGTATACCTGTTATTGAATGGCTCTCCGCCTCTGGAGCCTTAAGTCCAGTCGACGACCTTCCATGATATCACGACGCATTGAATACTAGTGGAACAGCATCTCGACAAAGAAAGCGGTCGCAAAGAACTCCACCATGGACGCGAAGGGCTGAGATTGCGTCCCCATACTCCTTTAGAACGGGAGGAGGGTCCTGTGAGAACTTTGTTTGGATCCCGTTGACTTGTGTCCACACCTCTGCTGGAGTGGTCTGCCCGTTAACTGAAGAAACGTATGTTCACCAGAAAGAGAGCTGCGGGTGTGCTTCAAAATATACCGGATCCTAGCCCTAGCTTAACGAAATTAACCGACAGAGAAATCGTTCTGGCGTCACTTATAGCGCATATAGGAATAACGCTTCTGTTTGAGGGCCGCATCACACTTGGATGACCACCACAAAAGCGTTAGGCATGCAAAACTGCCAGACGTTCTAGGAATAGAAGTTAGGCCCACGGCGATGATGTTGCCAGAGAAGAACTCAACGGCCTTATTTACCGACATAAAATCTTCAACTGCGATAGAGAAATCAGTCGTTCCCTGAAATGCAGACCACCGCACCTCCGCCAAGCACTGCGGGGACGTGCTCTCGGGCTCTCGGGCTCTCCTGGGCAGTAAACAACTTATTATCCACCCACAGAACTGGAGTCTGTTAGTCATAAATGCGCCGTTGAAGGAACAGTTTTGATCTTTTGACTCTAATTTTTGATTGAGTCGGAAGGATGTCGTTAAGTTACACTTGAATGGACGAAGTTTTAGATGAAGTTTCAGCTTTTTCGGCATGGTTAAATGTTTTTTGGCATGGTTACGTGGCTTTCGCCTACCAAGTAAGTTATTTGTTACTCATCCTTGGATTTCGCCCGATCTTATTCATCGTGTTTTTTGATGAAGGCTGAGGTTCTCTCTGATCGGGACAGGGTGGTATTCACTCTTAGAAGACAATTGCATTTTTTTTTAAGTCGTTTGTTATATTTAAAACTACAAATATGCTCACAATTGTATTAAATTATTTGTAAGTATCGCCCGCTGTCTTTCCGTTACTATACATATACATGAGTAAGTCATATCTTCCAGTCATATTTATAAAAGGGTGTCGTTTTTTTATAATTTTACACTTTGATTCACAAAAATAAATAAATCCTGAAAGAACAAGCAGAAAAACAATTATGTTTACATACTATTAATTAATTGAATAACCAGAGGTCTGAGGTTTAAGTCCTTGATTGGGCAACGCGTTTCTTTCTTCCTCGTGGCTTGTCTCGGGGTCATCTCCTATAAGTTCTCTCTTCTTCTATTTTTGTGTAACATTTGGCACACACACACACACTCATATATATATATAAATATATATATATATATATATATATATATATATATATATATATATATATATATATATATATATATATATATATATATATATATTGTGGGGGAATTCCACGTGGAATTTCTTTTCCAACACGAAAGTGACGTCCATGCGCTGGAGAAGGTTCTAGAATTTGGTTAGGCTTAAATTGGTAAGCCTCCTCCCCCCCATCCACAAGCGGTAGCCTCGAACCGCGTCCACCTCGGACCACCTTTTCGCGGGTTAGATTCGCCTCGACGTGAAGATTCGAGGCCATTCGAGAGTAGCGCTGTTTCCCCCACACCTACGGGAAAGGGGGAAGCCTCGGATATATATATATATATATATGGCTCATCTTCCAGGTGGGAGACACAGAGTTGAGGAGTCCCGCCAGGACCAAGAAGCATTCCCCTAGTTTCAAGTCAGGTGCTAACAACAAAGCAAAGTGACGGCTGAACATTTCGTGTGTTGGAATTAGCCCACCCAGTGAGGTAATTCCATTTGACGATCGCCACCGAGCGATTTTTCCGACTCCACTCGTCAACTCCTTTTGAAGCCGTCCTTGTTCCCTACTTGTTTTTCAGGTGGCCGAAATACTCTCCTCTGGACCGTACGTCACGCTTCCCTTCTTTGGAGAACCGTCATCCCGTCAACTTCCCGCTTAGAAGCTCCGAGCGCCCTCGCCCTCACGTTTATTGTCTGCAGAAGACATCCGTGAAACCTTACCCTGAAGTCTCACCCGGAATCCTCCGTAAGCCAACCCCTCTTTCCCTAAAGCAGCCCATTTGAGTTAATCCTCCCCATTTGAATAGTCTCCTTCTGTAACGCATTAATTTCTAACTTCAGAGTCTGATGCATAACTCTGCAGTTCCCACCTCGTTTACCGATGTAATTTTGCCCATTAATTCTTTTATTTTATGTAAATAAAATTATATTTTTGTACCAGCCTCTTTAAATAACCTTAAGCTTTGCCATTGCCCAAACTTTACCTGACCTCGTTGCACTCTTTTCTCGCTGTTCCGCGCGTCGAAACTCGTGGCGTTCCGTCCCATGTCGGTTCGCCTTTAAGTTATTGGTCCCTCCCCCATAGATATAATATGACATTGATATAATGTAATGTCATACCACGACATATATATATATATATATATATATATATATATATATATATATATATATATATATATATATATATATATATATATATATATATATATATATGAAATGAATAACTCACAAAGTAGCAGGTGAAGTGTTTGCAATGAATGCAATGTCCCGCAGAATAAATGAAAAGATGTTTCTGAGTACTTTCGAACTTTATTCAGTTCATTCTCAAGGATAACTACAAGTGAAAATAATATAATGTGGGTATATATAAGACTGTAAAAAATAAAAGACCCCCTCTAAGACAAGAAATCACCATAATCCAGATGTTTATGCTATATTAATCGTAATCTCTATTGGTTAGGATTGTTTTTATTGATATAATTAAATATTGTAAAGATTAGTATAGTTTTTTTGCGTTCCATTGAATACGAAGTTTCTCGTAACAAAAAGAGGGCACCCATGCATGACCACGGAAGTGAGACTGGATTTGAGAAGGATTAAAGAGAAGATTTGTGCTTTCTTTGCTATCTTAGCTGTAGGGGAATGGTTTTAGAGTACAAACAGAGAAGTAACAACATTTAGCTTGTCGTTGGGAACGAAAGAAGAAGAATATGAGGCATTAAAAGTAGTGAAGAAGAAATAAAGGAAGAAGATTTGAGGAAAGATTTGAATCGATACAAATGTAAATTGATATAAAGATAACTGAGATGTAGGAAATGTTGGGTATGGGGAAAAGGATTGTACTGACTGATGAAAGTGGAATGTAGAATCACCGTAGATGAGTAAATAGACTGGAGGTGATTTCCACCCTAGATAGTTCTAAGGGATTTGGTGTGCAAGAGAAAGATCCTTTGACGGAAGGAATGCATGATGAATGATAGACTAAGGGGAAGATACAGAAAGGGAAATAAGCCAAAGGTAAATAATGTCCTGGATGAGAAAGTGATTGGATTTCCTATATACAAATAAAGAGGGAAGAGAATTCATTGGAGAGTGAAGTGAATATTGATTCGCAAAGGGCCGAGAACGAATAAATTATACGTGGATGACTTGGAAAACACAAATTAATTTTTATGAGTTCGAAAGTTATTACAGAATGAAGTAACCAGAGAACCAAAGATATTAGTTTGCTGAGTTGGGTGAGTTTATGGAAGGATGGATAAAAGCATTCAATCTTGCTTATTGGAGAATCTATCGCCATTTTATTTCTCTCCAAAAAATGATACCCAAGAATTAATCCATACTCTACATAAAGACGTGCAGAAAGAGAAATATATGGAAGGGAGAGAAAGACTTCCTTCTAAGGCTGATCTCGGTTCTAGCGAAACACTCCAACTACGTCTATGCTTCGATGTCGTTTGGATTTTTCTAATCTCCTTTTCAGTACTAGATTTCTAGTTTTATGGGATCAGATATATTTTCAATCCTGAAAAAGCACCCTGGTACACGAGCTTGCTAAAAGGTTGGTGAGCCTGACTTAGACCACACTCAAAACAAATCTGATTTGTAGGGAATGAAGATAGATCACAACCCTTTTTTCTGAAGCAGAAAATTGTATTAAGCATCGAATGTTGTTCTATGTTTCCAGGAACAGGTGATATAGATCAATTAACTCCCTCTAATCTCGTTTAATATTATAAAAAAATCCCTCCGCATCTCACATTCCTGGATGATGAGAATTAATACTATGAGACACCGTTTACATTGACGAGACTTCAAAGTGACACGGAATAATTTCGACAACAGTATTGGATCAGTGGGTACGATGAATATTTCCTGATTTTGAAGTCAATTCTACTCAATTCCCAAGAGGAATCGAAATATACCATGGGGAAGGTCGTTCTCATCCACGTTGAGTCTTCTAGGCTGATCTAGAAGATAGTCCAGGTAATGAAACTATACCGATGTCATGATAGAGCGATGGGGATCTGATTGGCAACGCAGTATTTTAAAGCTAAGGCAATCACTAAACCAATCTCAAACGCTCACGCCCTCATATGTGAACATAAGTTGTCGAACATGACTGTCTGAGCATGGGACTCAACTGAACACTAATCAACCTTTGACAAGGTCCCGACGCCGAATTCGTCGGAATCACTTACATGCCATCAAGCCGCACTATTAGCCCAGTTGTGAATTCGTCGGACCCACTCGGATGATATTCCCTTGCGTGATCTTTTATGCTTCAGCGACGTTCAGTAGCATCGTCAGTGTTTTAAAAAGTGCCTAAAAGAACAAGTTTGATAAAGTTATGCCTCAGAGCTTTTATTTTGTAGTTTCAAAGTATCATTGTGTTTTATTATCATTCATTCCATATTAAACACATTGATTCCGTAACCCCCCAACTCCCTATCCAGTATATTGAAAGAAGTAGTTTTTAACTTACAGAAAAATTATAATTATATTTAAAAGGCTTTTTTAACTTTTTTTTTAAATTCTTGCCTATAAAAATATGCCAATCTATTTTATACTTCATGTCTTTTAAATGACGTAATGTTACACGCAACTTAAGTTAGTTTAGAACGTTTGCTTTACAGTCTAGCCATTGTCTTCGTTTGCGATGATTTAGCTAGTTCCATTTGTCGATTATTTGGCTCGTCTTAGAAACCTCTCGCTGGAGAGAGAGAGAGAGAGAGAAATTGGAGATAAACGAGCGCTAAAAGAGAAAATGGAGTTTTAAAGACAAGAGAAAGGGACGTTGGAAGACTCAAAGAGCAATGGAACAATCCATGCGGAAACGACAAGAAGGACGTTAGGGGAAAGCAATTGAAAAGTTCTGGCCTGAAATCAAACTCTGGTCTCCAAATTGATGTTCAAATGCTATAACTACTGAACTCCCAGGCAAAGCACTTCAAATCCTCTATTTCCACAAGCTAGGAATGTATTCCAATGGATTTTTATACACAATCTATAGCCCGCTCACCATTTAAAGGCTAGCTATTCCTATCGCATGCTAGATATAGAAACTACAGGTCTGAAAATAAGAGACCAGGTTTCAACTCTCACGCAGGGGATTATATTTATCTTACCAGTATGACTTGCCTTAATGATCTGTCATTTGCTCTCCTTGATCGTTGTGTCTTGAATGTCCCGTTGTCTTGCCTTTAAAACTCCAGATTATTGTCCCATGCACTTATTCACGTCCAATTTCTCTCTCTCTTGTACTATATATATATATATATCAATATATATATATATATATATATATATATATATATGTCGTAGTATGACATTACATTACATCAATACCATATTATATCTATGGGGGAGGGACCAATAACTTAAAGGCGAACCGACAAATGGACGGAACACCACGAGTTTCGACGGGCGGAATAGCGAGATAAGAGTGAAACGAGGTCAGGTAAAATATGGTCAATGGCAAAGCTCAAGGTTATTTAAAGAGGCATGAACAAAAATATAATTTTATTTACATAAAAATGAGAGAATTGATGGGTAAAAATACATCAGAGAATTAATGAACAAAATTACATCGGTAAACGAGGGAGGGAATTGTAGTTATGCATCAGACTCTAAAGTTAAAATTTAATGTATAACAGGAGGAGACTATTCAAATGGGGGGAATTAACTTAAATGGGTTACTGAAGGGGGAGAGGGGTTGGCTTACGGAGGATTCCGGGTGAGACGTCGGGGTAAGGCTTCACGGATGTCTTCTGCACGTGATAGGTGGGCGCTCGGAGCTTCTAAGCGGGAAGTTAAAGGGATGACGCTTCTCTAAAAAGACAGGGGGGGGGGCCGTAACGTCCGGTACAGGGGAGAGCATTTCGGCCACCCCAAAACGAGGGGCGAACGAGGAGGGCTTCGACAGGAGTTGATGAGTGAAGTCGGAAAAATGGCTCAGTAGCGATCGTTAAATTGAATTACCTCACTGGCTGGGGCTAATTTCAACACACAAATAGTTCAGCCGTAACTTTGCCTTGTTGTCAGCACCTGATTTGGAACTAGAGGAATCTTCTTAGGTCCAGGCGAGACTTCTCAACTCTGTGTCTGCCTCATGAGAGATGAGTACTATATATGTCCGAGGCTCTCCCCGCGGGGGTGAGTGGGAAACAGCTCTACTCTCGAATGGCCTCGAATATTCTTGCCGATGAGATTCTAACCCGTGTAAGGGTGGTCTGTGGGGGACACGGTTCGAGGCTACTGCTTGTGGAAGGGGAAGGGTTAGGCTTACCAATTTAAGCCTAACAGAACCTTCTCCAGCGCATGGAAATTCTGTGCTAGAAAAGAAATTCCACGTGGAATTCCCCAACATATATATACCATGGAAGGGAGCTATGTTGAATTCAGAATCGGTCCAATTCAACACCAGCTGATGCATTATTGTGATTGTTACATATTTTTTTTCTTTACGCAATAATTTCAGTAGGTGTAAAACGAGAGAAATTATTCTTTTATTAACTAATATGCCTTTCAATCCTATCGCGGGTTATTTTCAAGGTAAATTGAGTAAAATAGAATAGAATATAAGAAAAGTTTGGAGAGTGTAAAAGAATAGCGTGTTGAAGCCTCCTCCATATGTCCAACCTCACTTCCTCTCTCCACGGAGCAAGGAAGAAAGGAAAAGGGCGGGGAGGCAAGTCTGGGTTAACGATAGGGGTGGGGACATTTGGCTAGATAATATGTCACATTAGGTGTCTAGCTTATGGTGCCTGGGAAATGCAGCCATGTTTGCGAGTTTTGAAGCTTACGTGGTCGTATCACGGTTTGTATTCTCTTTCCATAAGTTGTTTCAAAGAGGAATTGTACTCTTATTCTTTCGTTGACTGAGACTCATAGAATTCTCCTCTATGTTTATGAAATCATCATGAAATAGCTTTCTGACAACTTTGAGAAAGTCATCCACACAAAAAGCTGTTGTTGATTGATGAAACATTAATCTTGCTTGATGTAAAGTTATTGCTACTTTATTCACCACGGTGGCACTCTAGTTCCAGGGTGTTTCGTATTTTTAAGCATTTTTACAGATTCTTCCAAAGTTTCGTTGCATAACTTCTCATTTTATAGCAGCAGTTTCGAAACGGCCATCCCCATTTTCATTATATCTCTCCTTGAAAATATGTAGTAACTCTCTTGCTGCTCTTTTCAACCAGAGACGTTATTCTCGTAAAACGACATTGCTTCTAGAAATATACTGGCTTCCCACTTCTCTCTGCATCGCCTATTGGCCCCTTCTTACTTACAGTGTTTTAAATATCTTTGATACCTATCTTTCTTTGGATCGCATTTACATCGTAACCGTTTGTATTGCATGAACATCCACTAGGGCTTATAATCGGAAAATACATAACTGGCTAATAATCACCTGAAATTCTCTTGACCGGTTATTATCCGATAATCTATTTTTCACAAAGCCAAGAACTTTAAAGGCCGCCCCCCCATCCTCCAAAAAAAACCCTTTTTTTAAAATATTTTTTCCCTAGTGAAAATGATTATTATAGCAATGTGGTTAGTTGTTTTTAGCATTTGATTCCTAAAAGAATATTTAATCTATATTTTAAAAATTATCTTTCAAAAAACATAATGTTTTTAATGCTAACATAAATTTGTAATTTTTTTTAATATCTTCACTTCTATTTACTTCATATTGAAATAGCGCAAGACATTAAATTTACTCTGCTTAAGTGATATGAGGGGCGGTCAATAAGTTTTGCAATTCGGATATAAGGAAACGAGATATGAGGAAAAGTGTTTTATTATTTTTCAATATAACTACCCTCGACTTTAATGCACTTCCGCCACTTGTCCCGGAGGCTTAGAATTCCCGACAACCAGAATCTCCCGACTGCTGTTCAATCCACTCCTGGACGGCGATCTGGACATCTTCATCGTCTCCAAACCGGCGTCCACGCACTGCAGCCTTGAGCTGGCGGAATAAAAAGTAGTCGCTAGGGACCAAATCTGGACTGTAAGGGGAATGGTTGAGCTCCTCGAATCCGCACTCGCGCAGGGCAGCTTGTGCAACTCTGTCCTTGTGGACTTTGACGACGTTGAAGTCGATCATGGGGCGTGAGGTTTATAGGGACCCAACGGGCTGAGACCTTGGTCATGACCAAATTCTCGTCCATGATGTTGATAACACTTCCATGTGATATTCCAAGTTCTCGCTCGATTTCTTCGACCTTCACCCGTCCAATTTCGAGGATCATTCTCTCCACACGGGCCACATTGTCCTCGTTGGTCACGTCTGACGGGCGTCCTGGACGGGGGTCATCTTAAAGGGACTCACTACCATGGCGGAACTCCCTATTCCAGCGAGCAATGGTTGCATAGGAAGGGGCGGTGTCGGTGTACACTGCAACCATGCGTTCATGGATCTCCTTTGCATTCTTGCCTTCCTTGGTAAAAAATTTGATCACTGCACGGTGCTCAACCTTCTCCATTGTTGAAAAATTTGTGACTGACGATCTGCGATCAGCTACTGCTTCTTAAATATACGAGGCAGGAGCGTGCAGCTGCAGGTCCTGACCTGTAATAACTGGTCCTAACAACTCCACAAACATCCATCCCCCTTCCTCTGTTTTGCCCTACCGATTCGCAAAACTTATTGACCGCCCCTCGTATATAAATGTTGAAAGTTGTGCAAAGACGTGCAAGGTTCCACAATAAACCGTATGTAGATTGTTTGAAATCTCTAAATCTTTAGTCACTTAAGACTAGTATCCTATAGTCACTTAAGCCTAGTATACTTTAGACTCGGATAGGTTCTCCCTTTAATCTACTATAGATTAAAGGGAGAACCTATCCAAGTCTATAGGATACTGCATGGTTCTGATAACGTGAAAGTAGATTCTTTCCTCGACTTGGTCGTAAGTAAAAGAACCACAAGTCACGGTTATAAATTGAAGAAAAGAGAATTTGAGACAAATATGGATAAGAATTACTTTAGTCATAGAGTGGTTATTTTTTTTTAATCGTTTGCCAATTAAGGTCGTCGAATTATTATCTATAAATATATTGAAAAGTCGCGTGGAATCCCATTTTAAATGTATAGGAATATTCTAATGAGCGGCTAGCCTAGAAATGGACCACAAGGTCGTTTGCTAGTTCCGTTCTGCTATAATCTTATATAAAGAGTAATAAAGATTTAATCTATTGCACGTTTGTATTTAACTCTGTTAAACTCAGAAGAGATGCACAAACATTAATAACGTAGGGCCGGACTGCAGCACCAAGGATTACTATCACTTGTAAACTAGTTAACGGAGCAAGCTAATTATACAGATGAACAACTCAGACGTTAAAAAAATCAAACTCCAATCTATTCTAAAGGCTTATGTGAATGGTCTGTTGCTTTTTATCCGGCGTACAAAGCACTATTTTTCGAGTTATTAGCATTTGCAAGTAATATTTCCCAATAGATAAAGCAATTATTTCTCGCTTCAATGACGCCATAAGCCTCGATAAAAAAAAATCCCTTGGATCGATTCAAGAAATATATATTAGACCAGGCAATGGTTTCGCCACTCTTCCCTACGGAGGGAGCTTACGCTTCGCTACTAATATTGAAATTTAAAATCTAAAAAAAACATGGTTAAATTATTATAAATTTTCTGAACTTCACCAATTATAATGATTTTAAATAGCAACTCTAAACTAAATTTCCCCTCTTTCAAAATATCACGTTGCTAAAATATAGAGTTAGAGAAGAAGATATATAAAAATAAATTTTCTTAACTTCATTTGTAATTCTTCGGGTTTTAAAAAATTCACAAAATTTCGATACTTATATTAATTTCTCAACTTCACCATTTTGTTTTTTGATATTATAAAATAATTATTAGAAATGACTTTGATAAAAAACATAAGTCATAACCAAACTAAGATGAAATTATTATTCAAATACTCAAAAAATCCCCTTCTTAAATTATAGAGTGAGTGATGATGTGATGATGATAATTTAACTACGATATAGAAGATTAAGGGTAGTAGGTTATTTGGGCCCATTTATTTTTAAGTGTTTTTAAAAATTGATTCCAACCAGTTACATTTCCTGTTTTTTTGTCTTAGATTATGTAAATTTAACTGGCATCTTCATATCCTTCTATTAAATCTGATTCCGACTAATTCCCGCACCGTTCACAAACATGTTCTTTCTGGATTAAGCCGTGTATTTGACAAAAATCAATTCGAAACGACCATAATATTCTCGTGAGAATGCAAGTACAATTATTTCACAACTATCACGGCGTGTCACTAGAATAACTTCTTGTTTGGTTCGTTTCCACCAGAAAAAAAACAACGCACAAGAACTAATAAATTACTAAAAACAAACTAAACCAATCCTCCAAATTAACCTAATCTAAAAACAAATTAAAAAGAACTAATCTAACTACCTAAACCTCCACATAACCTCATTCTTTTGAGGGTTCGAAACGAGCTATCAATGACATTATGGCTGCCAATCTATTTTATGTCATAACATCATAATTAGAAATTTGCGCACTTTATTTAGTGAAATACTATTAAATATATAGCATTTGTGTGTTTTTTTTTCAAAATAAAGATATTTATAGCAAAATGCCTTCGATTGTGTTGGAGTTGTTTATCTGTACAATTACCGCGAGAAAGAGTTTCAGACATTCAGGCAAGCGCTAGACTTCCTCCTAAAAAAAGAATGATAGAAAACGAAATAAAAGGATAACTATTTTTCCTTTCAACCTTAAGATATTTTTTATGATTAATGATTCATTTTTTTCGGTGAACGGTTACTAACCAAATTTTCTTAGCCGATTATTAATCGGTTATTTTTGACTGGTTTAGCCCTAGTATGTGCTATTAATCATCGCCCTAATATTTTGAAAGAAATGCTGGCCATTATACGCTCCTTTGCTCTAATGGTGCTTCAAGAGCACGTTGAAGACCCTTCTCTTAGGTCAAGTCTTCTCTCATTGCTAGAGTGCTGTTATAGGGCTCGTTTTATACAATAAGTAGGCTTGTGGCACCTAAATTGCAGGATTTAATAGGCCCAGCGAGGAACTCTACAAATGGACGCTGGGTGGATTTATCAAATCCTAAAAATTGGTATGTGTGTAAATTAAGGAAATAATATACCAAGTGTAATAAATAAAGAACCAAAGAGAATTAAGAAATGAAAATAAATATGTTAAACTGTACAAATAGAGTCGCACGGAAACACACGAACATACAGAGATATCATAGGTGAACACCTAAACAAATACGAGGATCGCACACAAATAAACATACGCGTGTTGGGAATATTTATCTGCATCTGAACAAATGTAAGCTTTGATCAGAGAAATTTCACAGAGATTTGCAACTTGCGATTCCCTATAATAAAGCTAAATCTACAGGAAATATGTATGAACAACAGGTACACAGAGCTGTCGGAAACTCCTTCTAAGCGGTGGAAATATATATATATATATATATATATATATATATATATATATATATATATATATATATATATATATATATATATATATATATATATATATATATATATATATATATATATATATATATATATATATATATATATATGTATAAATATATATATATAAATATATATATATATATATATATATATATATATATATATATATATATATATATATATATATATATATATATATATATATATATATATATATATATATATATATATATATATTAAGAAAAAGTATTGCCGTAACGCAATTAATTATGCGGTTAAAATGCCATTTTTGGCAAACACAGTCTTCCTGAAAGCCCTGTTCGAACAATCTCGAATTTTCGACTCCTGAGCACGTTGGGAAAATATTTTTCAATCCTGCGAACTCGTCCCAAGCCCCCCCCCCCCTCCCCCGGTTACGAGGTGCAAAAGAGCCGCTATGTCTCGCTCCTTGCTGCTAAATAAGGAATCAACTCACCTCCGGATTAAGATGTCTGGAGCTTGTGACTCCTTTCTCCAAACTCCCCCTATCCCTTTCGAATCGGGCATACAAATACTCGGGTTATTCTGTAGTTCGATGAGTCCAGCCCGCACCTCAAGGCCGTCCTTATGGTCTCGTCCCGTAAGCGTTCGTCCGACAGCAAGACTTCTTCAGCCCTGATTCTTCCCCAAGTCAATTGGTAGCTTCTGTGAACGGCAAGCCTTTGAATTTGCGCAACAGTCTTCCTTCGTTTAATCGAACCGAAGAAAATCTCCATCAATTATCTTTGAGGAAAGAAGATTCCTCTTTCAGTGAAATTATGAGAATTCCCACAAGCCCCGTTAAACATCATCTTTGAAGTTTGGCTATCGTCATCGGAAGGTTGGTTTGGATCGTGCCCCACCTACCTCATTCGGATTCTGCCCCACTTTTCTCATTCGGATCGTTCCTCACTCGCCTCATCGCAAGAAGGACCTTCCTTGAAGTCATCGACCCGTAAGACTGAAACTCTCTCCATTATTAGTATTGTCAAGTTTCCCCTTTTGATCTGAGCCTAGTTACATTAATCAATTAATTCCATTTGAGAATCCCTCCTCATAATAATTATCAAGAGACTATCTCAATTTAAATAATTCCCTTTTGTCTATTATTATTCTTATTTTAATCTTTGTAAATTTATATTTTTGTTGATTCATCTTTAACTAACCTTGAACGATACTCTTGGCCTTATTTAATTAAATCTCGCCAACCATCTATGCACTCTGTTTGATTATTAGGGATTTGAAACCTAAGGCCTCAAGTGTGACCTCCTAGTCGGTCGTTAATCCATGCGAACAGTCATTCAACGGTTCGCGTTGCATTAGGTGATTAAGTCACCTCTCCACATAATATAGGAGTAGTGTATGGCATAGAGTGGTTGTACCACGACAGAGTATTTTCTCTGTATGAGAGACCATTTAATAACCTAGTTAGTTAAATTCGAACATAACAATGTACGTTAATCTATTAAAATATCAAAAATAAAATTAATTATTTGTATCTATATATTGTTTTCATAATTACAGAGGGAATTACCTTGTCAAAATTATTCTATTCACACATTATCTAGATTAAGAATTAGTGAAGTTAATTGTGTTAGGGATTACTGTTTATTCACTTACCAGATTGACTTAGTGAATATAACCACAAAATATGACATATTAACTTCACAGATTCGAAAACTGTATAACATTTGTATGATATAATGACAACGATGGTTAAACTCTTCTAAACTAAAGAAATACTAAACACCTATTAATCATTCAATGAAATATAGCTCTTTGAAACACTATTTGAACTGTATCTATATCAGTGGTTCTCAACCGGATCCATACGGCCCTCCTAGGGCCTTGGAAAATTTTAGGGAAGTAACAGAAAATTTTGAAGATTTAGGGGGCCGTATTTAAAAGAAAGAGGTGCATAGAACTTCTCAGTCTTTCTCCCTGTTACCTCTTATATTTTATTTTAATAACATTAAATTAGGCAATTAAGATATGTTTGTAGATTTATTTTTTTAAATTACTTAAATTTGATTATTGAATTATTATAGTAATAAGATAATTAGCTCACATGAATTGATATTTCATCTTTCGATACTAAAGATGACAAGGCTAAAAAGATCTTATGTCTGGCAACAGCAATTTTCAACTATGACAAAGTTTCATACTCGTACAATTGTTTTGATATTTTTCACTATTGCGTCGCTAATTTGTAGTTTTTGATTGCAGCTACGACAATAACTAAAACTGAATAGAAATTTAGTAATCCGAAATTATATTGTTTTTAAGAGCTTTTTAGAATTGAGCTAAATTGGTTTAGGATTTGATATTGTCGTCCAAACCACTCCATATTTTAATAGATTTGTACAGAAAGCTACATTGTGATTTTAATTTTGAATACAAGGGTGAAATAAATTTTGTTCTATTGCGGGTTTGGTGATTATGGGTATTATCAGCTGTTTGTAACATATTAAATATATAGTTATTATAGGAACACTTTATTGTTTTGTAAAGGAATAAGGATGTTTGAAGAACAAAGAGATAATTTAATTTTAGAATTCTGGATTCTTTAAAATATCGATTAGTGTGCTCTTTGTAGTCAAGTTGATGGGTGGCTCCAATTTCTTTTTTCTGTAATATGACAAATTTATTGAGATTATTTTGATATTTCCCATACCAACTCTCTATGCCATCTGTCAAGTAAGGTTGCACTATTGTCATATATAAAGAGTGGAGAATAGATTTAGGAAGAAACTTATTTAATTTATATAATATTCCAATCGATTTTGATAGTTTTGTTGAGATATGCGTAATATGTATGTTGTTTAAAACTCAGATTTTTGTCAATAAAGATGCCTAGGAATTTGATATGAGTAGTTTCATAGATTATTTCGTTGCCCATTTTAATATGGGACAATTCAATAGATTTTTTGTAAGAGCAAAGAATATATTTGGCTTTATCTACATTTATTGATAGTTTATTAACATTAAGCCACATGAAGACATTTTCGAGTTCTTTATTTATTGTAGATGCAATGTTGCTCGGTTTGTCATATGGCAAGGGAGTTGATAAGGCACTATCATCCGCGAATAATATAAATTTAAACAGAGAAGATGATTCAACAATATCATTAATATAGATTAAAAATAACAGTGGCCCTAGCACGGAGCCTTGTGGGACCCCAGTTGTAATATTAAGGTGGGATGAGTCATGACCATTGACGGAGACAAATTGCTTTCTTTCAGTTAAATATGATTTGAACCGATTTTAACAGTTGCCTCCAATTCCGTACATAGCTAATTTTGACAGTAGAATATTATGGTTGGCACAATCGAAAGCTTTTTTAAAATCAAGAAAAATTGAGAATACAATGTGGCCCTTTTCAATGTTATCATATAAATATTGAAAGTGGTTAATTATCGCGTGAATCGTTGATTTCTGACATCTAAAACCATGTTGGTGTTTATACAACAGTGAATTAGATTCCAGAAATTTATAAAGTTTATTGAATGCTATTTTTTCAAATATTTTACTGAACATTGTAAGACATGAAATAGGGCGGTAATTGCTGACGTTTGTGAGGTCTCCGGCCTTTGGTAACGGTGTTACCCGAGCAACTTTTAATACACTTGGGAATATACCCAGCGTAAATGATTTATTAAGTATTGATGCTAAAATTGGAGCAACTATATCATATATGTATTTCAAAATTTTAGTGGAGATAGAATTAATACCTGATTTTGTATTTTTTAGTGAACTAATGATTTTTTTTTATATCGGCTACGCTTACAGGAGAAAAGAACAAGGAATTTGGTACATTAATCTCATTAAAATACGAAAAAAAAGATTTATCGACTATTTTGCTGGAGTCTGAGATTTTTTTACCAACGTTGACAAAAAAATTATTGAATTTATTCGCCTTTTCCTTATTGTCATCAACTGGTTTACCGTCAATGATAATTTGTTTAATTTGGTTTGTTCCTTTAGTAATTTTAGGTTTTATCACAGAATTTATTAATTTCCAAGTTTGTTTTATATTGTTTTTAGTTTGATTAAATCGTTCATGGTAATAATTTTTCTTGGCTATTTTAATTTGGTTAGTAACTTGAGTCCGAAAATTTTTATATGTGTGTTCTGGGAATTTGACTAAGCTTATAAAGAGAAAAGTATTTTTGACGTTTTTTGATGTTATTTATAATTGCGTTTGTTATCCAAGGTTTTGTTTTGTGTTTATTTGATATGGTTTTAGATTTTAGAGGACAATTAAGTTTAAAAGCATCGTCTAGCCTTGAAATTAACTCTTCGGTAGCAGAATCGATGTCATTTTTATAGTAAGTTTCATATAGATTCTGATTTAGAACATAGTTATAGAAGTTTGATAAGGTATTTTCGTTAATTATGCGGTAGGTTATTAAACGGTTTTGATGAATATTGTTCGAGTTGAAAAAAGACTTTTGGATCATGAATATAGGAAGATGGTACGATATGTCACAAAGGAGAATACCGGAAGAGTAATTTTCGGGGTGAACTCTGAAAATATTGTCAATTAGTGTTGCTGAGTTTTGGGTTATTCTTCTCAGTTTTGTTATAATTGGAAGTAAGGAATGAGAATAAAAAGTATTGAGGAAGGACTGAGTTGATGCGTGGTTTTCAAAGTTTAATAGATCGAAGTTAAAATCTCCTGTAATTATTATGTCGTCATAGTTTGTAACATTGAAGTAATTGATTAATTCAGTAATCTTATCTATAAACATATTTGGGTCACCAGAAGGAGGTCTATATACGGTTCCAATGATTATTGTTTTACCATTTTATTTTACTTCGATAAATAAAGTTTCAATATAGTTATAGGAAATACTAATTTCGTCAACTTTTTTGGTATTGAGTCTGTCAGATATATATACGCTACCTCCCCCTATCTTGTTTACGTCGCGTAGTGAATGAAAAGAGCTATAGTTTGGGACACTGATAAGGTGTTTATTATTATTTGTTAGCCAGCTCTCGGTGAATGCCAAAACGGAAAATTTATAATTAAGTGTTGACAAAAATATTGAAAATTCATCAATATTTGCGTGCAAAGATCGAATGTTAATATTTAAAATGGACAGGTCTGTTTCTTCAAATGAAAATGTAGTGTTAAATTTATCACAATCGTAGTATTGGTTTCTTACGTTATTTTCTTTAAAATTTGGATATAATTCATCAAAATGGTTTATGTCTGGATCGATATTATTGAAGTGATCGAGTTGTTCCTTACAATCCAATGTAAAGTAAATTACAGTGAAACACGATCAGAAATCATGATCACTCAAAAGTGGAAGGAGCCACTAATTAGTAGTTAAGAAAAAAATATGGTACCAATTCCAATGTAACTAAACCTAGAACCTAGTAGAAATAATAAGCTTTCTAATATCAAAATCATACTTTAAAACAAAGTATTAGCAATTATCCGCTGTAGTTTACCCTAAACGGTAATAAATAATAAATTTTGACAAAAATAATAAAAAAGATTTGGGGTAACTAAAATAAAATAAATTATTTTCATTATGATTACTGGTTAATTATATTTAGCAAATATAAGTTCTCATTAATAACGTTTTCGACTAATTCTGTTTCTTTTTTTTTTTGTTATAGAACCCATGAATGCTGTGAAGAAGAAATGCCGACAGTACTGATCTTATAGATTTATTCTATCACCAGATCACTGATGTGATGAAGCCAATGTGTATTTTATGTATGGCATTACTGTCAAACGAAAGCATGAAACAAGATAAGCTTCAAAATAATTTATATACGAAGCATAAAGAAAATAAGAACAAGCTCCTTGAGTATTTTAAGAAACTGTGTGGTGATTTTCAAGCACGAAAAAAGCTAGAACATGTATTTAAAAAAACAAATATAAGTTGGAGAAAGGCTTAGTGGCCTCTTACGAAAATTATAAAATAATTGCTAAAGTTGGATTTCACATAACATAGGAGAGACTGTAATTTTAACGGCAATGTCCATGGTAGTTTTAAGAGTAAGAAATCAAAAGCCACACGATGTAATTAACATCATCCCATTCATTAATTCATCAATATCAAAACCCATTTATTCCATGACTGTGGATGTAGAAAAACAACTAGTTTCCCTACTTTAAGTAAAACAGTGTGCCATTTAACTTGACGAGTCTACTTTAAGTGATAATGAAACTGTTATTGGCATATGTCAGTTTTCTCGATTAAGATCACTTAAGAGAAGAAATGCTTTTTGCCAAACAATTTTCAAAGTTGTTGTTACGTATTTCGAAAAAAAATAATACTACCCTTAGAAATATAGTGGCTTGTGCTACCGATGGTGCTCCATCTATGATTGGCAGACACAAAGACTTTATTGCTTAGTTAAAAGATGCTGTTCCTGAATTATTTTCTATAAACTGCGTGATCCACTAAAAACGTTTAGTTGCTAAATATTTGAGTGGACGTCTCCACGACTCTCTTAATATTATAATAAAAGCTGTCAACTATATAAAATCAAGTGCTTTTAAAGACATACTTTTGCGTGACATTCGTCACGAAAATGGAAAATAGATTAAATGCCTTATAATGCACACACAGATTCAATGGCTATCGAAAGGCAATTGTCTTTGTCGCTTTGTAGAAATTTGGTTTTAGGTTATTTCATTATTAATTAGTTACACCTTGGAGAATAATCAACTGCTGCGAGCTGAAACATATTTTAATTATTAGATATATTCTAAAAAGTGAATATACTCAAAAAGCAGCTACAGGGTGAACAATGTGATTTGATATTATGCAAAGATAATGTTGCTGCTTTTCTTGCTAAGCTCAAGTTGTTCAAAATTAATATCGAACGTCGTGCATTAGAACAGTTTTCATAACTGGACTCAGTCAGAAATGAGCTACATGATAAGGATGTCTCTTTTTATGTTGAACATTTGATAAAACTGCGCGAAGATATGCAATCTCGCTTGAAAGACCTACTGGAAATGAATATACCGGTCTGGGTAACAATTACTTTTGAAGTTCATGCCGCTTATATAGATATTACGAGGAAGGGTCAATAAGTTTTGCAATTCGGATATAAAAAAAACAAGATATAAGGATAAGTTTTTTATTATTTTTCAATATAACTACCTTCGACTTCAATGCACTTGCGCCACTTGTCCCTGAGGCTTCGAATTCCCGACAACCAGAAATCTCCCGACTGCTGTTCAATCCACTCCTGGACGGCGATCTGGACATCTTCATCGTCCCCAAACCAGCGTCCACGCAGTGTAGCCTTGAGCTGGCGGAATAAAAAGTAGTCGCTAGGGGCCAGATCTGGACTGTAGTGGAAATGGTTAAGCTCCTTAAATCCGCACTCGCGCAGGGCAGCTTGTGCAACTCTGGCCTTGTGGACTTTGACGACGTTAAATTTGATCATGGGACGTGAGGTTTCTAGGGACCCAACGGGCAAAGACCTTGGTCATGACCAAATTCTCGTCCATGATGTTGATAACACTTCCATGTGATATTCCAAGTTCTCGCTCGATTTCTTCGACCTTCACCCGTCCAATTTCGAGGATCGTCCTCTCCACACGGGCCACATTGTCCTCGTTGGTCACGTCTGATGGGCGTCTTGGACGGGGGTCATCTTCAAGGGACTCACGACCATGGCGGAACTCCCTATTCCAGCGAGCAATGGTTGCATAGGAAGGTACGGTATTGGTGTACACTGCAACCATGCGTTCATGGATCTCTTTTGCATTCTTGCCTTCCTTGGTCAAAAATTTGATCACTGCGTGGTGCTCAACCTTCTTCATTGTTGAAAAATTTGTGACTGACGATATGCGATCAGCGACTGCTTCTTAAATAGACGAGGCAGGAGCGTGCGGCTGCAGGTCCTGACTTGTCATAACTTGTCCTAAGACCCCCACAAACAGCCATCCCCCTTCCTCTGTTTTGCCCTACCGATCGCAAAACTTATTGACTGCCCCTCGTACTTTACAGAAGAGTCTTATTAAATTAAATAGTGATGAAGTAGCTTAACCGAGAATCACAGGAAAGAAACATAATATATGGAAGAACAGTGACATTGCTATGGAATATCCATTGCTCTGGGAAAAAACAAAATTGTATGCTATTGCTTTGCCAATATCCTAGCTTGTTGAGGCTGGCTTTAGCTGTGTTTTACATTTACTGTAAAAAGATCGTAAGTAGATTAATATTGTAAAAAAGGGTGATCTTGGTGCCATTGACAACATTCGAACCTGATATTAAAAAACTTGCCTAAATAAATTATGTTTTCATTTTTGGTAATAACAATATATTGTAAAAATCTCTCAAATATAGAGTTCTGTTAATGTAATATTTTTTTACTGAAATAAAGGTTTATTTAATTTAGTGGATTGATATTTAAAACATTAAATTTCGAAATCTATTTGGAAAATATTTGCTCTGTAAATACTAAAATGAGCTTAGTGGAAGTAAATGGCTGAATGGGCCACCAAAGTAATCATTAATCAAAAAGGGGCCATGACTAGAAAAGGTTAAGAACTACTGATCTAGATGACATAATAAGTTCCTAGATCTTTTACCAATGATCTGCACTCGCTTAGAGGCCTTTTAATTCTCAGTGGGGAACAACAGTTTAGTGTAGATTTCGAATCACCGATATTTACAGGGTATTTTCAGGGTATGATACCCACTAGTAAGAAGAGCTAAATTGGAACTCCATACACCGACTAATCACACCTAATCTGGCTTAACTTCTCTTAAATTAGAAGTGGTGTTTCTCCTCAGCTAGAATGAGGCCCATCTAGATAATATGTTTATATCACAATTATAATGGTTGTTAAATACTACATACTCTACTACTAAAAGTGGTATATATAATAGCACAACACTTCTTGCTTTAAATAATTCATACAGGCTTCGTTTAAGAATAAAAGTCGGAAGTGTGGAAATAGTGAGCAACATCAAAACTCTGTGAGAGTTAGGCTCGACTTCTCCCCAAACGTGTTTTAAATGAATAATTATAATTAATTTTAATTATTTTTTGTACGATCATACTTTTTGATAATGATAATGTTGATCTTTTTGTCATTAATGCATTGGGAAAATATAATTATTTCGACGTTTTTATTAATTAAATTAACTAGCTAATCGTAGTGCGTATATAGCTGGCTTTCTTTCTTATTCCAGTAAACTCTTGTGGCAGCAACCAGCGAGGGCACAGCCAGAGAAAAGTAACAACAAATTTGTTTAAAAATAACTAAAAAATAAGGGAAACGCCTATATACCAAAATAGAGGTGAGCCTTCCTTCTATGCTAACCGCCAACATATTAAAAAAAATGGGAACAATCCTAGAAAATGACTTCCTAGAACAACATTCCTATTTAACGACCCCGAGAAAATTCAATCCTAGAAGATGACTCCAAAAGAAATCAATCATATTTGATGACTCCAAGAAACTTATTAGTATATTTAATAAATAATCGGTAAAATTACTTTTATTATATAAAAAGTACATAAACAAATTAAACAAACACAATTAAACTAACAAAAAAGTAAAATATTAATCCAAAGGGTAAAAGAGAGAAATATGATGGCAAAAATTTTCAAATCCACTTAAATCGAATCAATTCTGCCACATAGGTTAGGTTAGGTTATTTGAACTTAACCAAACCTAACCTAACCTAACCTAACCTAACCTAACCTAACCTAGCTAATATTATCTTAACCAAATTCAATCCCAAGTAGCATTTTTACTTTATCTTTTTATATTAATCTTATTATGAATTATTATTACTTATTCGCAAAAATTCAATCCCAATAATGACCCCCCGAAACAGAGGCAAACGTCCTCAAGAAACCTTCGCACTAGAATCTGCTAAGTAGGAGACAGAATCCAAGACAAGGGACAAGCGACCCCGCCTTACAGTCTGGGAGACTAAGTAGTTTTCGCAGAAACAATCAGGGAAACGCTCTATTAGATGGCGCTGCGTCCCTTGAGTGTGTCCGATTCGGAGACTACAGAAAATAGATTGATACCGTCGGGGCATTTCAAGAAAGGTCCATTGGTGAAGGTTAGACGCAATGGCGTTCGACTTTAAATTCCCGCGCCGTCTCCTTCTTGTTTGGCAGGTGACTCTAAGGCGTGTATAGCTGACTAGCAATTCATTCCTGAATTCTTCCTCGAAAATAATATATAGTGGTTAACTTTACTCTTTCTCTTTGGTAGTTGATCATAATTGACTGGGTACATTAATGGACAATATATTAATCATTAATGTCAAAAGGCAAAACATCACAACATAGATATGAGTTATTCTAAATCAGGATGAATTGTAAGTTTCATCATTATAACTTCTTAATTCGTGATGCACGTGAGGTAAGAAGTCAGCCATTTAACATTAAGGTATTTTAAAATAGTTAAAATATTAAAATTATCAGTATAAAATTTCACACATTGCTCTTAATAAAGAGAAGCAAAAAATATTATAAAATAAAAGTCAAACACCAAAAGGGTTTAAAAAGGCCTCGATTAAAAGGTATTGGGATCAAAGATGAAATTTATTGGAAGTTAAAAAAAATAAATTAAATAGCCACTCGCCGTCAGAGGCCACGGGATTTCTTAGAAAGAAAAAAGAAGATAAAAAACGAAATAAAAAAGAAACGAGCAAAATGATAAAAAAGTACTAAGTATCACGAAACCCGTTCAGTTAATTTAGGTGGTGATGGTCGCTGGCCTTACTTCTTTGGGGGTGAGGGTCCTGTTGTGCTAGTAGGTTCCTCAAGTAAGGGAATTCAACAGAATATGGTGAAATTGGAGGAAATGAAAATGCCGCTGTAGTGACCACAGAAGATAGACCACTACCCTACTTCTGGCACCTTTCTGCAACGAAGGTAGGGTATGATATCCAAGGATTTCTGTATTGAATAAAATAAATCTGATGTAAACAACGAGGACGTTATCATCCGGTCAAGAACGAGGATACAGAGACGTAGAAGGAAATATAAATATATAAACCAACCATATCGCAAAGAAAAGGAATGAGAGAGAGAAAGAGAGAGAGAGAGAGGGAGAGAAAGAGAGAAAAAGAGAAAGAGAGGGAGAAAGAGAGTGAGAGAGATAAAGAGAGAGATAGATAAATAGAGTGAGAGTGAGAGAAATAGAAAGAGATAGGCAGATAAAGAGAGAGAGAGTGAGAGAAAGAAAGAGATAAAGAGAGAGAGAAAGAGAGAATGAAAATGGCAATGTAATTTAAAGATTTATTTCTAAAATCGAAAACCAACGAAGGCATCTTCGAAAGTAAGTTTGTAACTAGAGATGTGTAAAGAAAGTGATGAAGTTGGGGGAAGTGAAAATATATAAACGATATATATCATTGGGGCTAGGAGGGAACGCAACTTCGATCTTGGGGGTGGGAGGGCACGAAAGCCTCCATATAAATATTTACTGCAGCTTGTTTGCCACATCTGCACTTTGACCTCCCCGGCACCCATAGAGAGTCCTCACAAATCGGGGCGTGGGGGAGGAGGTTAAGGCTCAACCAACGAGGGCGTCTCTTCAGCGATGTCTCTAATTTAAAAGCCTTTAATAAAGTAGTGAATTCAGTAGTGGTAGGAGTGTGTGTATGTCGCCACTGTTGCCACAAAGACGAAGACGCCTTAAAATTGCCCCCATCCCCACCCCATGAAGCAGGAAGGTTTGAATTTTTCATCCCACAAAAAGAAATCGAGGAACCACCTGCAGGAACACAAAAATATCTCGAGTGAATCACTCAAAGTAGCTTTTGTCCGCGCTGAAAATTTTGTGAAAGGAGGAAACTGCATGGAAAATAGTTAAAATGGATGAAGTGAAAATGTGTGAAAGATATATAGCCGCAGATCCTCCTGCAAGCTTTGGTGCCTGGAGGGTGACATTCTTGGAGTACAAAAGAATCGCGATCTTTGATTCATATGCGATCTTTTTTGCCATCTCTTGTTCCATTGCCATCCACTTCATCCTCTCTTCAACAATATCGGACATTGAACTCTTTTATACAAATCATTCTAGATATTTCCGTGTGCATCAAGTAATATCCTCTTTCCGCTTATCGATATTTGTATCTTCCACAACATTTTATTTTCGCTAACTACTTTACCATCATTACTTTTCTAGAAACTTCCTCTGCTGATGTTTCTTTCGTTTCCTCCTTTTAATAAGATATAAATAACTCTTATTTTCTGTTACTTTGCTTAATATTAATTTGTTTTATTTTAAGTTCTTTCTTTTAACTTCCTTTCTTCTTTTATTTTTACTTCTTCCTTTTTATTTTTTATTTTTTAGACTTCCTTAGAGTTTCTTTCTATATTTTAATTTCTCTCATTCCTCCTTTCCTTTTCCACCCCGTTTTCATGACCTCTCCTATGTGTAGCTTCCATCCATCTCTACTATGTCCGCTTGATCAGATCTAGAACACTCTATGGTACTCTATGTTATTTAGGTATTCTTTTCATCACACGCAACCGTAAAATCATGTTCTTGCATAACTTTATTTTCCATGAGACACTCATAACGGGACTTACATTCGGTTCTTAAAGAGGGCAAGGTCACGAGTGCTGTGTCCCTTTTAGGTCCCCAACACCCTTAGGTATTCCCTTCCAGTAGCTACGCGAGAGAAAAACCTACTCCACATTCTCACTTATAAATTCACCTGCTTCTTTACAAACTAATTCTTAAAAGCGTCCATGAAACAAGCGCACAATACAAACACATCAAAAGCATCCGATTTCCGAGATTTGCTTTTCAAGTTCGTCCCAACAAGTTCACTGACCCTCAGGCCTTTGTCGATGTCAAGATTAATAAGGATTAGACCGTCTTCCGCACCTTTATCACACCTCAGCAACCACCTCCTGCCTTAATTAATTAAACAGAAAATAAATTAAGGAGGATCTCTCACTACCGCACAATTGAGAAATGAAGAATCGACTTCCATAAAATCAGGTCCACATTCCCCCCTTTCAATAACGCCCGATCCACAAATCTAAGGATTATGTTACGTCACACGAAGCGATAAAGGACATACGTTTCATCCCGTTTTCCGTTCGATGCTAAACATTTCTCTTTCCATTTTCACAACTACGTTTCCATTCACGGGCGGCGACTCTATCCGAATCGCTCTGCTATCCTCTCCACTCACCAACCGGAATGAGGTTGGAGAGAGAGAGAGAAAGAGAGAGACGAAGCGAGAGAGTGAGAGACTGAGAGAGAGAGAGAGAGGGGGGGAGAGAAAGCAAATAATAGACATATAGAAAGAAATATTTGAAAGTAAAAAAATATGGTAGTACATAAAACAACTGAACTAAACTTCTTTATTTCTGCAGGATTCGATATGATTCTCCAACTGTTTGTAAACTATGATTGAATAACTACTGATAAGCATTTTTAAAGGAAAAAAAAGCATTTGCGCGTGACAGAGATGGAGAGACAGAGCAGTGAAAAAAAAGAAAAACACAAAAAGAAACAGGAGGGGGCCAACATAGTGTTAGCTTCCGGTATAAATAAAGACGAAGACGATCGGTGCTGGTTATATATATATATATATATATATATATATATATATATATATATATATATATATATATATATATATATATATATATATATATAATATGATTAAGGAACCTTATTATTACTTTTACCTAACCTCATTGACCAGAACATTATTGTTCATTTATCAATATATATATATATATATATATATATATATATATATATATATATATATATATATATATATATATATATATATGAGCGGATATATAATGGCAATGGTAAGAATTCACTAGAAAAGTCTTCTTGAGCTCCTCAACCCTATTCAGGATCGGCAGGCACCCATACGACTGGGTGCCTTTGTGTTATTGATGGCATTTACTTCAACAGGAAACAAGAATTGTGGGTCTTCTCGCGGTTTCTTCGCACCGCTTATGTTTTAGAAAAGTGAATAATAATGTCCATCTCAAATCGGTTAGATCATGGCAATAGTCAAAATTCCTTAAGCTGCTAGAAAAGTCTCCTGGAGTTCCTCCTCAACACTCTTCAGTAGCAGCACCCACACGACTGGGCAACTATCCGTTTGTCTAAAAAAAGAAATAGCTGTTATTTTTACATAAAACGAGAATTTGTATATATCTAGAGAGAGAGAGAGAGAGTATGTGTATGTGTGTGTGTGTGCTACAATAAATTATAAGGAAATTATGCAATTCAAGAGATGAGGGGGGCAAATTACAACGGAGTAACTTATGTTTAGTTTCTATATACAATTCTAAGCGTGAGGCACACGAGAACAAAGATACAGTCTATCCGCAGCCACCTTTGCCTCCCCATCTTTTCCGGGCTTCGGAAAGTGAACAAATGTACCTTGTATTGTTGAGATATAAACACTCAGGAAGTTTTAATGAGAAAGCAGGAACATAGTTATATGCATATACAATAACTTCCTAATATATTAGAAGCATACTTACATATCTTACTTATCTAAACTTTAAATATGCTCTTTTTTCTTATCAACCTAAAATGATTTTTTCAATTAATATTTAGTGTTCTAGTTACATGGTCCAACCTAGTTCTAAATGAGAGAGCGAGAGAGAGAGTGAGAGACATAGGGAGAGAGAGATAGAATGAGAAAGAAAGAAAGAACGTAAGAAAGAAATATATATATATATATATATATATATATATATATAAATATAAGAGTGTGTTCAAAAGAAAGTGGGAGGGAGCGAGAGGGAAGAGGAAAGAGAGATTGAGAGTGGAAGAGACAGAGATACTGAAAGAAACTGAATGAGAAAGATAATTAGATATAGGGAATGAGAAAGAGAATGAGAACGAGATAAAGAATGAAAGATAATAGACAGTTAGAGAAAAAGTGATGGGAGAATGAATGAGAGAGAGGTGGAGAAAGAGCGAGAGAGAAAGAGAGAGAGAGAAGCCGAGAGAGACATAGAGAGAAAGAGAAAGAGAAGAGGCGAAAGAGAGTGGGCTGTTGTGTCTCTTCTCTTTGCCTTCGCTGCTCTAACTCTGAAAAGACTGCTAAAGACCCCCCTCCTCCGTAGGCGGGAATCAGGACATTCAACAGGGAATTTATAAGGATTCGTTTAAGAACTTGGGGGCACGTCACGATTCTAGGCCGAGTCTCAAACATATTCCCTCTTTGTATCAATCCCCTCTCCATTGAGCAGGGAAAAGA